>CM059016.1:33262494-33596670 GCA_030272315.1 Paspalum vaginatum
GGTTAGGTCCAAAACTCATGTTTTTGGTGGTTTCACACAATTTGATTGATACACACGACCCATTCAGAAAACTGGTATAGGGGTGCATTTCACCCATGAGTTTATACACGTGGAACCGTTTATTGTTCCTTTTGATACGAACATGCCCAATCGACTTTCGTTGCCGGACCCGACCTAATGCGAAAACTAGTATCGCACATGTTTTCGGAGGTTTCGCACACTTTTATTGACACACCCGACCCATTGCGAAAAATAGTATCGAGGTTCATTTCACGCACGAGTTTATGCCTTTGGAACCGTTTCTTGTTTTTTTGCAGTGAACATGCCTAATCAACTACTTTAGGTCCGAAACTCATGTTTTGGGTGCTTTGCCGCAACCTAACCCATGGCGAAAATTGGTATCAGGGTGCATTTAATGCACGAGTTTATGCCTACAAAACCACTTCTGGTTTTTTCTCAACGAACATGCCCATTTCACTACATTAGGTCCAAAACTCATGTTTTTGGTGGTTTGACACAATTTGATTGACGTAGTCAACATATTCAGAAAACTGGTATTCGGCTGCATTTCACCCACGAGTTTATACCCGTGGAACCGTTTCTTGTTTTTTTCGCAATGAACATGCCCAATTGACTTTCGATGCCGCACCCTGACGCATTGCGAAAACTGGTATCGGGGTGCATTTAATGCTCAAGTTTGTGCGTCCAAAACCGTTTCTTGTTTTTTCGCAACCAAGATGCCCAATCCACTCCATTAGGTCCAAAACCCATGTTTTAGGTGGTTTCGCACAATTTGATTGACGCACCCGAGGCATTGACAAAACTAGTATTGGGGTGCATTTCGGGCTCAAGTTTATAGCTGTGGAACCATTTCTTGTTTTTTTTGCAACGAACATGCCAAGTCAACTTTCAGACCCATTGCGGAAACTGCTATCGGATTGTATTTAATGCACGAGTTTTGCCTCAATAATCGTTCCTTGTTTTTTTCAGAACAAACATGTCCAATCCACTACATTTGGTCCAAAACTCATGATTTATGTGGTTTCGCACAATTTGATTGACGCACCCGACCCATTGAGAAACTAGTATTGGGCTGCATTTCACGCACTCGTTTATGCCTCTGGTTCCATTTCTTGTTTTTTCAGAACCAACATGCCAATCAACTATTTTAGGTCCAAAACTCTTGTTTTCGAAGGTTTGGCGCAACGTAACCCATGGCGAATATTGGTATCAGGGTGCATTTAATGCTCGAGTTTATGCCTCCAAGACCGTTTCTTGTTTTCTCACAACGAACATACCCAATCCAGTTCATTTGGCACAGAACTCAAGTTTTTAGTGGTTTTGCATAATTTGATTGACGCACCGGACCCATTCAAAAAACTGGTATCGGGGTCCATTTGACGCACGAGTTTATACCTGTTGAACCATTTCTTGTTTTTTCGTAATGAACTTGCCCAAACGACTTTCGTTGACGCACCCGAGCCACTACGAAAACTGGTATCAGGGTTCATTTAATGCACTAATTATGCCTACAGGACCGTTTCTTGTTTTTTTGCAACGAATAAGCCGAATTGACTTTTGTTGCCGCACCCGACCCAATGCGAAAACAGGTATCGGGGTGCATTTAATACATCAATTTATGCCTACAAAACCGTATCTTGTTTTTTCACAACGAACATGCCCAATCTCAGTCCACTAGGTTAGGTCCAAAACTCATGTTTTTGGTGGTTTCGCACAATTTGATTGAGACACACGACCCATTCAGAAAACTGGTATAGGGGTGCATTTCACCCATGAGTTTATACACGTGGAACCGTTTATTGCTCCTTTTGCTACGAACATGCCCAATCGACTTTCGTTGCCGCACCCGACCTAATGCGAAAACTAGTATTGCACATGTTTTCGGTGGTTTCGCACACTTTTATTGACACACCCGACCCATTGCGAAAAATAGTATCGAGGTGCATTTCACGCACGAGTCTATGCCTTTGGAACCGTTTCTTGTTTTTTTGCAGTGAACATGCCTAATCAACTACTTTAGGTCCGAAACTCATGTTTTGGGTGCTTTGCCGCAACCTAACCCATGGCGAAAATTGGTATCATGGTGCATTTAATGCACGAGTTTATGCCTACAAAACCACTTCTGGTTTTTTCGCAACGAACATGCCCATTTCACTACATTAGGTCCAAAACTCATGTTTTTGGTGGTTTCACACAATTTGATGGACATAGTCAACATATTCAGAAAACTGGTAATTGGGCTGCATTTCACCCACGAGTTTTTACCCGTGGAACCGTTTCTTGTTTTTTTCGCAATGAACATGCCCAATTGACTTTCGATGTCGCACCCGACGAATTGCGAAAACTGGTATCGGGGTGCATTTAATGCTCAAGTTTGTGCGTCCAAAACCGTTTCTTGTTTTTTCGCAACCAAGATGCCCAATCCACTCCATTAGGTCCAAAACCCATGTTTTAGGTGGTTTCGCACAATTTGATTGACGCACCCGATCCATTAAGAAAACTAGTATTAGGGTGCATTTCGGGCTCAAGTTTATAGCTGTGGAACCGTTTCTTGTTTTTTTCGCAACGAACATGCCAAATCGACTTTCGTTACCACAGCAGACCCATTGCGGAAACTGCTATCGGATTGTATTTAATGCACGAGTTATTCCTCAATAATCGTTCCTTGTTTTTTTCAGAACAAACATGTCCAATCCACTACATTTGGTCCAAAACTCATGATTTATGTGGTTTCGCACAATTTGATTGACGCACCCGACCCATTGAGAAACTAGTATTGGGCTGCATTTCACGCACTCGTTTATGCCTCTGGTTCCATTTCTTGTTTTTTCAGAACCAACATGCCAATCAACTATTTTTGGTCCAAAACTCTTGTTTTCGAAGGTTTGGCGCAACGTAACCCATGGCGAATATTGGTATCAGGGTGCATTTAATGCTCGAGTTTATGCCTCCAAGACCGTTGTGATGCCCCCGGCATCTCGAAAATCTTAACACGTGATTAGATTAGCGGTAGTCAGAGTTTTGGCTTAATAATGTTTAGAGAAGAGCAACAACTAGGTTAGTAAATCACGAAGTCAAAAATTTTCAGTAAAATATGAAAAACCCCTGAGTGCATTTGTGACTATAGTTTAAAATATGATGTGTTTCGGACCAAACTCTCTATAACAAATTTGTAGACAATTTTAGGTAGATCAACTTTGATTTTGGGTGTGGTGACATGCATAAAGGTTTGCAAGATGTTTTAGCTCCTTTTCTATCTTCTAGTGAATTCTGTCCAAATAGACCTGAATGGAAAATTCACATTTTGAGCAATCAAAAGTCCCTATCATGCAAAACATCATATAAGAAAGTTGTAGATAATTAAAAACCACACAACATTGGTATAATACTCTTTCTCTAAAAATGAGCATAAAATAGACTTTAGGAATTTCTAAGTTGTATTAAACCTTGGTCAAACTGGAGACAGCAGGTTAAATTTAAATTTAATCATATTTAAACTTAGAATCTGATATTACTCCTTTTGACAAAGTTGTAGATCTGGAAGAGTAGAACAACTTTTGTATTTTGGGTTTTGTCAAATTCGGCCCCTAGGATATTCAAAAACAACAATTTCTAAAACATGTCTCAGCAGTCAAACAGCATTTTTCATTTTCCCGAATTTATTTTCTCCGTGAGTCGCTGACGAGCGGGCCCCACCTGTCGGGCTGCCAGCGCCAGCGCATTCCACTGCCTTCCTCACCCGCGCACCCGGTCCATAGACCATCTCCATTTGCTTTTGTCTTGGCCCCACCAGTCAGTGACTCCGGTTCACCGGACCCGGTCCACCGCGCGCCTTCTCTTTTCCCCTCTCCTCCCGCTCGCCCACGCGGCGCCGGCGCCCGGCGCTGCCGGCCACGCGCCGCTCGCCTCCGCGGGCACGCGCCGCCCGGCCGTCACGCCGAGGCCCCGCGCCGCCTGCCCGCGGCCGGCCTGCGCTTTGCCCTGCCGCGTGCCTCGCGCCCTCGCCACTACCTCTGCTCCCTGCCTCCCTGCTTGCCACGCGCGGAGCGCCTCCGCCATGAGAGCTCGCGGCGAACTCACGCTACCTCGCCTCTCCGTAGCCCCTCCGCCCCGCCCGTCACGCGTCCCGCGCTCGCCTCCACCTCCTCCACCGGTTCCCCCACCTCAGTGGCCGCTTCCATAGCCTCTGGACCCTCCCTACCGTGCCGGCCGCCATGGCCACCATGGCGAGCTCGAACACACCGTGGAGAGCCGCCACCGGACCATCCCTATGCCCCTCGACGCCACAGCCAGATTCCCCTCATCCGCGCGCACCCTGTATGCCCAAGCCCGGCCTCCTCCCCCACCGGAGCGGTCGGATTGAGCCACGCCACGGGCCTCTGTGTGCCGCCGTGGACGCTCCGGCGTACCGCCTCCGCGCCGGCCTTCCCGCCCTCCCCGCGCGACGTGACCTTAGGGGAAAGGAAGCCCGTCGCCGGGAACACACGAACGGAGCGGCTCGGCCTCAACCCCGCGCCTCCACGCGCCGGCAGCACACGCGCGACCGCGCCTCTGCGCCGTCCTCCCTGCGCCCGACCAGAGGTAGAAGAAGAAGGGCAGATTTGCAAATATCCCCCTCCATTTTATCATTTTTGCGCACTCTGGTTCAAACACTGTTCACTGAGTCTTGAAAATCTTGCATGCAGGTCCCTGAAGTCCATGATTAATCGAGTTCAGGTCCCTGGTCGTTAGGATTTTCAATTTAATGCATTTATTTAAGCTGAAACTTTGAAAATTCATAATAAATCGAATAAAAATCCAAAAATTGCAAACTTTGTTGCATTGTACCCCTATTAAGTAGATCTACAGAATGGATATGATGGTTGAGTAGGAAAAGACTGTTTTGCCCCTGATTTTGTATATGCATATTAAATCAACATAAATGGAAAATATAGGTAAAATGAGCTTCAGAAACTATGAAATTTGGGCAGAGGCCTTATGAACATGTGTAGGCTCTGCATAAATTTTGGTAGCCCTAGCATTGACTGTTTAATTACTATTTTGCCCTTGTCTTATATCTAAGCATGTATTTGATTTAACAAAAAGTTGGCTATAGTGAGAAATGCTCCAAGTGACTTTAAGGGCTTGATATGAGCTCTAGATTATGACCATAACTCGTTGCTAGAGTAGGAGGTGGTGCATGTAAGGCTTTGGCTCTGATTTAAAAATGGTAGAAGTTTCTGGAATGCAATATAGGTCTTCACTACTGTTGAGATATGCACACTAGGATTTCTAAGTTAGCTATGTGAAATATGGTTACTCATACGGATGCTTGACATTCAGGCATCTCATTTGCTGCATCATGCATATCATTCATATAGCGACGCTCACTGCAGATACGTGATCGAGAAGCAAGTGCGTGGAGGTACTTCGAGCAACGGTGTCCAGAAGACCAACTAAGACCCAAATACCACCTGGAGGCCCCTGAAGTGGTATTTGGAAGGAGGAGCTGTCCAAGTGATCAAGGGGTTGCCTGGGGCAGAGCCTCACAACCCGGCAAACTAACTTTAGTTTAGTTTGTTCAAGTTATCAACAACAAAGGTAGGCCCCTTAGGCATATACACCTACCTAGGGAATCTCACCACCCTTTATTTGATTGTGCATTTACGTTCAGGAGTTGTTTGAAACCCCACCTGCATAAATACCTGACACCCTAATTAGAATGGTTAGGCCGAAGTCGATGCTTAGCCATGCTTAGACGGTAGAAGTCGAGTGAAGATATTCACTCGCGAGATGATAGGACTCAAAATACTTTACAAAAGTTTAATACGAGAGAAATATGATATGATGTGATGAAAAGATGAGACCGGGCGGAGATAGGGGCATATTACGATGAAAAATGATGAGGATGGTTTGGTGGACTCCGCCCGAGTCGTTTAAGGCCCGATTCGCTGTTCGCCTGCTGGTCGGCATAATATTGCTAGAGTGCCTAACCGGGATAATGGACCGGTGAAAGTCTTACTCGTGCCATCCGAAGAACAGAGACAGGTTCCTACCATTCTTGTTGGAGGGAGTTAGGCCTGGGGGAGCTTGTACTCGAGGGAGGGCTGACCCGGAGCGGCCGTGGTATCGCTCCTAAGGGAGGGCTGACCCGGTGCGGCCGTGGTATCGCTCCTGAGAGGGCAAAACCCAGGGGAATGGCGGGATTGAATCGAACTTGGGATGGGACGAGTGGAGATTGGGGCTATATGTGGGAACGCGATGGCTAGTAAGCATATACCCCTGGCATGATAGTTATTCCCGGGAATTAAAAATCGATTCGAATCGCTGATGCTCACCAGGTGTGAGAATGCCAGTATCGCACACGGGCAACATAGTAATAACTTTAATATCTTGATCATTTAAGCATGTTTTTATATTACATGTTTGTACTTGTATGTTACATTTCCGCAAGCTTCTTCATGATGATATATATGAGCTATGGATGATGATAATAATTATAATGAATCAAATGCGGCTTATACTTTAAAAACAAATGCTACTTGAAAGTAAGGACTCACTTCTAGTAAGCTTGCGCGGGTTAGAGTCCAGTCCACAAAAAGCCTTGCATAATCTCAAACGTGTCGGGTTGAAACCACCCACGGGTAAGTCCTACGAGTACCTCACGTACTCACCCCTACGTTGTTGATGTTTTTCTTTTCAGGAGTATCATGATCGAGAATGACAATGGTGGGCTCAATGTCATGGCTCGATGTTTTATTTTCCGCTGCAAGAGTATATCAGTATTACGTTACGGTTTCCGCTGCGAGGTTCTTTTGGAATTCTATTTCAGTATGATTGTACCCCATTTTGAGTAAATATTCTCAAACAAATCAATCTATGTTTGTATGAAATGATGGGTTGTTGTAATTGTTGTGGCTCTTTCGAGGGCTTAACGTGTGTGATGTCGGTATCCCTGGGTGATGGTTGCATCGAGTGCCCTTTTTGGGTATCTCGACGGACGACCGGGTTTAGTTCGGCCTAACCACACTGCAAGCCAGAGGTGGCAGGTGTGTTTAGTTCGGATTAAATCGGCGGTTCCGCCATAGCTGGTATCAGAGCCGATCATACACGAACAACAATTATAACAACTTTATTTTGATTTCGAAAGCCTATTTTCAAAATCTTTCCAAAGTATTTGCGAAAACGAGAGTATCGCGTATATGCCCATTATAAGGATGTTAGCTTATATATACAGGTGGCATCACTGACTTGACTAACTAAGATAGCAACTCATGTGCATATTCGGTATTTTGGGAAACAATGTTTCGGCCATAGCTATCCCCAGGACTGGTGGAACGCTATCGGGATTTGCGATTCATTGTGAACCTTGCATTCATGCTGCCTAGGTAAATCTTTTAAGGGGGGTGGGCATGCTTTGAAGCTTTCATGCCCACCACACTTACATTCGGTTTTGGGATCCATCTTCTTCTCGACAATCCCCATTACTGGTGGAGAGTCAGGTTTTGAGAAGAAGGTGCAGCGGCCCACTCAACGTTGTCCACGCAGCGTGAAAATTCGCGTGGATACCACACTAGGTGGTAATGTATGAGCATGCATTTTTCTTGCAGGTACACTAACCACGAAATGCGTAGCTTGGACGACTAGAATTCGGCTAGTTGCATGTAGGGAGAGCACGTGCATATATGCCACTGGAATATCGTTAGTTATAAAAGTAAGGATTTGTGAGGACGGATAGGACGATCATGCATCATTTTATCTCATCTCCTGTGTTTTGCTATGTGTGTTTGATTGAAAGTAATTAGATTCATATTATGTTTATACACGTAATTGTTTGAAAGTAACAAATTTCACATGAGATTTATATGAGTGTTGCTACCATTTTGAAGTAGATCAAACTGCAAAATACAACCATCAGAGTCAACGTGTTTTCAGCCCTTTGGTTCATATCCTCCACACTAGCTTTTGTCCTCGGCTAGTGCTCATGTCATATCGTCATTTCCCTAGGAGTGGTTTTCTTCCTCTTAGAAGGGAACTTACTAGCATTTTGTTTCGCTAGTAAGAACACATCAGCTACTGCCATATTCTTGATCACTCATGACCAACGCTAACAACTCATACAGATCATCACCTTGATTAGGCGAATACGGCCTATCTTCTCCCTCTTGTGCCTTTCTTGTCCTAATGAGTAGAATGTGCTACGTATCACCACATCTTACTCTTTGAAAACATGTTAACTTGGAATTTTATATGTGGACACAGTCCCCATCAAATAGAATGAGTGTGTCTCTCAAAAACACATCCAATGACAATCCTTTGAATCATAATGTTCTGCTTTGCTCGATCCCCGGCTGGGTACACTCCATTCCTTTGCTTTAATCACAGTCACTTGCTCACTGACCACATTCTTTTCATGGTTTGTTCATTCGCTCTCTTATATGGCACGACTCGTCGAGTATCTTAGAGAGACCACCCTAGTCTAATAGATAACGCTCTGTGACTACTTGTGTTAAAGAGGCACTAACCATTCACAAGCTAGTTGACACAGCAAGCAGTTAAAGATTTAGATGTTTCTATGTGAAATTGAAAAGACACGAATCCATAATGCCCTACTCTTTGCAATGAACGCTAGGTTACACAGCTATACCTCACCCAAATCTCGGGACGAGATTTGTTTAAGGGGGGTGGGTTGTGATGCCCCCGGCATCTCGAAAATCTTAACACGTGATTAGATTAGCGGTAGTCAGAGTTTTGGCTTAATAATGTTTAGAGAAGAGCAACAACTAGGTTAGTAAATCACGAAGTCAAAAATTTTCAGTAAAATATGAAAAACCCCTGAGTGCATTTGTGACTATAGTTTAAAATATAATGTGTTTCGGACCAAACTCTCTATAACAAATTTGTAGACAATTTTAGGTAGATCAACTTTGTTTTTGGGTGTGGTGACATGCATAAAGGTTTGCAAGATGTTTTAGCTCCTTTTCTATCTTCTAGTGAATTCTGTCCAAATAGACCTGAATGGAAAATTCACATTTTGAGCAATCAAAAGTCCCTATCATGCAAAACATCATATAAGAAAGTTGTAGATAATTAAAAACCACACAACATTGGTATAATACTCTTTCTCTAAAAATGAGCATAAAATAGACTTTAGGAATTTCTAAGTTGTATTAAACCTTGGTCAAACTAGAGACAGCAGGTTAAATTTAAATTTAATCATATTTAAACTTAGAATCTGATATTAATCCTTTTGACAAAGTTGTAGATCTGGAAGAGTAGAACAACTTTTGTATTTTGGGTTTTGTCAAATTCGGCCCCTAGGATGTTCAAAAACAACAATTTCTAAAACATGTCTCAGCAGTCAAACAGCATTTTTCATTTTCCCGAATTTATTTTCTCCGTGAGTCGCTGACGAGCGGGCCCCACCTGTCGGGCTGCCAGCGCCAGCGCATTCCACTGCCTTCCTCACCCGCGCACCCGGTCCATAGACCATCTCCATTTTCTTTTGTCTTGGCCCCACCAGTCAGTGACTCCGGTTCACCGGACCCGGTCCACCGCGCGCCTTCTCTTTTCCCCTCTCCTCCCGCTCGCCCACGCGGCGCCGGCGCCCGGCGCTGCCGGCCCCGCGCCGCTCGCCTCCGCGGGCACGCGCCGCCCGGCCGCCACGCCGAGGCCACGCGCCGCCTGCCCGCGGCCGGCCTGCGCTTTGCCCTGCCGCGTGCCCCGCGCCCTCGCCACTACCTCTGCTCCCTGCCTCCCTGCTTGCCACGCGCGGAGCGCCTCCGCAATGAGAGCTCGCGGCGAACTCACGCTACCTCGCCTCTCCGTAGCCCCTCCGCCCCGCCCGTCACGCGTCCCGCGCTCACCTCCACCTCCTCCACCGGTTCCCCCACCTCAGTGGCCGCTTCCATAGCCTCTGGACCCTCCCTACCGTGCCGGCCGCCATGGCCACCATGGCGAGCTCGAACACACCGTGGAGAGCCGCCACCGGACCATCCCTATGCCCCTCGACGCCACCGCCAGATTCCCCTCATCCGCGCGCACCCTGTATGCCCAAGCCCGGCCTCCTCCCCCACCGGAGCGGTCGGATTGAGCCGCGCCACGGGCCTCTGTGTGCCGCCGTGGACGCTCCGGCGTACCGCCTCCGCGCCGGCCTTCCCGCCCTCCCCGCGCGACGTGACCTTAGGGGAAAGGAAGCCCGTCGCCGGGAACACACGAACGGAGCGGCTCGGCCTCAACCCCGCGCCTCCACGCGCCGGCGCACACGCGCGACCGCGCCTATGCGCCGTCCTCCCTGCGCCCGACCAGAGGTAGAAGAAGAAGGGCAGATTTGCAAATATCCCCCTCCATTTTATCATTTTTGCGCACTCTGGTTCAAACACTGTTCACTGAGTCTTGAAAATCTTGCATGCAGGTCCCTGAAGTCCATGATTAATCGAGTTCAGGTCCCTGGTCGTTAGGATTTTCAATTTAATGCATTTATTTAAGCTGAAACTTTGAAAATTCATAATAAATCGAATAAAAATCCAAAAATTGCAAACTTTGTTGCATTGTACCCCTATTAAGTAGATCTACAGAATGGATATGATGGTTGAGTAGGAAAAGACTGTTTTGCCCCTGATTTTGTATATGCATATTAAATCAACATAAATGGAAAATATAGGTAAAATGAGCTTCAAAAACTATGAAATTTGGGCAGAGGCCTTATGAACATGTGTAGGCTCTGCATAAATTTTGGTAGCCCTAGCATTGACTGTTTAATTACTATTTTGCCCTTGTCTTATATCTAAGCATGTATTTGATTTAACAAAAAGTTGGCTATAGTGAGAAATGCTCCAAGTGACTTTAAGGGCTTGATATGAGCTCTAGATTATGACCATAACTCGTTGCTAGAGTAGGAGGTGGTGCATGTAAGGCTTTGGCTCTGATTTAAAAATGGTAGAAGTTTCTGGAATGCAATATAGGTCTTCACTACTGTTGAGATATGCACACTAGGATTTCTAAGTTAGCTATGTGAAATATGGTTACTCATACGGATGCTTGACATTCAGGCATCTCATTTGCTGCATCATGCATATCATTCATATAGCGACGCTCACTGCAGATACGTGATCGAGAAGCAAGTGCGTGGAGGTACTTCGAGCAACGGTGTCCAGAAGACCAACTAAGACCCAAATACCACCTGGAGGCCCCTGAAGTGGTATTTGGAAGGAGGAGCTGTCCAAGTGATCAAGGGGTTGCCTGGGGCAGAGCCTCACAACCCGGCAAACTAACTTTAGTTTAGTTTGTTCAAGTTATCAACAACAAAGGTAGGCCCCTTAGGCATATACACCTACCTAGGGAATCTCACCACCCTTTATTTGATTGTGCATTTACGTTCAGGAGTTGTTTGAAACCCCACCTGCATAAATACCTGACACCCTAATTAGAATGGTTAGGCCGAAGTCGATGCTTAGCCATGCTTAGACGGTAGAAGTCGAGTGAAGATATTCACTCGCGAGATGATAGGACTCAAAATACTTTACAAAAGTTTAATACGAGAGAAATATGATATGATGTGATGAAAAGATGAGACCGGGCGGAGATAGGGGCATATTACGATGAAAAATGATGAGGATGGTTTGGTGGACTCCGCCCGAGTCGTTTAAGGCCCGATTCGCTGTTCGCCTGCTGGTCGGCATAATATTGCTAGAGTGCCTAACCGGGATAATGGACCGGTGAAAGTCTTACTCGTGCCATCCGAAGAACAGAGACAGGTTCCTACCATTCTTGTTGGAGGGAGTTAGGCCAGGGGGAGCTTGTACTCGAGGGAGGGCTGACCCGGAGCGGCCGTGGTATCGCTCCTAAGGGAGGGCTGACCCGGTGCGGCCGTGGTATCGCTCCTGAGAGGGCAAAACCCAGGGGAATGGCGGGATTGAATCGAACTTGGGATGGGACGAGTGGAGATTGGGGCTATATGTGGGAACGCGATGGCTAGTAAGCATATACCCCTGGCATGATAGTTATTGTGGCGGAACCGCCGATTTAATCCAGGCTAAGCACACCTGCCACCTCTGGCTCGCAGTGCGATTAGACCGAACTAAACCCGGTCGTCCGTCGAGAGTCATTCGACCCCCGATATTACCTTTTCCCAGAGGAACCGACATCATACACATCCAGCCCTCAATGGAGCCACAACAGATACATCATCTCAGGCAGTTGAATATAGCATATATAAACTTGTTTTACAAACCGATTCGAAATAATATTATAGTTTTCAACATATTACCACATGAAAGGCAAGTTTGAATCAGGTAGCGGAAGCGAATTTGAAAACGTCTCACAGCGGAAGAAAATATTTTACTAGTCTTCATGCAACGTTGATCGAGACGAGCAGCACCGAGCCCACCGGTACTACCCTTCTCCAAGCAGTTGTCCAGATGTCGCCTGTACCTGTTCTCAAAAGGTGGGGGCAAACCCTGAGTACTAGTTACTCAGTAGGTCTTAATGGAAATTGGCTTACGGCTGACGCGAAGCGGCTTACTAGCAAGTGGATCCTTAGCCTTTAGTTTTAAACACTAACATGTGTAACATAAATAATAAGACTTCATCACGTGTATAACCTTCATCACAACTGTAACTTGCAGTAATGTAAACAATTCAATTCAAACATGTGGTATTCCAAAAACCATGAGTATTAAACACTGAGAGTTTAAGTAGTTACTACGTTGCCCGTGTGCATTATCAGCATTCCCACACCTGGTGGGCATCAGCGATTCGAATCGATTTTTAATTCCCGGGAACAACTATCATGCCAGGGGTATATGCTTACTAGCCATCGCGTTCCCACATATAGCCCCAATCTTAACCTGCCTCGTCCCAAGTTCGATTCACTCCCGCCTAGCCCCCGGGTTGTGCCCCCATGACGAGCCTGCCGACATCTCGGTCTCCCCGTCATGAGTACCAAGCTCCCCCGGGCCACCTTCCTCTCAACCAGCGGGTAGGAACGTGTCTCTGTGCTTCGGACGAGCCCAGGAAAGACTTCTCCGGTCCCATATCCCGGATAAGCACTCTAGCAATGTTATGCCGAACAGCAGGCGAACAGCGAACGGGCCTTATGCGACTCGGGCGGAGCCAAACGCACATCACATAATAAAATTATTCTCCGCCCGGTCTCCATTTAAATCAGGAGCATAATATTACTTCCTCAATATTAAAAGTTTTGTAACCTTTGAAAACACCTACGCGACGAGTGACTCCTTTCACTCGTGTCTACTCGCACCTAGCAGAGCCTAGGCAACTCGTCCTACGAACTCTATATATAGGTGCTAGGGCCAGGGCGGCCAGGGAGTCTAATGCAATTGTTTCCAAGCAACTCCTAATGCATATGCGTAATCAACAAGTATAATTTGTTTGCCGGGTTGAGTATGGTCCTGCCTACCTTTGCTTATTCTTACTCAGCCAACAAACTAAACTAGGTTAGTTTGCCAGGTTGTGAGGCTTTGCCCCAGGCAACCCCTTGATCACTTGGACAACTCCTCCTTCCAAACACGACTGATGCGCTCTCCAGGTCGTGTCTGGGGCTTACTTGATCTTCTGGAACACCATTGCTTAAAGTAGCTCCCGTACTTGTTTGTCAATCACGTATCTGCAATAAGCGTTGCTATATGAATGCTATGCATGACACAGTGAATGAGATGCACGATCATCAAGCGTTCAACTGGTTAAGCAAAATATAAGGCAAACCTCTAGTTACGCAGGTAATGGATTACTAGCTCAACCAAAACCTCCCGACTGGCACTAGCATTAGTACTACTTTGATGGACCCGAAGCTATCAAGTATGTGCAATCTCACGAGAACACATACAGGAGTTAAGTTGTCGATCATAAAGCTAACATGGTAAGTGTGGGGGTTTTTATTGGATATATTAGTTTCACATTTTTTGATTATTTATATAAAATTGCATTATTTCTACTATTTCCAAATCAGAGTCACAACCTTACATGCACCATCTCCTATTCTAACAATGAGTCATGTTCATAACCTAGAGCTCATATCAAGCCCTTAAAGTCACTTGGAGCATTTTTTTTCTCCATAGCAATCTTTTTCTAAATTAATATATGCTTAAATACAAGATAAGGGCAAAATAGTAATTAAACAGACAATGCTAGGGCTACCAAAATTTAGACAGAGCCTACACATGTTAATAAGATCTCTGCCCAAATTTCATAATTTTTGAAGTTCATTTTACCCACATTTCCTATTTATTAAGGTTTTTCATGCATGCACATTATCAGGGGCAAAAAGGTCTTTTCCTACTCAACCATCATATCCATTCTGTAGATCTATTTAGTAGGAGTACAGTGCAACAAAGTTTGTATTTTTCTGATTTTTATTTGATTTATTATGAATTTCCAAAGTTTTCAGCCTAATAAAACACATTAAATCGAAAATCATAACAGTCAGGGACCTAAATGTGATTATCTATTACATCAGGGGCTAGCGCGTAAGGATTTGATGACTCAGTGAATAGCGCGCCGTACTTGAAAGAAAATAACCAGAAACGCAGGGGTGCTTTTGAAAATCGACCTTCTTCTTCCTGCCTCTCTTCTTCCTCCGGCCGAACGCGCAGGGAAGAGGATGGCGGCTTGCGCTGGCGGCTGTGGGCACGCACTTGGGGCCGAGCGGGTCCGGAGAGGTGTCCCCGGCCGTGGGGCTTCGTTTCCCCCTAATGGCGTCGCGCGGGGAGGAACGAGTGGATGTGGAACGGGTCGTGAACCGAGGCACGACGGAGTGACAGTGAGCGGCGGTGCGGCCTCGGTCCGGTGATGGGGAAGGGATCCAGGGTCTTGGGGTTCGCAGCGGGGATGGAGGCGATGGTGGCGCGCGCGTTGGATGGGGTGGAGGGGGTCCAGAAGGGGAGACCCGGTGAGCTTTGAGCTCGGACTCGGCCGGCAATGGCGGCCAAGCTCCCCCACGCGAGAGAGAGCAGAGAGGAGAGGGAGGGAGAGCGGAGGGGCGAGCGGATGGGCAGTGACCGGAGTGAGAGCTGAGAGCGAGGGGAGGCCGTGGCCACACCCTTTAGCCGGCGCGGGCAGCGGGCGGCGCGTGGCCGGCGGCGTGGCGTGCTCGCGAGCAGGGCGCGGCACGTCACGGCGCGGCAGACGCGTGGGCGAGCCAGCGCAGGGAGGAAGAAGGCGACGCGGTGCAAACCGAGTCCGTTGGACCAAGAGCCACTGACAGGTGGGACCGGGGTGAGGAGAAGGGTGGGAGGTCTACGGACCGGGTGCACGGAGCAAGTGAATCGGCGGAATGTGCTGGCGCGGGCGGCTGACAGGTGGGTCCCGCTCGTCAGTGACTCAAAGAAATTCGAAAAACCCCGAAATTGGAAAACTGGCTTTGACTTTATATACAGGTTTTGGAATTTGAGAATTTTGGACACCCTAGAGGCCGAATTTGGGAAAACCCAAAATACAAAAGTTTCTCTACTCTCCCAGATCTACAACTTTGTCAAAAGGAGTAATATCAGATTCCAAGTTTAAATATGATCAAATTTGAATTGAACCTGCTGACTCCAATTTGACCAAAGTTTAATACAAACTTAGAAATTCCTAAAGTCTATTTTATGCTCATTTTCAGAGAAATAGTATTATACCAATGTTGTGTGGTTTTTAATTATCTACAACTTTCTTATATGATGTTTTGCATGATAGAGACTTTTAATTGCTCAAAATTTGAATTTTCCATTCAGGTCTACTTGGACAGAATTCACTAGAAGATAGAAAAGGAGCTAAAACATCTTGCAAACCTTTATGCATGTCACCACACCCAATAACAAAGTTGATCTACCTAGAATTGTCTACAAGTTTGTTATAGAAAGTTTGGTCTAAATTACATTTTATTTGGAACTAAGGTCATAAGTGCACTCAGGGGTTTTGCATATCTCACTGGAAATTTCTGACTTCGTGATTTACTAACCTAGTTGTTGCTCTTCTCTAAACATTATTAAGCCAAATCTCTGACTACCGCTAATCTAATCACGTGTTAAGATTTTCGAGATGCCGGGGGCATCACAGTTATTCCCGGGAATTAAAAATCGATTCGAATCGCTGATGCTCACCAGGTGTGAGAATGCCAGTATCGCACACGGGCAACGTTGTAATAACTTTAATATCGTGATCATTTAAGCATGTTTTTATATTACATGTTTGTACTTGTATGTTACATTTCCGCAAGCTTCTTCATGATGATATATATGAGCTATGGATGATGATAATAATTATAATGAATCAAATGCGGCTTATACTTTAAAAACAAATGCTACTTGAAAGTAAGGACTCACTTCTAGTAAGCTTGCGCGGGTTAGAGTCCAGTCCACAAAAAGCCTTGCATAATCTCAAACGTGTCGGGTTGAAACCACCCACGGGTAAGTCCTACGAGTACCTCACGTACTCACCCCTACGTTGTTGATGTTTTTCTTTTCAGGAGTATCATGATCGAGAATGACAATGGTGGGCTCAATGTCATGGCTCGATGTTTTATTTTCCGCTGCAAGAGTATATCAGTATTACGTTACGGTTTCCGCTGCGAGGTTCTTTTGGAATTCTATTTCAGTATGATTGTACCCCATTTTGAGTAAATATTCTCAAACAAATCAATCTATGTTTGTATGAAATGATGGGTTGTTGTAATTGTTGTGGCTCTTTCGAGGGCTTAACGTGTGTGATGTCGGTATCCCTGGGTGATGGTTGCATCGAGTGCCCTTTTTGGGTATCTCGACGGACGACCGGGTTTAGTTCGGCCTAACCACACTGCAAGCCAGAGGTGGCAGGTGTGTTTAGTTCGGATTAAATCGGCGGTTCCGCCACAACCGTTTCTTGTTTTCTCACAACGAACATACCCAATCCAGTTCATTTGGCACAAAACTCAAGTTTTAAGTGGTTTTGCATAATTTGATTGACGCACCGGACCCATTCAAAAAACTGGTATCGGGGTCCATTTGACGCACGAGTTTATACCTGTGGAACCATTTCTTGTTTTTTTGCAATGAACTTGCGCAAACGACTTTCGTTGACGCACCCGAGCCACTACGAAAACTGGTATCAGGGTTCATTTAATGCACTAATTATGCCTACAGGACCGTTTCTTGTTTTTTTGCAACGAATAAGCCGAATTGACTTTTGTTGCCGCACCCGACCCAATGCGAAAACAGGTATCGGGGTGCATTTAATACATGAGTTTATGCCTACAAAACCGTATCTTGTTTTTTCACAACGAACATGCCCAATCTCAGTCCACTAGGTTATGTCCAAAACTCATGTTTTTGGTGGTTTCGCACAATTTGATTGATACACACGACCCATTCAGAAAACTGGTATAGGGGTGCATTTCACCCATGAGTTTATACACGTGGAACCGTTTATTGTTCCTTTTGCTACGAACATGCCCAATCGACTTTCATTGCCGCACCCGACCTAATGCGAAAACTAGTATCGCACATGTTTTCGGTGGTTTCGCACACTTTCGCAATGAACATGGCCAAACAAATACTTTAGGTCCAAAACTCAAGTTTTCGGTGGTTTCGCACATTTTTATTGACTCACCCAACGAATTGCGAACAATAGTATTGGGGTACATTTCGTGCATAAGTTTAGGCGTTTCAAATCATTTGTTGTTTTTTTACAATAAACATGCCCAATCAACTACTTTATATCCAAAACTCATATTTTGGGTGGTTTCGTGCAACCAAACCCATGGCGAAATTTGGTATCAGGGAGCATTTAATGCACGAGTTTAAGCCTCCAAAACTGTTTCCTATTTTTTCGCAACGAACATGCCCAATCTAGTTCAATCGATACAAAACTCAAGTTTTAAGTCGTATAGCACAATTTGTTTGACGCACCTGACCCATTCAAAAAACTGGTATCGGGGTCAATTTCACGCACTAGTTTATGCCTGTGGAACCGTTTCTTGTTTTTCGCAATGAACATGACCAATGAACTACTTTAGGTCCAAAATTCAGGTTTTAAGTGGTTTCGCACAATTTGATTGACGCACCCGACCCATTGAGAAACTAGTATTGGGGTGCATTTCATGCACTAGTTTAAGCCTCTGGATCAGTTTCAAGTTTTTTCGCAACGAACATGCCAATCAACTATTTTAGGTCCAAAACTCATGTTTTTGATGGTTTGGCGCAACGTAACCCATGGCGAATATTGGTATCAGGGTGCATTTAATGCTCGAGTTTATGCCTCCAAAACCGTTTCTTGTTTTCTCGCAATGAACATGCCCAATTCAATTCATTTGGTACAAGACTCAAGTTTTTAGCGGTTTTGCATAATTTGATTGACGCACCAGACCCATTCAGGAAACTGGTAACGGGGTGCATTTGACGCACGAGTTTATACCTGTGGAACCGTTTCTTGTTTTTTCACAACGAACTTGCCCAAATGACTTTCGTTGACGCACCCAGGCCATTACGAAAACTGGTATCAGGGTTCATTTAATGCACGAATTATGCCTACCAGACCGGTTCTTGTTTTTTCTCAACGAACAAGCTGAATTCACTTTTGTTGCCGCACCCGACCCAATGCGAAAACTGGTATCGGGGTGCATTTAATACATGTGTTTATACCTACAAAACCGTATCTTGTTTTTTCACAACGAACTTGCCCAATCCTAGTCCACTAGATTAGGTCCAAAACTCATGTTTTAGGTGGTTTCGCACAATTTGATTGACGCACACGACTCATTAAGAAAACTAGTATTGGATTGCATTTCACGCCCTAGTTTATGCCTCTGAAACCGTTTCTTATTTTTTGCAACAAACATGCTAATTGAACTACTTTAGGTCCAAAACTCATGTTTCTGGTGTTTTCACACATTTTTATTGACACACCTGACCCATTGCGAAAAATAGCATCGGGGTGCATTTCATGCACGAGTTTATGCCTCTGGAACCGTTTCTTGTTTTTTTGCAATCAACATGCCTAATCAACTACTTTAGGTCCGAAACACATGTTTTGGGTGTTTTGCCGCAACCTAACCCATGGTGAAAATTGGTATCAGGGTGCATTTAATGCACGAGTTTATGCCTACATAACCGCTTCTAGTTTTTTCACAACGAACATGCCCAATCCACTACATTAGGTCCAAAACTCATGTTTTTGCTGGTTTGACACAATTTGATTGACGTTGTCAACCTATTGAGAAAACTGGTATTGGGTAGCATTTCACGCACGAGTTTATGCCTTTGGATCCGTTTCTTGATTTTTCGCAACGAACATGGCCAAACAACTACTTTGGGTCCAAAACTCAAGTTATCGGTAGTTTCGCACATTTGTATTGACTCACCCGACGAATTGCGAACAATATTATTGGGATGCATTTCTTGCATAAGTTTTTGGGCTGCATTTCACGCATAAGTTTGTGCCTATGGAACCATTTCTTGTTTTTTACAAAGAATATGCCCAATCAACTACTTTATGTCCAAAACTCATGTTTTCGGTGGTTTCGCGCAACCTAACCCATGGCGAAATTTGGTATCAAGGTGCAATTAATGCATGAGTTTAAGCCTCCAAAACCGTTTCTTATTTTCTCGCAACGAACATGCCCAATCCAGTTCATTTGGTACAAAACTAATGTATTAAGTGGTTTAGCACAATTTGATTGACGCACGCGACCCATTCAGAAAACTGGTATCGGGGTCCATTTCACGCACTAGTTTATGCTTCTAGAACCATTTCTTGTTTTTTGCAATGAACATGCCCAATCAACTACTTTAGGTCCAAAACTCATGTTTTCGGTGGTTTCGTACAGTTTTATTGACAAACCCGAACCATTGCGAAAAATAGTATCGAGGTGCATTTGACGCACGAATTTATGCCTCCGGAATCGTTTCTTGTTTTTTTTGCAATGAACATGCCCAATCAACTACTTTAGGTCCAAAACTCATATTTTGGGTGGTTTGGTGCAACCTAACCCATGGCGAAAATTGGTATCAGGGTGCATTTAAAGCATGAGTTTAAGCCTCCAAAACCGTTTCTTATTTTCTCGCAATGAACATGCTCAACCCAATTCATTAGGTACAAAACTCGTGTTTTAAGTGGTTTAGCACAATTTGATTGAAGCACCCGACCCATTCGGAAAACTGGTATCAAGGTCTATTTCACGCACGAGTTTATACCAGTGGAACCATTTCTTCTTTTTCTTAACGAAATTGCCCAATCGACTTTCGTTGACGCACCCGACCCATTACAAAAACTGGTATCACGGTGCACTTAATGCACGAAATATGCCGACAGGACTGTTTCTTGTTTTTTTCGCAACAAATATGCCCAATTCACTAGATTAGTTCCAAAACTAATGTTTCAGGTGGTTTCGCACAATTTGATTGATGCACCCGACCCATTCAGAAAACTGGTATCGAGGTGCATTTCAACCACGAGTTTATAACCGTGGAACCATTTCTGGTTTCTTTCGCAACGAACATGGCCAATCCACTTTCGTTGCCGCACCCAACACTATGGGAAAACTGGTATCGGGGTGTATTTAATGCATGAGTTTATGCCTACAAAACCGTTGCTTGTTTTTACGCAACGAACATGCCCAATCCAATACATTAGGTCGAAAACTCACGTTTTAGGTGGTTTCACACAATTTGATTGACGCACCCGACCCATTAAAATACTAGTATTACGGTGCATTTCACACACCAATTTATGCCTGTGCAACTGTTTCTTGTTTTTTGCCACAAACATGCCCAATCAACTAGTTTAGGTCCAAAACACATGTTTTGGGTGGTTTGGCACAATTTCGTTGACGCACCCGTCATGTTGTGAAAACTGGTATCGGTGCATTTAAGGCACGAGTTTATGCCTCCGGAACCATTTCTAGATTTTCACAATGAACGTGCCCAATCTACTTCATTAGGTCCAAAACTCATGTTTTTGGTGGTTTCGCACAATTTGGTTGACACACCCGACCCATTGAGAAAACTAGTATTGGGGTGCATTTCACGCACGAGTTTATAACTGTGGAACCGTTTCTTGGTTTTTTCGCAACGAACATGCCCAAACAACTACTTTGGGTCCAAAACTCATGTTTTCGGTCGTTTCGCACATTTTTATTGACGCACCCGACGCATTGCGAAAAAAAGTATCAGGATGCATTTCACGCACGAGTTTAAGCCTCGAGAATCGTTTACTGTTTTTTTGCAATGAACATGCCCAAACCATTACTTTAGGATCAAAACTCATGTTTTGGGTGGTTTAATGCAACCTAACCCATGGCGAAAATTGGTATCGTGGTGCATTTAAAGTACGAGTTTAAGCCTTCAAAACCGTTTCTTATTTTCTCACAACAACGTGCCCAATCCAATTCATTAGGTACAAAACACATGTTTTAAGTGGTTTAGCACAATTTGATTGACGCACCCGACTAATTCAGAAAATTAGTATCGGCGTCCATTTCACGCACGAGTTTATACTTGTGGAACCGTTTCTTGTTTTTTTCGCAACCAAGATGCCCAATCGAGTTTCGTTGACGCACCCGACCCATTACGAAAACTGGTATCAAGGTGCATTTAAGGCATGAGTTTATGCCACCAGAACTATTTCTAGATTTTAACAACGAACGTACCCAATCAACTTTGTTAGGTCCAAAACTCAAGTTTTAGGTGGTTTCACACAATTTGATTGACGCACTCGACCTATTGAGAAAACTGGTATTGGGTTGCATTTCACACACGAGTTTATGCCTCTGGAACCGTTTCTTGTTTTTTCGCAACGAACGTGCCCAATCAATAACTTTTGGTTCAAAACTCATGTTTTCGGTGGTTTCGCACATTTTTATTGACGCACTGGACCCATTGCGAAATATAGTATCGGGGTGCATTTCACGCATGTGTTTATACCTGTGGAACCATTTCTTGTTTTTTTCGCAACGAACTAGCCCAATCGACTTTCGTTGACGCACCCGACCCTTTACGAACACTGGTATCTGGGTGCATTTAAAGCATGAGTTTATGCGTCCAGAACCGTTTCCAGATTTCCATAACGAACGTGCCCAATGGTCCAAAACTCATATTTTTGGTGGTTTCGCACAATTTGACTGACGTACTCGACCTATTGAGGAAACGGGTATTCGGTTGCATTTCACGCACGAGTTTATGCCTCCGGAACCGTTTCTTGTTTTATCGCAACGAACATGCCAAATCAACTACTTAAAGTCCAAATCTCATGTTTTCGGTGGTTTCGCACATTTTTATTGATGCACCCGACCCATTGCGAAAAATAGTATCAAGGTGCATTTCACGCATGAGTTTATACCTGTGGAACTGTTTCTTGTTTTTTTTCAGAACGAACCAGCCCAATCGACTTTCGTTGAAGCACCTGACCCATTCAATCCACAAATTATGCCTTCCGGACTGTTTCTTGATATTTTGGCAACGAACATGCCCAATCCACTAGATTAGTTCCAAAACTAATGTTTCACGTGCTTTCACACAATTTGATTGATGTACCCGACCCATTTAGAAAACTGGTAGCACGGTGCATTTCACCCATGAGTTTATACCCGTGGAACTTTCGTTACCGCAGCCTGCCCATTCCGAAAACTGGTATCGACGTGCATTTAATGCACGAGTTTATGTCTCCAAAACATTTTCTTGTTTTTTCTCAACGAACATGCCGAATCCACTATACTAGGTCCAAAACTCATGTTTTAGCTGGTTTCACACAATTTGATTGACGCACCAGACCCATTGAGAAAACCAGTATTGGGGTGCATTTCACGCACGAGTTTATACCTGTGGAACCCTTTCTTGTTTTTTCGCAACGAGCATGCCCAAACAACTACTTTGGGTCCAAAACTCATGTTTACGGTAGTTTCGCACATTTTTATTGACGCACCCGACCCATTGCGAAAAATAGTATTGCGTTGCATTTCACGCACGAGTTTATGCCTCCAGAACCTTGTATTGTTTTTTTGCAATGAACATGCCCAAACCATTACTTTGGGATCAAAACTCATGTTTTGGGTGGTTTCGTGGAACCTAACCCATGGCAAAATGTGGTATCATGGTGCATTTAAAGCACGAGTTTAAGCCTCCAAAACCGTTTCTTATTTTCTCGCACCGAACGTGGCCAATCCAATTCATTTGGTAGAAAACACATGTTTTAAGTTGATTAGCACAATTTGATTGACCCACCCGACCAATTCAGAAAACTGGTATCGGGGTCCATTTCATGCATGAGTTTATACCTGTGGAACTGTTTCTTGTTTTTTTCGCAACGAACTTACCCAATCGACTTTCGTTGACGCACCCGACCCATAACGAAAACTAGTATCTGGGTGCATTTAAGGCACCAGTTTTTGCCTCCAGAACTGTTTCCAGGATTTTCACAACAAACGTACCCAATCAACTTCATTTGGTCCAAAACTCATGTTTTAAGTGGTTTCGCACAATTTGATTGGCGTACTCGACCTATTGAGAAAACTGGTATCGGGTTGCATTTCACGCACGAGTTTATGCCTCTGGAACTGTTTTTTATTTTGTCGCAACGAACATGCCCAATCAACAACTTTTGGTTCAAAACTCATGTTTTCGGAGGTTTCGCACATTTTATTGACTCACCCGATCCATTGTGAAAAATAGTATCGGGGTGCATTCCACGCACGAGTTTATACCTGTGGAACCGTTTCTTGTTTTTTTCGCAATGAATTTGCCCAATCGACTTTCGTTGACGCAACCAACACATTACAAAAGCTGGTATCAGGCCGCATTTTAGGCATGAGTTTAAGCCTCCAAAACCGTTTCTAGATTTTCGCAACGAACATGTCCAATCAACTACTTTTGGTCCAAAACTCATGTTTTCGGTGGTTTCACACATTTTTATTCATGCAGGCGACTCATTGCGAAAATAGTATCGGGGTGCATTTTACGCACGAGTTTATACTAGTGGAACTGTTTCTTGTTTTTTTGCAACAAACAAGCGCAATCGACTTTCATTGACACACCCGACCCATTTAATCCACAAATTTTGCCTACATGACCATTTCTTGATATTTTGGCAATGAACGTGCCCAATGCACTAGATTAGTTCCAAAACTAATGTTTCACGTGGTTTCGCACAATTTGATTGACGCAACCGATCCATTTCGAAAACTAGTACCAGGGTGCATTTCACCCACGAGTTTATACTCGTGGAACTTTCGTTGCCGCAGCCGACCCATTCCGAAAACTGGTATTCGGGTGCACTTAATGCACGAGTTTATGTCTCCATAACATTTTATTGTTTTTTCTCAACGAACATGCCGAATCCACTGTATTAGGTTCAAAACTCTTGTTTTAGCTGTTTCGCACAATTTGATAGACGCACTCGACCCATTGAGAAAACTAATATTGCGGTGCATTTCACGCACGAGATTATACCTGTGGAACTATTTCTTTTTTTTTTTGCAACGAACATGCCCAAACAATTACTTTGGGTCCAAAACTCGTGTTTTCGGTCGTTTCGCACATTTTTATTGACGCACCCGACCCATTGCAAAATATAGTATCGGTGTGCATTTCACTGCATGAGTTTATGCCTCGAGAACAGTTTATTATTTTTTTCAATGAACGTGCTCAAACAACTAGTTTAAGACCAAAACTCAAGTTTTGGGTGGTTTGGCGCAACCTAACCCATGGCGAAAATTGATATCATTGTGCCTTTAAAGCACAAGTACAAGCCTCAAAAACAATTTCTTTTTTTGATTTTTTTCGCAACGAATATGCCCAATCCACTAGATTAGTTCCAAAACTAATGTTTCAGGTGCTTTCGCACAATTTGATTGATGCACCCGACCCATTCAGAAAACTGGTATCTTGGTGCATTTCACCCATGAGTTTATACCCGTGGAATCGTTTTTTGTTTCTTTCACAACGAACATGCCCAGTCGACTTTCGTTACCGCACCCGACCCAATGCGAAAACTGGTATCGGGTATATTTAATGCACGAGTTTATGCAAATAAAACTGTTTCTTGTTTTTACGCAACGAGCATGCACAATCCACTACATTGGGTCCAAAACTCATGTTTTAGGTGGTTTCGCACAATTTGATTGACACACCCGACCCATTGAGAAAACTAGTATTGGGGTGCATTTCATGCACTAGTTTATGTCTCTAAAACCGTTTCTTGTTTTTTCGCTACAAACATGCCCAATCAGCTACTTTAGGTCCAAAACTATTGTTTTCGGTGGTTTCGCACATTTTTATTGACGCACCCGACCCATTGCGAAAAATAGTATCGGGGTGCATTTCACGTATGAGTTCATACCTTTCGAATTGTTTCTTGTTTTTTCCGCAACGAACATGCCCAATCGACGTTGGTTGACGCACCCGACCCATTTAATGCACGAATTATGCCTACAGGACCGTTTCTTGATTTTTTTGCAACGAACACACCCAATCCACTAGATTAGTTCCAAAACTAATGTTTCACGTTGTTCCGCACAATTTGATTGACGCACCTGACCCATTTAGAAAACTGGTACCGGGGTGCATTTCACTCAAGTGTTTATACTTGTGGAACTTTTGTTGCTGCACCCAACCCATTCCGAAAACTGGTATCGGGGTGTATTTATTGCACGAGTTTATGTCTTCAAAACCTTTTCTTGCTTTTTCTCAATGAACATGCCCAATCCACTATATTAGGTTCAAAACTCATGTTTTTGGTGGTTTCACACAATTTGATTAACGCACCCGACCCATTCAGAAAACTAGATTTTGGTGCATTTCACGCACGAGTTTATATAAGTGGAACCGTTTCTTGTTTTTTTCGCAACGAACATGACCAAACAACTACTTTGGGTCCAAAACTGATGTTCTCGGTCGTTTCTCACGTTATTATTGACGCACCCGACCCATTGCGAAAAAAAGTATATCGGCGTGCATTTCACGCACGAGTTTATGCCTCCTGAACTGTTTATTATTTTTTTGCAATGAACATGCCCAATCAACTACTTTGGGTCCAAAACTCATGTTTTCAATGGTTTGGCACAACCTAACCCTTCGCGAAAATTGGTATCGGGGTGCACAAGTTTAAGCCTCCAAAACTGTTTCTTATTTTCTCGCAACGAACTTGCCCAATCCAATTCATTAGGTACAAAACACATGTTTCAAGTGGTTTAGCACAATTTGATTGACGCACCCGATCCTTTCAGAAAACTGTTATCAGGGTCCATTTCACGCACGAGTTTATACCTGTGGAACGATTTTTTATTTTTTTTGCAACGAACTTGCCCAATCGACTTTCGTTGATGCACCCGACCCATTACGAAAAGTGGTATCAGGGTGCATTTAGTGCACGAATTATGCCTATAGGACTGTTTCTTGTTTTTTTCGCAAGGAACATGCCCAATTGACTTTCGTTGATGCACCCAACCAATTACCAAAACTGGTATCAGGGTGCATTTAATGCACAAATATGCCTATAGGACCGTCTCTTTTTTTCGCAATGAATATGCCCAATCCACTAGATTAGTTCCAAAACTAATGTTTCAGGTGCTTTCGCACAATTTGATTGATGCACCCGACCCATTCAGAAAACTGGTATCTTGGTGCATTTCAACCATGAGTTTATACCCGTGGAACCGTTTTTTGTTTCTTTCACAACGAACATGCCCAGTCGACTTTCGTTGACGCACCCGACCCGTTACAAAAACTGGTATCAGGGTGCATTTAATGCACAAATTATGCCTATAGGACCGTTTTTTTTTCGAAACGAATATGTCCAATCCACTAGATTAGTTCCAAAACTAATGTTTCAGGTGCTTTCACACAATTTGATTGATGCACTCGACCCATTCAGAAAACTGGTATTAGGGTGCATTTCACCCATGAGTTTATACCCATGGAACCGTTTCTTGTTTCTTTCATAACGAACATGACCAATTGACTTTCGTTGCCGCACCTGACCCAATGCGAAAACGGGTATCGTGGTGTTTTTAATGCACGAGTTTATGCAAATAAAACCGTTTCTTGTTTTTACGCAACGAGCATGCCCAATCCACTGCACTGGGTTCGAAACTCATATTTTAGGTGGTTTCGCACAATTTGATTGACACACCCGACCCATTGAGCAAACTAGTACTGGGGTGCATTTCACGCACCAGATTATGCGTCTGGAACCGTTTCTTGTTTTTTCGCTACAAACATGCCCAATCAACTACTGTAGGTCGAAAACTATTATTTTCGGTGGTTTCGCACATTTTTATTGACGCACCCGACCCATTGCAAAAAATACTATCGGGGTGTATTTCACGCACTAGTTTATGCCTGTGGAATTGTTTCTTGTTTTTTTTTGCAACGAACATGCTCAATCGACTTTTGTTGATGCACCAGACCCATTTAATGCACGAATTAAGCCTACACCACCGTTTCTTCATTTTTTCGCAACGAACATACCCTAATCCACTGGATTAGTTCCAACACTAATGTTTCACGTTGTTCCGCACAATTTGATTGACGCACCCGACCCATTTAGAAAACTGGTACCGGGGTGCATTTCACTCAAGAGTTTATACTTGTGGAACTTTTGTTGCTGCACCTATTTACTTCTTCACTTTACACCTATCTTTACCAAACTTACCCCTGCCTAGATACTAGTTGATACATTTATTAAAGTACGGTAACTTCGATTTGAGTTTATCCAATTATACTCTCTCGCCTGCCGCTTCCCTGTGGAAAAATACGATACTTGGAATACTCAAGGTGAAAGGCTACAACGGTCTCCGTGCGTTTGTGGAGTAAAACCTGTTAAGGCTAAGAGACGCCTACACAGTTCCGGAGGAATAAACTCGTGCATCAACTGCACCTCCATACCCATTTTCGCAATGGGTAGGGTGCAACAATGAAGTCGCACGAAACCACCCCGAACCTGAGTTTTGGACGTAAAATTGTGGATTGGGCAAGTTTGTTGCGAAAGAACAAGAAATGGGTTTGGAGGCATGATCTCGTGCATTAAGTGCGCCCCGATACTAGTCTTCTCAATTAGTTAAGTGCGGCAACGAAATAGCCGAAACCACCAACAAGATGAGTTTTGGACCTATATTAGTGGATTGGGCTTGTTCGTTGCGAAAAACAACAAACGGTTCCGCAGGCATAAACTCGTGCATTAAATGCATCTAGATACCCGTTTTCGCAATAGGCCAGGTGCAACAATGAAATGGTACAAAACCACCCAAAACTTGTGTTTTAGAGCAAAAGTAGTGGATTAGGCATGTTCATTACCAAAAAACAAGAAACAGTTCCAGAGGCATAAACTCATAGATTAGATGCACCTCGATACCCGTTAACGCAATCAGTTATGTGCAACTATGGAAACGCACGAAACCACCCTAAACATTAGTTTTGGACCGAAAATAGTGGATTGGGCAAGTTTGTAGTGAAAAATAAGAAACAGTTCTGGAAGCATAAACTCATGCGTTAAATGCACCCCGATGCCCGTTTTCGCAATGGGTTGGGTGCAACAATGAAATGGCACAAAACTGCCGAAAATGTGAGTCTTAGACCTAAAGTAGTGGATTAGGCATGTTCGTTGCCACAAAACAAAAAACTGTTCCAGAGGCATAAGCTCATGGATTAAATGCACCTCGATACCCGTTTTCGCATTGGCTCGTGTGCAACAATGAAATCACACCAAACCTCCCTAAACATGAGTTTTGGACCTAAAATAGTGGATTGTGCAAGTTATTGCGAAAAAACAAAAAACGGTTCTGGAGGAGTTAACTCGTGCATTAAGTGCACCCTGATACTAGTTTTCTCAATGAGTTAAGTGTGGCAACAAAATAGGAGAAAAGACCAACTAGATGAGTTTTGGACCTATATTAGTGGATTGGGCATGTTTCTTGCAAAAAACAAGGAACGGTTCCAGTGGCATAAACTCGTGCATTAACGGCATCTCGATACCCATTTCCGCAATGGGTGGGGTGCAACAATGAAGTCGCACGAAACCAGCCCAAACATGAGTTTTGGACGTAAATTAGTGGATTGGGCAAGTTTGTTGCGAAAAAACAAGAAACGGTTCTGGAGGCATGAACTCATGCATCAAGTGCAACCCGATACTAGTTTTCTCAACGAGTTAAGTGCGGCAACGAAATAACCGAAACCACCAACAAGATGAGTTTTGCACCTACATTAGTGGATCGGCAATGTTCCTTGCGAAAAACTAGAAACGGTTCCGGAGGCATAAACTCATGCATTAACTGCATATCGCTACCCATTTTCGCAATGAATTGGGCGTGTTCGTTTTGAAAAAGCAAGAAATAGTTTTGGAGGCGTAAACTTGTGCATTAAATGCACCTCGATACCTGTTATGGCAACGGGTGGGGTGCAACAATGAAGTCACACGAAACCTCCCCAAACATTATTTTTTGACGTAAAATAGTGGATTGGGCATGTTTCTTGCGAAACAAGAAACGCTTCTAGTGGCATGAACTCATGCATTAAGTGCACCCCGATACTTGTTTTCTCAATGAGTTAAGTGCGGCAACGAAATGGGCGAAACCATCAACAAGATGAGTTTTGGACCTATATTAGTGGATTGGGCATCTTCGTTGCAAAAAAAGAAGAAATGGTTCCGAAGGCATAAACTCGTGCATTAAATGCACCTCAATACCCATTTTCGCAATGGGTGGGTGCCACAATGAAAACACATGAAACCACCCTAAACTTGAGTTTTGGACCAAATGTAGTGGACTCGGGCATGTTCGTTGCCAGAAAACAAAAGACTGTTCCAGAGGCATAAGGTCGTGGATTAAATGCACCTCGATACCCGTTTTTGCATTTGGTCGTGTGCAACAATGAAATCACACGAAACCACCCTAACCAAGAGTTTTGGACCTAAAATAGTGGATTGGGCTAGTTGTTGCGAAAAACCAAAAAACAGTTCTGGAGGCATTAACTCGTGCACTAAGTGTGCCCCGTACTAGTTTTCTCAATGAGTTAAGTGCGACAACGAAATTGGAAAAACCACCAAGAAGATGAGTTTTGGACCTATATTAGTGGATTTGGCATGTTTGTTGCGTAAAACAAGAAACAGTTTTGGAGGCATAAACTCGTGCATTAACTGCACCTCGATACCCGTTTTTGCAATGGGTGGGGAGCAACAATGAAGTCGCACGAAACCACTCCAAACATAAGTTTTGGACGTAAAAAAGTGGATTGGGCATGTTTGTTGCGAAAAAATAAGAAAGAGTTCTGGAGGCATGAACTCGTGCATTATGTGCACTCCGATACTAGTTTTCTCAACTGATTTAAGTGCAGCAACGAAATAAACGAAACGACCAACAAGATGAGTTTTGGACCTATATTAGTGGATTGGGCACGTTTGTTGCGAAAAACAAGAAACGGTTTCGGAGGCATAAACTCCTACATGAACAGCATCTCGATACCCGTTTTTGCAATGGGTGGGGAGCAACAATGAAGTCGCACGAAACAACCCCAAACATAAGTTTCTGACGTAAAAAAGTGGATTGGGCATGTTTGTTGCGAAAAAACAAGAAACAGTTCTAGAGGCATGAACTCGTGCTTTAAGTGCACCCCGATACTAGTTTTCTCAACGATTTAAGTGCAGCAATGAAATAAACGAAACCACCAACATGATGAGTTTTGGACCTATATTAGTGGATTGGGAATGTTCATTGTGAAAAACTAGAAATGGTTCCGGAGACATAAACTCGTGAATTAAATGCACCTCGATACCCATTTTCGCAATGGGTCGGGTGTAACTACGAAATGGTACAAAACCACCCAAAATGTGTGTTTTAGAGCTAAAGTAGTGGATTGGGCAAGTTCGTTGACAAAAAATGAGAAACGGTTCCAAAGCCATAAACTCGTGCATTGAATGCACCTCGATACCTGTTTACACAATCGATTAGGTGCAACTATCAAATCGCACGAAACAACTCAAAACATGAGTTTTGGACCTAAAATAGTGGAGTGGACAAGTTTGTTACGAAAAAAATAAGAAACGGTTCTAGAAGCATAAACTCGTGCAATAAATGCAGCCCGATGCTGTTTACGCATCGGGTTGGGTGCAGCAACGAAATGGCATGAAACTAAAAAAACATGAGTATTGGACCTATATTAATGGATTGGGTATGTTCATTTCGAAAAAGGAAGAAATGGTTCTGGAGGCGTAAACTTGTGCATTAAATGCACCTCGATACCCGTTATCACAACGAGTGGGGTGCCACAATGGAGTCGCACGAAACCTACCCAATCATGAGTTTTGGACGTAAATTAGTGGATTGGGCAAGTTTGTTGTGAAAAAACAAGAAAGAGTTCTGGAAGGATAAACTCGTGCATGAACTGCACACCGATACCCGTTTTCGCAATGGGTGGGCACAACAATGAGATGGCACAAAACCGCCGAAAATGTGAATTTTAGACCTAAGGTAGTGGATTGGGCATCTTCGTTGCCAAAAAGACAAAAAATGGTTCCAGAGGCATAAGCTCGTGGATTAAATGCACCTCGATACCCATTTTCGCATTGGGTCGTGTGCAACAACGAAAACGCATGAAACCACCCAAAACATGAGTTTTGGACCAAAAATAGTGGATTGGGCTTGTTGTTGCGAAAAAACAAAAAACTATTCTGGAGGCATTAACACGTGAGCTAAGTGCACCCCGATACTAGTATTCTCAACGAGTTAAGTGTGACAACGAAATAGGCGAAACCACCAACAAGATGAGTTTTGGACCTATATTAATGGATTGGGCATGTTTGTTGCAAAAAACAAGAAACGGTTCCGGAGGCATAAACTCGTGCATTAACTTCACCTCGATACCCGTTTTCGCAATGGGTGGGGTGCAATAATGAAGTCGCATGAGGCGACTCCAAACATGAGTTTTGGACATAAAATAGTGCATTGGGCAAGTTTTAGTGAAAAAACAAGAACCAGTTCTGGAGGCATGAACCCGTGCATTAAGTGCACCACGATACTAGTTTTCTTAACGAGTTAAGTGCGGCAACGAAATAGGCGAAACCACCAGCAACATGAGGTTTGGACCAATATTAGTGGATTGGGCATGTTCGTTGCGAAAAACAAGAAACGATTCTCGAGGCATAAACTCGTGCATTAAATGTACCTCGATACCCGTTTTCGCAATGAGTCGGGTGCAACAATGAAATGGTACAAAACCACCTAAAACTTGTGTTTTAGAGCTAAAGCAGTGGATTGGCCATGTTTGTTGCCAAAAAACAAGAAACGGTTCTAGAGGCATACATTCGTGCTTTAAATGTGCCTCGATACCCGTTTACACAATCGGTTAGGTGCAACTATGAAATCGCACGAAACCACCCAAAACATGAGTTTTGGACCTAAAATAGTGGATTGGACAAGTTTGTTGCAAAAAAAATAAGAAACAGTTCTAGAAGCACAAACTCATGCACTAAATGCAGCCTGATGCTGTTTATGCATCGGGTTGGGTGCAGCAACAAAATGGCATGAAACCAGAAAAAACATGAGTTTTGGACCTATATTAGTGGATTGGGCATGTTCGTTTCGAAAAAGCAAGAAATGGTTCTGGAGGCATAAACTCGTGCATTAAATGCACCTCGATACCCGTTATCGCAATGGGTGGGGTGCAACAATGAAGTCGCACGAAACCACCCTAAACATGAGTTTTGGACCTAAAATAGTGGACTCGGCAAGTTTGTTGTGAAAAAACAAGAAACAGTTCTGGAATCATAAACTCTTGCATTAGATGCACCCCGATATCCGTTTCCGCAATGGGTCGGGTGCAACAATAAAATGGCACAAAACTGCCGAAAATGTGAGTTTTAGACCTAAAGTAGTGGATTGGGCAAGTTCATTGCCAAAAAACAAAAATCGGTTCCAGAGGCATAAGCTCATGCATTAAATGCACGTCGATACACGTTTTAGCATTGGGTCGTGTGCTACAATGAAATCGCAAGAAACCACCCCAAACTTGAGTTTTGGATCTAAAATAGTGGATTCGGCAAGTTGTTGCAAAAAAAACAAAAAACGGTTCTGGAGGCTTTAACTCATGTATTAAGTGCACCACGACACTAGTTTCCTCAACGAGTTATGAGCGGCAACGAAATAGGAGAAACCATCAAAAAGATGAGTTTTGGACCTATATTTGTGGATTGGGCAAGTTCATTGCGAAAAAATAAGAAATGGTTCCGGAGGCATAAACTCGTGCATTAAATGCACCTCAATACCCATTTTCGCAATGGGTGGGGTGCCACAATGAAAACGCACGAAACCACCGTAAACATGAGTTTTGGACCTAAAATAGTGGTGGATTGGGCAAGTTTGTTGTGAAAAAACAAGAAACAGTTCTAGAAGCATAAACTCGTGCATTAAATGCACCCGGATACCCGTCTTCGCAATGGGTCGGGTGCAACAATGAAATGGCACAAAACCGCTGAAAATGTGCGTTTTAGACCTAAAGTAGTGGATTGGGCATGTTCGTTTTGAAAAAGCAAGAAATGGTTCTAGAGGCGTAAACTCGTGCATTAAATGCACCTCGATACCCGTCATCGCAATGGGTGGGATGCAACATTGAAGTCGCACGAAACCACCCAAAACATGAGTTTTGGACGTAAAATAGTGGATTGGACAAGGATGTTTCTGGAGGCTTGAACTCGTGCATTAAGTGCGCCCCGATACAAGTTGTCTCAACAAGTTAACTGCGGCAACGAAATAGGCGAAACCATCAACAAGATGAGTTTTGGACCTATATTAGTGGATTGGGCATGTTCGTTATGAAAACACAAGAAATGGTTCCGGAGGCATAATCTCGTGCGTTAAATGCACCTCGATACCCATTTTCACAATGCGTGGGGTGCCACAATGAAAACGCACGAAATCACCCTAAACATGAGTTTTGGACCTAAAATAGTGGATTTGGCAAGTTTGTTGTGAAAAAACAAGAAACAGTTCTGTAAGCATAAAATCGTGCATTAAATGCACCCCTGATACCCGTTTTCGCAATGGGTCGGGGTGCGACATTGAAATGGCACAGAACCACCGAAAATGTAAGTTTTAGACCCAAAGTAGTGGATTGGGCATGTTCGTTGCCAAAAAACAGAAAACGGTTCCTGAGGCATAAGCTCGTGAATTAAATGCACCACGATACCCGTTTTCGTATTGGGTCGGGTGCAAGAATGAAATCGCACGAAATCACCCCAAACATGAGTTTTGGACCTAAAATAGTGGATTCGGCAAGTTGTTGCGAAAAAACAAAAAGCGGTTCTGGCGGCATTAACTCGTGCATTAAGTGCACCCCAATACAAGCTTTCTCAACGAGTTAATTGCGGCAATGGAATGGGCAAAACCACCAACAAGATGTGTTTTGCACCTATATTAGTGAATTGGGCATGTTTGTTGCAAAAAACAAGAAACGGTTCCGGAGGCATAAACTCGTGGATTAACTACACCTCGATACCCGTTTTCGCAATGGGTGGGCTGCAACAATAAAGTCGCACGAAACCACTCCAAACATGAGTTTTGGACGTAAAATAGTGGATTAGGCAAATTTGTTGTGTAAAAACAAGAAACGGTTCTGGAGGCATGAACTCGTGCGTTAAGTGCACCCCGATACGAGTTTTCTCAACGAGTTAAGTGTGGCAACAAAATAGGCGAAACCACCAACAAGATGAATTTTGGACCTATATTAGGGGATTGGGTATGTTCGTTGTGAAAAACAAGAAATGGTTCCAATGTATAAACTCGTGTATTAAATGCACCTCGATACCAGTTTTCGTAACGGGTGGGGTGCAACAATGAAGTCGCACGAGAGCACACCAAACATGAGCTTTGGACGTAAAATAGTGCATTGGGCTTGTTTGTTGCGAAAAAACAAGAAACGCTTCTGGAGGCATGAACTCGTGCATTAAGTGCACCCCGATACTAGTTTTCTCAACGAGTTAAGTGCGGCAACGAAATAGGCGAAACCATCAACAAGATAAGTTTTGCACCTATATTAGTGGATAGGGCATGATCATTGCGAAAAAACAAGAAATGATTACGGATGCATAAACTCGTGCATTAAATGCACACCGATACGTGTTTTCGCAATGGGTCGGGTGCAACAATGAAATGGCACAAAACCGCCGAAAATATGAGTTTTAGACCTAAAGTTATGGATTGGGCATGTTCATTGCCAAAAAACAAAAAACGGTTCCAGAAGCATAAGCTCGTGCATTAAATGCACCTCGATGCCCGTTTTCGTATAGGCTTGTGTGCAATAGTGAAATCTCACGAAACCAACCCAAACATAAGTTTTGGACGTAAAATAGTTGATTGAGCAAGTTCTTGGGAAGAAACAAAAAACGCTTCTGGAGGCATTAATCCGTGCATTAACTGCACCCCGATACTAGTTTTCTCAACGAGTTAAGTGCGGCAACAAAATAGGCGAAACCACCAAAAAGACGAGTTTTGGACTTATGTTAGTGGATTGGGCATGTTTGTTGCCAAAATCAAGAAACGGTTCCGGAGGCATAAACTCGTGGATTAACTACACCTCGATACCCGTTTTCGCAATGGGTGGGGTGCAATAATGAAGTTGCACGAAACCACTCCAAACATTAGTTTTGGACGTAAAATAGTGGATTGGGCAAATTTGTTGTGAAAACACTAGAAACGGTTCTAGAAGCACGAACTTGTGCATTAAGTGCACCCCGATATGAGTTTTCTCAATGAGTTAAGTGTGGCAACAAAATAGGCGAAACACCAACAAGATGAGTTTTGGACCTATATTAGTGGATTGGGCATGTTCGTTGCGAAAAACAAGAAACGGTTCCGGTGCATAAACTCGTGCATTAAATGCACCTCGATACCCGTTTTCGCAATGGGTGGGGTGCAACAATGAAGTCGCACGAAACCACCCCAAACATGAGCTTTGAACGTAAAATAGTGGATTGGGCATGTTTGTTGCGAAAAAACAAGAAACGCTTCTAGAGGCATGAACTCGTGCATTAAGTGCACCCCGATACTAGTTTTCTCAACGAGTTAAGTGCTGCAATGAAATAGGTGAAACCATCAGCAATATGAGTTTTGCACCTATATTAGTGGATTGGGCATGTTCATTGCGAAAAAACAAGAAATGGTTATGGATGCATAAACTCTTGCATTAAATGCACCTCGATACCCATTTTCGCAATGGGTGGGGTGCCACAATGAAAATGCACGAAACCACCCGAAACATAAGTTTCGAACCAAAAATAGTGGATTGGGCAAGTTTGATGCGAAAAAACACGAAACAGTTCTGGAAGCATAAAGTCGTGCATTAAATGCACCCCGATACGCGTTTTCGCAATGGGTCGGGTGAAACAATGAAATGGCACAAAACCGCCGAAAATATGAGTTTTAGACCTAAATTATCGGATTGGGCATGTTTGTTGCCAAAAAACAAAAAACGGTTCCAGAGGCATAAGTTCGTGCATTAAATGCACCTCGATACCCGTTTTCGCATTGGGTCGTGTGCAACAGTGAAATCGCACGAAACCAACCCAAACATGAGTTGCGGACGTAAAATAGTGGATTGGTCATGTTCTTGTGAAGAAAAAAAAACAGTTCTGGAGGCATTATCCCGTGCATTAAGTGCACCCCGATACTAGTTTTCTCAACGACTTAAGTGCGGCAACGAAATAGGCGAAACCACCAAAAAGACGAGTTTTGGACTTATATTAGTGGATTGGGCATGTTTGTTGCCAAAATCAAGAAACGGTTCCGGAGGCATAAACTCGGGCATTAACCGCACCTCGATACCCGTTTTTGCAATGGGTGGGTTGCAACAATGAAGTCGCACGAAACCACTCCAAACCTAAGTTTTGGACTTAAAATAGTGGATTGGGTAAGTTTGTTGTGAAAAAACAAGAAACGGTTCTGGAGGCATGAACTCGTGCAGTAAGTGCACCCCGATACTAGTTTATCAATGAGTTAACGGCGGCAACAAAACAGGCGAAACCACCAACAAGATGAGTTTTGGACCTATATTAGTGGATTGGGCATGTTCGTTGCGAAAAACAAGAAATGGTTCCGGTGCATAAACTCGTGCATTAAATGCACCTCGATACCCGTTTTCGCAATTGGTGGGGTGCAACAATGAAGTCGCACGAAACCTCACCAGACATGAGCTTTGGAAGTAAAATAGTGGATTGGGCAAGTTTGTTGCGAAAAAACAAGAAACGCTTCTGGAGGCATGAACTCGTGCATTAAGTGCACCCCGCTACTGGTTTTCTCAGCGAGTTAAGTGCGGCAACGAAATAGGCGAAACCATCAGCAAGATGAGTTTTGCACCTATATTAGTGGATTGGGCATGTTTATTGCGAAAAAACAAGAAATGGTTACGGATGCATAAACTCGTGCGTTAAATGCACCTCGACACCCATTTTCGCAATGGGAGGGGTGCCACAATGAAACTGTTCTGGAAGTATAAACTCGTGCATTAAATGCAACCCGATACCCGTTTTGGCAATGGGTCTGGTGCAACAATGAAAGGGCAAAAATCCGCCGATAATGTGAGTTTTAGACATAAAGTAGTGGATTGGGCATGTTGGTTGCCAAAAAACAAAAAACGGTTCCTGAGGCATAAGCTCGTGCATTAAATGCACCTCGATACCCGTTTTCGCATTGGGTCGTGTGCAACAATGAAATCCCACGAAACCACCCCAAACATGAGTTTTGGACCTAAACTAATGGATTGGGCAAGTTGTTGCGAAAAACCAAAAAAAAGCACAGGAGGCATTAACTCGTGCATTAAGTGCACCCCGGTACTAATTTTCTCAACGAGTTAAGTGCGCCAACGAAATAAGCGAAACCACCAACAAGATGAGTTTTGCACATATACTAGTGGATTGGGCATGTTTGTTGTGAAAAAGAAGAAACGGCTCCGAAGGCATAAACTCATGCATTAAATGCACCTCGATACCCGTTTTCGCAATGGGTTGGGTGCAACAATGAAGTCGCATGAAACCACTCCAAACATGAGTTCTAGAAGCATAAACTCGTGCATTAAATGCACCTCGATACCCATTTTCGCAATGGGTCGGGTGCAACAATGAAATGGCACAAAACCGCCGAAAATGTGAGTTTTAGACCTATTGTAGTGGATTGGGCATGTTCGTTGCCGAAATCAAAAAACGGTTCAAGTGGCATAAGCACGTGCATTAAATGCACATCGATACCCGTTCCCGCATTGGGTCGTGTGTAACAATGAAATCGCACGGAACCACCCTAAACATGAGTTTTGGACCTAAAATAGTGGATTGGGCAAGTTGTTGCGAAAAAAAAGGTTCTGGTGGCATTAACTCGTGCATTAAGTGCACCCCGATACTAATTTTCTCAACTAGTTAAGTGTGCAACAAAATAGGCGAAACCACAAAAAACATGAGTTTTGGAACTATATTAGTGGATTGGGCTTGTTCGCTTCGAAAAAGAAAGAAATGGTTCTGGAGGCGTAAAATCGTGCATTAAATGCACCTCGATACCCGTTATCACAATGGGTTGGGTGCAACAATGAAGTCACACAAAACCACCCTAAACGTGAGTTTTGGACGTAAAATAGTGAATTGGGCATGTTTGTTGCTAAAAAACAAGAAACGCTCCAGGAGGCATGAACTCATGCATTAAGTGCACCCCGATACTAGTTTTCTCAACAAGTTTAGTGCGGCAACGAAATAGGCGAAACCATGAGCAAGATTAGTTTTGGACCTATATTAGTGGATTGGACATATTCATTGCACAAAACAAGAAACGGTTCCGGAGGCATAAACTCGTGTATTAAATGCACCTCGATACACGTTTCCGCAATGGGTCGGATGCAACAATGAAATGGTACAAAACCACCCAAAACATGTGTTTTAGAGCTAAAGTAGTGGATTGGGCATGTTCGTTGCCAAAAAACAAGAAACGGTTCCATAGGCATAAACTCGTGTATTAAATGCACCACGATACCCGTTTACGCAATCGGTTCGGTGCAACTATGAAATCGCATGAAACCACCCAAAACTTGAGTTTTGGACCTAAAATAGTGGATTGCACAAGTTTGTTGAGAAAAAAAATAAGAAACGGTTCTACAAGCATAAACTCGTGCACTAAATGCAGCCCGACGTTGTTTACGCATCGGGTTCGGTGATGCAACGAAATGGCATGAAACCACAAAAAACATGAGTTTTGGACCTATATTAGTGGATTGGGCTTGTTCGTTTCGAAAAAGCAAGAAATGGTTCTGGAGGCTTAAACTCGTGCATTAAATGCACCTCGATACCCATTATTGCAATGGGTGGGGTGCAAAATTGAAGTCGCACGAAACCACCCTAAACATGAGTTTTGGACGTAAAATAGTGAATTGGGCATGTTTGTTGCAAAAAAACAAGAAATGGTTTCGGAGGCACAAACTCATGCATTAAATGAACCTCGATACCCATTTTCGCAATGGGTGGGGTGCCACAATGAAAACGCACAAAACCACCAACAAGATGAGTTTTGGACCTATATTAGTGGATTGGGCATATTCGTTGCGAAAAAGAAGAAACGGTTCCGTAGGCATAAAATCGTGCATTAAATGCACCTCGATACTCGTTTTCGCAATGGGTTGGGTGCAACAATGAAGTCGCACGGAACCACTCCAAACATGAGTTTTGGACATAAAAAATTGGATTGGGCAAATTTGTTGCGAAAAAACAAGAAACGGTTCAGGAGGCATGAACTCATGCATTAAACGCACCCCGATACTAGTTTTCGCAATGAGTTGAGTGCGGCAGCGAAATAGTGCGAAACCAAAAAAAAAGATGAGTTTTGGACCTACATCAGTGGATTGGACACGTTCATTGCGAAAAAATATGAAACGGTCCTAGAGGCATAAACTCATGCATTAAATGCACCCGGATACTAGTTTTCGCAATGGGTGGGGTGCAACAATGAAGTGGCGTGAAACCACCCAAAACATGAGCTTTGGACATAAAATAGTGGATTGGGCAAGTTTGTTGCAAAAAAAGAAGAAATGGTTCGGTAAGCATGAACTCATGCATTAAATGCACCCCGATGGTAGTTTTCTCATCGGGTTGGGTGCGGCAATGAAGAGGTGTGAAACAACCAAAAACATGAGTTTCCGACCTATATTATTGGGCTGGGCATGTTTGTTGCGAAAAAATAAGAAATGGTTCCGGAGCCATAAACTCGTGCGTTAAATGCACCCCGACACCGTTTTCGCAATGGATCGGGTGCAACATTGAAATGGCACAAAACCACCCAAAACGCGAGTTTTAGACCTAAAGTAATGGATTGGGCATGTTCGTTGCCGAAAACAAGAAATGGTTCTAGAGGCATAAACTCGTGCATTAAATGTACCTCGATACACGTTTTCATAATCGGTCGCGTGCGACAATGAAATCGCACCAAACCACCCTAAACAACCTAAAATAGTGGATTGGGCAAGTTTGTTGCAAAAGAAACATGAAATGGTTCTGGAAGCATAAACTCGTGCGTTAAATGCACCCCAATGCTAGTTTTCGCATCGGGTTGGGTCCGGCAATGAAATGGCAAGAAACCACAAAAAACTTGAGTTTTGGAGCTATATTAGTGGATTAGGCATGTTCGTTTAAAAAAAACAAGAAATGGTTCCGAGAAATAAACTCGTGCATTAAATGCACCTCCATACCCGTTATCACAATGGGCGGGGTGCAACAATTAAGTCGCACAAAACCACCCCAAACATGAGTTTTGTTCCTAAAAATGTAGATTGGGCAAGTTTTTGCGAAAAAACAAGAAACGATTCTAGTGGCATGAACTCGTACATTAAGTGCACCCCGATAATAGTTTTCTCAACGAGTTAAGTGCGGCAACGAAATAGGCGACACCACGAACAAGATGAGGTTTGGACCTATATCAGTGGATTGGGCATGTTCCTTGCGAAAAAAACAAGAAACAGTCCTAGAGGCATAAACTCATGCATTAAATGCACCTCGATACCCGTTTTCGCAATGGGTGGGGTGCAACAATGAAGTCGCACGAAACCACCCCAAACAAAGTTTTGGACCCAAAAAGTTGATTGGGCAAGAGTGTTGCGAAAAAACAAGAAATGATTCTATAAGCATAAACTCGTGCATTAAATGCACCCCAATGCTAGTTTTCGCATAGGGTTGGGTGCGCAATGATGTGGCCAGAAACCACAAAAAACTTGAGTTTTTGAGCTAATGTAGCGGATTAGGCATGTTCGTTTCAAAAAAACAATAAATGGTTCCAAGGCATAAACTCGTGCACTAAATGCACCTCCATATCCGCTTTCGCAATGGCTGGGGTGTAACAATGAAGTCACATGAAACCACCCCAAACATGAGTTTTGGACCTAAAAAAGTAGATTGGGTAAGTTAGTTGAGAAAAAACAAGAAACAGTTCTGGAGGCATGAACTCATGCATTAAATGCACCCCAATACTAGTTTTGGAATGGGTTGAGTGAGGCAGCGAAATAGTGCGAAAGCACAAAAAGGATTAGTTTTGGACCTATATTAGTGGATTGGGCATGTTTTTTGTAAAAAAAAAGAAGACGTTCCAGAAGCATAAACGGGTGCATTAGATGAACCACGATATCCATTTTCGCAATGGGTCGGGTGCAACAATGAAATGGCACAAAACCACCCAAAACGTGAGTTTTAGAACTAAAGTAGTGGATTGGGCAAGTTCGTTGCCAAAAAAATGAAATGCTTCCAGAGGCATAAACTCGTGCATTAAATGCAGCTCGATACCCGTTTTGATAATCAGTGGGGTCCGACAATGAAATCGCACGAAACCAGCCAAAACAACCTAAATAGTGGATTGGGTATGTTTGTTGTAGAAGAAACAAGAAATGGTTCTAGAATCATAAACTCGTGCATTAATTGCACCCCAATGATAGTTTTGGCATCGGGTTGGGTGCGGCAACGAAATGGTAAGAAACCACAAAAAACTTGAGTTTTGGAGCTATCTTAGTGGATTAGGCATGTTCGTTTCAAAAAACAAGAAGTGGTTCCAAGGCATAAACTCGTGCATTAAATGCACCTCGATACCCATTTCGCAATGGGTCGGGTGAAACAATGAAGTCGCATGAAACCACCCCAAACATGAGTTTTGGACCGAAAAAAGTGGATTGGGTAAGTTAGTTGAGAAAAAACAAGAAACAGTTCTGGATGCATGAACTCATGCATTAAATGCACCCCAATACTAGTTTTGCAATGAGTTGAGTGCGGCAGCGAAATATTGCGAAACCACAAAAAGAATTAGTTTTGGACCTATATTAGTGGATTGGGCATGTTTGTTGCGAAAAAAAGAAGCCGTTCTGGAAGTAGAAACTCGTGCATTAGATGCACCCCGATATCCGTTTTCGCAATGGGTCGGGTGCAACAATGAAATGGCACAAAACCACCGAAAATGTGAGTTTTAGAACTAAAGTAGTGGATTGGGCATGTTCGTTGTCAAAAAAAGGAAATGCTTCCAGAGGCATAAACTCATGCATTAAATGCATCTCGATACCCGTTTTAATAATCGGTCGGGTGCAACAATGAAATCGCACAAAACCACCCAAAACAACCTAAAATAGTGGATTGGGTATGTTTGTTGCAAAAGAAACAAGAAATGGTTCTAGAGGCATAAACCCATGCATTAATTGCACCCCAATGCTAGTTTTTGCATCGGGTTGGGTGCGGCAACGAAATGGCAAAAAACCACAAAAAACATGAGTGTTGGAGCTATGTTAGTGGATTAGGCATGTTCGTTTCAAAAAAACAAGAAATGGTTCTAGAAACATAAACTCATGCATTAAATGCACCCCAATGCTTGTTTTCGCATCGGGTTGGGTGCGGCAATGAAGTGGCAAGAAACCACAAAAAACTTGAGTTTTGGAGCAATGGTAGTGTAATAGGCATGTTCGTTTCAAAAAAACAAGAAGTGGTTCCAAGGCATAAACTCGTGCTTTAAATGCACCTCGATACCCGTTTTCGCAATGGGTGGGGTGAAACAATGAAGTCGCATGAAACCACCCTAAACATGAGTTTTGGACCTAAAAAAGTGGATTGGGTAAGTTAGTTGAGAAAAAAATAGGAACAGTTCTGGAGGCATGAACTCATGCATTAAATGCACCCCAATACTAGTTTTGCAATGAGTTGAGTGAGGCAGCGAAAAAGTGCGAAACCACAAAAAGGATTAGATTTTGATCTATATTAGAGGATTGGGCATGTTTGTTGCGAAAAAAAGAAGCCATTCTGGAAGCATAAAATCGTGCATTAGATGCACCCCGATATACATTTTCGCAATGGGTCGGGTGCAACAATTAAATGGCACAAAACCATCGAGAACGTGAGTTTTAGAACTAACGTACTGGATTGGAAATGTTCGTTGTCAAAAAAAGGAAATGCTTCCAGAGGCATAAACTCGTGCATTAAATGCACCTCGATACCCGTTTTCATAATCGGTCGGGTGCAACAATGAAATCGCACAAAACCACCGAAAAGAACCTAAAATAGTGGATTGGGTATGTTTGTTGCAAAAGAAACAAGAAATGGTTCTAGAAGCATAAACCCGTGCATTAAATGCACCCCAATGCTAGTTTTTGCATTGGGTTGGGCGTGGCAACGAAATGGCAAGAAACCACAACAAACATGAGTGTTGGAGCTATGTTAGTGGATTAGGCATGTTCGTTTCAAAAAAACAAGAAATGGTTCTGAGGCATAAACTCGTCCATTAAATGCACCTCGATAACCATTTTCGCAGTGGGTGGGGTGCAACTATGAAGTCGCACGAAACCACCCCAAACATGAGTTTTGGACCTAAAAAAGTGGATTGGGCAAGTTTGTCATGAAAAAATAAGAAACGGTCCTAGAGGCAAGAACTCGGGCATTAAGAGCGCCACGATAATAGTTTTCTCAACGAGTTAAGTGTGGCAACGAAATACGCGACACCACCAACAAGATGAGTTTTGGACATATACCAGTGGATACAACAAGAAACGGTTACGGAGGCATAAACTCGTGCATTAAATACACCTCGATATCTGTTTTCGCAATGGGTACGGTGCAACAATGAAGTCGCACGAAAACACCCCAAACATGAGTTTTGGACCCAGAAAAAGTGGATTGGGCAAGGGTGTTGCAAAAAAACAAGAAATGGTTCTAGAAACATAAACTCATGCATTAAATGCACCCCAATGCTTGTTTTCGCATCGGGTTGGGTGCGGCAATGAAGTGGCAAGAAACCACAAAAAACTTGAGTTTTGGAGCAATGGTAGTGTAATAGGCATGTTCGTTTCAAAAAAACAAGAAGTGGTTCCAAGTCATAAACTCGTGCTTTAAATGCACCTCGATACCCGTTTTCGCAATGGGTGGGGTGAAACAATGAAGTCGCATGAAACCACCCTAAACATGAGTTTTGGACCTAAAAAAGTGGATTGGGTAAGTTAGTTGAGAAAAAAATAGGAACAGTTCTGGAGGCATGAACTCATGCATTAAATGCACCCCAATACTAGTTTTGCAATGAGTTGAGTGAGGCAGCGAAAAAGTGCGAAACCACAAAAAGGATTAGATTTTGATCTATATTAGTGGATTGGGCATGTTTGTTGCGAAAAAAAGAAGCCATTCTGGAAGCATAAAATCGTGCATTAGATGCACCCCGATATACATTTTCGCAATGGGTCGGGTGCAACAATTAAATGGCACAAAACCATCGAGAACGTGAGTTTTAGAACTAACGTACTGGATTGGAAATGTTCGTTGTCAAAAAAAGGAAATGCTTCCAGAGGCATAAACTCGTGCATTAAATGCACCTCGATACCCGTTTTCATAATCGGTCGGGTGCAACAATGAAATCGCACAAAACCACCGAAAAGAACCTAAAATAGTGGATTGGGTATGTTTGTTGCAAAAGAAACAAGAAATGGTTCTAGAAGCATAAACCCGTGCATTAAATGCACCCCAATGCTAGTTTTTGCATTGGGTTGGGCGTGGCAACGAAATGGCAAGAAACCACAACAAACATGAGTGTTGGAGCTATGTTAGTGGATTAGGCATGTTCGTTTCAAAAAAACAAGAAATGGTTCTGAGGCATAAACTCGTCCATTAAATGCACCTCGATAACCATTTTCGCAGTGGGTGGGGTGCAACTATGAAGTCGCACGAAACCACCCCAAACATGAGTTTTGGACCTAAAAAAGTGGATTGGGCAAGTTTGTCATGAAAAAATAAGAAACGGTCCTAGAGGCAAGAACTCGGGCATTAAGAGCGCCACGATAATAGTTTTCTCAACGAGTTAAGTGTGGCAACGAAATACGCGACACCACCAACAAGATGAGTTTTGGACATATACCAGTGGATACAACAAGAAACGGTTACGGAGGCATAAACTCGTGCATTAAATACACCTCGATATCTGTTTTCGCAATGGGTACGGTGCAACAATGAAGTCGCACGAAAACACCCCAAACATGAGTTTTGGACCCAGAAAAAGTGGATTGGGCAAGGGTGTTGCAAAAAAACAAGAAATGGTTCTAGAAACATAAACTCATGCATTAAATGCACCCCAATGCTTGTTTTCGCATCGGGTTGGGTGCGGCAATGAAGTGGCAAGAAACCACAAAAAACTTGAGTTTTGGAGCAATGGTAGTGTAATAGGCATGTTCGTTTCAAAAAAACAAGAAGTGGTTCCAAGTCATAAACTCGTGCTTTAAATGCACCTCGATACCCGTTTTCGCAATGGGTGGGGTGAAACAATGAAGTCGCATGAAACCACCCTAAACATGAGTTTTGGACCTAAAAAAGTGGATTGGGTAAGTTAGTTGAGAAAAAAATAGGAACAGTTCTGGAGGCATGAACTCATGCATTAAATGCACCCCAATACTAGTTTTGCAATGAGTTGAGTGAGGCAGCGAAAAAGTGCGAAACCACAAAAAGGATTAGATTTTGATCTATATTAGTGGATTGGGCATGTTTGTTGCGAAAAAAAGAAGCCATTCTGGAAGCATAAAATCGTGCATTAGATGCACCCCGATATACATTTTCGCAATGGGTCGGGTGCAACAATTAAATGGCACAAAACCATCGAGAACGTGAGTTTTAGAACTAACGTACTGGATTGGAAATGTTCGTTGTCAAAAAAAGGAAATGCTTCCAGAGGCATAAACTCGTGCATTAAATGCACCTCGATACCCGTTTTCATAATCGGTCGGGTGCAACAATGAAATCGCACAAAACCACCGAAAAGAACCTAAAATAGTGGATTGGGTATGTTTGTTGCAAAAGAAACAAGAAATGGTTCTAGAAGCATAAACCCGTGCATTAAATGCACCCCAATGCTAGTTTTTGCATTGGGTTGGGCGTGGCAACGAAATGGCAAGAAACCACAACAAACATGAGTGTTGGAGCTATGTTAGTGGATTAGGCATGTTCGTTTCAAAAAAACAAGAAATGGTTCTGAGGCATAAACTCGTCCATTAAATGCACCTCGATAACCATTTTCGCAGTGGGTGGGGTGCAACTATGAAGTCGCACGAAACCACCCCAAACATGAGTTTTGGACCTAAAAAAGTGGATTGGGCAAGTTTGTCATGAAAAAATAAGAAACGGTCCTAGAGGCAAGAACTCGGGCATTAAGAGCGCCACGATAATAGTTTTCTCAACGAGTTAAGTGTGGCAACGAAATACGCGACACCACCAACAAGATGAGTTTTGGACATATACTAGTGGATTGGACATGTTCTTTGCAAAACAACAAGAAACGGTTACGGAGGCATTAACTCATGCATTAAATACACCTCGATATCTGTTTCCGCAATGGGTACGGTGCAACAATGAAGTCGCTTGAAACCACCGCAAACATTAGTTTTGGACCCAAAAAAAAGTGGATGGGGCAAGAGTGTTGGCCCTATATCAGTGGATTGGACATGTTCATTACAAAAAAATAAGAAACGGTCCTAGAGGCATAAACTTATGCGTTAAATGCACCCCGATACCCGTTTTCGCAATCGATCGGGTGCAACATTGAAACGGCACAAAACCACCCAAAACGTGAGTTTTAGACCTAAGCTAATGTATTCGGCATGTTCGTTGCCAAAAACAAGAAATGGTTCCAGAGGCATAAACTCGTGCATTAAATGCACCTCGATACCCATTTTTGCAATGGGTGGGATGCAACAATGAAGTTGCATGAAACCACCCCAAACATGAGTTTTGGACCTAAAAAAGTGGATTGGGTAGGTTAGTTGCGAAGAAACAAGAAACGGTTCTGGAGGCAGGAACTCATGCATTAAATGCACCCCAATACTAGTTTTGCAATGAGTTGAGTCCAGCAGCGAAATAGCGCGAAACCACAAAAAGGATTAGTTTTGGACCTATATTAGTGGATTGGGCATGTTTGTTGTGAAAAAACAAGAAGCCATTCCAGAAGCATAAACTCGTGCATTAGATGCACCTCGATATCCGTTTTCGCAATGGGTCGGGTGCAACATTGAAATGGCACAAAACCACTGAAAACGTGAGTTTCAGAACTAAAGTTGTGGATTGAGCATGTTCGTTGCCAAAAAACATGAAACAGTTCCAGAAGCACAAACTCGTGCATTAAATGCACCTCAATACCCATTTTCATAATCGGTCGGGTCCAACAATGAAATCGCACGAAACCACCCAAAACAACAAAAAATAGTGGATTGGGCATGTTCGTTGCAATAGAAACAAGAAATGGTTCTAGAAGCATAAACCCATGCATTAAATGCACCCTAATGCTAGTTTTCGCATCGGGTGGGGTGCGGCAATGAAAGGGCAAGAAACCACAAAAAACATGAGTTTTGGAGCTATGTTAGTGGAAAAGGCGCGAGTTCAGTAACGAAATGGCGCGAAACCACCAAAAATATGAGTTTTGGACCTATATCAGTGGACTGGGCATGTTCGTTGCGAAAAACAAGAAAAGGTTCTAGACGCATAAACTCGTTCATTAATTGCACCTCGATATCCGTTTTCGCAATGGGTCGGGTGCAATATTAAAATGGCAGAAAACAACCCAAAACGCGAGTTTTAGACCTAAAGTAGTGGATTGGGCATGTTCGTTGCCAGAAACAAGAAATGGTTCCAGAGGCATAAACTCGTGCATTAAATGCACCTCGATACCTATTTTCACAATCGGTTGGGTGCAACAATGAAATCGCACGAAACCACACAAAACAACCTAAAATAGTGGATTGGGCAAGTTTGTTGCGAAAGAAACAAGAAATGGTTCTAGAAGCATAAACTCATGCATTAAATGCACCCCAATGCTAGTTTTCGCATCGGGTTACGTGCGGCAATGAAATGGCAAGAAACTACAAAAAACTTGAGTTTTGGAGCTATGGTAGTGGATTAGGCATGTTCGTTTCAAAAAAACAAGAAATGGTTCCGAGACATAAACTCGTGCATTAAATGCACCTCGATACCCGTTTTCACAATGGGTGGGGTGCAACAATGAATTCGCAGGAAACCACCACAAACATGAGTTTTGGACCTAAAAAGTGGATTGGGTAGGTTAGTTGCGAAGAAACAAGAAACGGTTCTGGAGGCAGGAACTCATGCATTAAATGCACCCCAATACTAGTTTCGCAATGAGTTGAGTGCGGCAGCGAAACAGCGCGAAACCACAAAAAGATTAGTTTTGGACATATATTAGTGGATTGGGCATGTTTGTTGCTGAAAAAACAAGTAGCCGTTCTGGAAGCATAAACTTGTGCATTAGATGCACTCCGATATCCGTTTTCGCAATGGGTCGGGTGCAACAATGAAATGGCACAAAACCACCGAAAACGTGAGTTTTAGACCTAAAGTAGTGGATTGAGCATGTTTGCTACCAAAAAACAAGAAACGGTTACAGAGGCATAAACTCGCGCATCAAATGCACGTCAATACCCTTTTTCGCATTGGGTCGTGTGCAACAATGAAATCGCACAAAACCACGCCAAACATGAGGTTTGGACCAAAAATAGTGGATTGGGCAAGTTGTTGCGAAAAAACAAAAAACAGTTCTGAGGCATGAACTAGTGCATTAAATGCACCCCGATACTAGTTTCGCTACGAGTTGAGATCTGTAACGAAACGACGTGAAACCACCAAAAAGATAAGTTTTGGACCTATATCATTGGATTGGGCATGTTCGTTGCGAAAAACAAGAAATGGTAGTAGAGGCATAAACTCAAGCATTAAATGCACCTCGACACCCGTTTTTGCAATGGGTGGGGTGCCGCAGTGAAATCAAATGAAACCACCCCAAACATAAGTTTTGAACCTAAAATAGTGGATTGGGTAAGTTAGTTGCGAAAAAACAAGAAAAAGCTCCGGAGGCATGAACTCGTGCATTAAATGCACCTCAATACTAGTTTTGCAATGAGTAGAGTGCAGCAGCAAAATAGCGCGAAACCTCTAAAAAGATTAGTTTTGGACCTATATTAGTGGATTGGGCATGTTTGTTGCGAAAAAAACAAGAAGCAGTTCCAGGACCATAAACTCACGCATTAAATGCACCCCGATACTAGTTTTCGCAATAGGTGGGGTGCAACAACGAAGTGGCCCGAAACCACCCAACCACAAGAGCTTGAGACATAAAATAGTGGATTGGGCAAGTTTGTTGCAAAAAAACAAGAAATGGTTCGGTAAGCATAAACTCGTGCGTTAAATGCACCCCGATACCCGTTTTCGCAATGGGTCAGGTGCAACATTGAAATGGCAGAAAAGAACCCAAAACACGAGTTTTAGACCTAAAGTAGTGGATTGGGCATGTTTGTTGCCAAAAACAAGAAATGGTTCCAGACGCATAAACTCATGCATTAAATGCACCTCGATACCCGTTTTCACAATCGGTCGCGTGCAACAATGAAATCGCACCAAACCACCCAAAACAACCTAAAATAGTGGATTGGGCAAGTTTATTGTGAAAGAAACAAGAACTGGTTTTAGAAGCATAAACTCATGCATTAAATGCACCCCAATGCTAGTTTTATCATCGGGTTGGGTGCGGCACTGAAATGGCAAAAACCACAAAAAACTTGAGTTTTGGAGCTTTGTCAGTGGAAAAGGCATGTTCGTTTCAAAAAAACAAGACGTGGTTCTGAGGCATAAACTCGTGCATTAAGTGCACCGCGATACTAGTTTTCTCAACGAGTTAAGTGTGGCAACGAAATAGACGACACCACCAAAAAGATGAGTTTTGGACTTATATTAGTGGGCTGGGCATGTTCATTGCGAAAAAACAAGAAACGGTTCCAGAGGCATAAATTTGTGCATTAAATGCACCTCGATACCCGTTTCCGCAATGGGTGGGGTGCAACAATGAAGTCACACGAAACCACCCCAAGCATGAGTTTTGGACCTAAATAAATGAACTGGGTAAGTTTGTTGCAAAAAAACAAGAAACGGTTCTAGAGGCATGAACTCGTGTATTAAATGCACCCGAATACTAGTTTTGCAATGAGTTGGGTGCGGCAGCAAAATAGCGCCAAAGCACCAAAAAGATTACTTTTTGACCTATATTGGTGGATTGGTCATGTTTGTTGCGAAAAAGACAAGAAGCAGTTCCAGAACCATAAACTCGTGCATTAGATGCACCCCGATATCCGTTTTCGCAATGGGTCGGGTGCAATGTTGAAATGGCACAAAACAATCGAAAACGTGAGTTTTAGACCTAAAGTAGTGGATTGGGCATGTTCACTGCCAAAAAACAAAAACCGTTCCAGAGGCGTAAACACGTGCATTAAATGCACCTTGATACCCGTTTTCGCATTGGGTCGTGTGAAACAATGAAATCGCACGAAACCTCCCCAAACATGAGTTTTGGACCTAAAATAGTGGAATGGGCAAGTTGTTGCGAAAAAAACAAAAAAGGTTCTGGAGGCACGAACCCGTGCATTAAATGCACACCAATACTAGTTTCGCTACGATTTGAGTTCAGTAACGAAATGGCGCGAAACCACCAAAAATATGAGTTTTGGACCTATATCAGTGGACTAGGCATGTTCGTTGCAAAAAACATAAAAAGTTCTAGACGCATAAACTCGTGCATTAATTGCACCTCGATACCCGTTTTCGCAATGGGTCGGGTGCAATATTAAAATGGCACAAAACAACCCAAAACGCGAGTTTTAGACCTAAAGTAGTGGATTGGGCATGTTCGTTGCCAGAAACATGAAATGGTTCTAGAGGCATAAACTCGTGCATTAAATGCACCTCGATACATGTTTTCACAATCGGTTGGGTGCAACAATGAAATCGCACGAAACCACACAAAACAACCTAAAATAGTGGATTGGGCAAGTCTGTTGCGAAAGAAACAAGAAATGGTTCTAGAAGCATAAACTCATGCATTAAATGCACCCCAATGCTAGTTTTCTCATCGGGTTGGGTGCAGCAATGAAATGGCAAAAACCACAAGAAACTTGTGTTTTGGAGCCATGTTAGTGGATTAGGCATGTTCGTTTCAAAAAAACAAGAAATGGTTCTGAGGCATAAACTCGTGCATTAAGTGCACCTCGATACCCGTTTTCGCAGTGGGTGGGTTGCAACAATAAAGTCACACGAAACCACCCCCAAACTTGATTTTAGACCTGAAAAAGTGCATTGGGTAAGTTTGTTGCGAAAAAACAAGAAACGGTTCTAGAGGCATGAACTCGTGCATTAAGTGCACCGCGACACTAGTTTTCTCAACGAGTTGGGTGCGGCAACGAAATAGGCGACACCACCAAAAAGATAAGTTTTGGACTTATATTAGTGGGTTGGGCATGTTCATTGCAAAAAAAACAAGAAACGGTTCCGGAGGCATAAACTCGTGCATTAAATGCACTTCGATACCCGTCTCCGCAATGGGTGGGGTGCAACAATGAAGTCGCACGAAAGCACCCCAAACATGTGTTTTGGACCTAAATAAAAGGATTGGGCAAGTTTGTTGCGAAAAAACAAGAAACGGTTTTGGAGGCATGAACTCGTGCATTAAATGTACCCCAATACTAGTTTCGCAGTGAGTGGGGTGCGGCAGCAAAATAGTGCCAAACCACCAAAAAGATTAGTTTTTGACCTATATTGGTGGATTAGTCATGTTTGTTGCGAAAAAACAAGAAGCAGTTCCAGAACCATAAACTCGTGCATTTGATGCGCCCCGATATCCGTTTTCGCAATGGGTCTGGTGCAACGTTGAAATGGCACAAAAGCACCGGAAACGTGAGTTTTAGACCTAAAGTAGTGGATTGGGCATGTTCATTGCCAAAAAACAAAAACGGTTCCAGAGGCATAAACTCGTGCATTAAATGCACCTCGATACCCATTTTCGCATTGGGTCGTGTGAAACAATGAAATCGCAAGAAACCACCCCAAACATGAGTTTTGGATGTAAAATAGTGGATTGGCCAAGTTTGTTGCGAAAAAACAATAAATAGTTCTGGAGGCATGAACTCCTGCATTAAGTGACACCGATACTATTTTCTCAATGAGTTAAGTGCGGCAACAAAATAGGTGAAACCACCAACAAGATGAGTTTTGGACCTACATGAGTGGATTGGGCATGTTCATTGCGAAAAAACAAGAAACGGTTCCGGAGGCATGAACTCATGCATTAATTGCACCCTGATACTAGTTTTCTCAACGAGTGAAGTGCGGAATGAAATAGGTGAAACCACCAACAAGATGAGTTTTGGACCTATATTTGTGGATTGGGCATGTTCGGTGCGAAAAAAACAAGAAACGGTTCTGGAGGCATAAACTCGTGTATTAAATGCACCTCAATACCCGTTTTCGCAATGGGTGGGGTGTAATATTGAAAACGCACGAAACTACCCTACGACACCCTTGAAGAACACCTCTGTATCCTTGAGAGCAGTTTCCATACGCTTAGCAATTGGCCTCAAGGGATCCTCCGGTGCGACGGCGTCTAACCAGCAAACTATGCCAGTCTCCAGCTGACTCTTCTTGGTCTCCAGCTCGCCATATTCTTCGAACATTCGGGAGCACGTCTTTGTTGGCATCCTTGAGTAGTGTATCCTTCACAGACAGCTGCTCCAGGTCCTTTTGTCGGACCCCTTGTGATAGCGTTAATCTCCTTAGCATACTTGGACTTCTGCTCACGAATTTCTGTCTGCACGTTTTGCAAGCAAGAATTGGGCTCCAGCAAGAAGCTTATAAGATATGTCAAGATCCTTTGAGACTACCTCATACGCAGTTTTCTGACTAATCAACTCGCCTTTAAGGTGTGAGCATTCCACCTCGGCAGCATCCTTCTCCTTTGTTAGCTTGTCTATGGTCCGACCCTGGTCCCAGCAAGTGATCTCCAAGACAAGATAGGTAGGCAGTCAGAGTAGCAACACCAATGGAAGGGAGCATCACTCACTAGTCGCCAAAGCTTGAGCAGTAGCAAGATCTTCTTTCAATTTGGCATTCTCCTTGCGAAGTGCCGAGACCGAGGTGGCAGCAAGTTCCTCCTTAAGACGAGCATTCTCCTCATACACTTGGAGTATCTCTTGCACAGGCCCCTAAAGCAAAACAATTTGAGCCAAAAGAACAGCAACAACAAGTCCAAATAGCTGAGTCCTTACCAGAAGCTCAAGGGCAAGCCTAGGGGCTGCATCAAAAATAGATCCCATCTGACATGTGTCTACTCGTGACTCCAGAGTAGCTCCTACACCTGTAGTGCACCTTGCTCCACCGGCCCACTCCAACTGACCTCCCAAAGCCGAGGCTATACCTAGCGCCAGAGGCGGGTCGGTTGGCTCAGCTCAAGATCACCTGATATGAAGCGGCAGAAAGAATGTTGGACATAGTACAAGCGCGATGAATGAGTCGGTAAGATAACCACTTCAGAAACCTGCATCATCTGTGGAGCTTGGGGCAGCCTGCCCGAGAGCACCACTCAGTAGGATAGGGTCATCGCCAAGCTTGGGAGCTTCGCCCTCCGAGTTGTCAGGAGCTTGGGTTCACTGCTCCCCAGAAACGCCTTGGTCGCCTACGTCTTTAGTCCGGCCAACGACCCAACAAGAGTCTCTTCGCCATCCTTGGGGGCTTCGGGCATCACCTTACCATCACTATAGCAAGGAAGGGGATTCAATTGCAAATACACAAGGCAATGAGCAATAAGCCATCAACTCATCACTCACTCATCGAAGTCCCTCTGCTTCCTCCTGTACCCCTAGAGACGGGGTTGCACATGGTATTTTGTAGCCTTGAAGGACTCAGCGGCGGACTTATCTTGTGGGTCAATCTCCGCTAACTTACGTTTGCGATGCCTCTAAGCCAAAGTCTCATTGTCAGAAGGCAGATCATCCTCCAAGGGATTAACAACCACTTTGGGATCTGAGGTGTCAACCTTGGCCGCTGATACCTTTCACATGGCTTGACGGGTTCGGCGCAGCGCGGACTCGACAACCCCTCCAGCTTCACTCACCGAGTGCTTATTACCTTCCTCTGCAGACAGCAGTTCCTCGCCAATATTGATAAAGAAGTTAGCAGGGTAGCTCTCAGGATCAAAGCGAGAAATAATGCTCTCTGTAACATCCTCATTAGCCTTTGTCTTGGTCATCAGATGAGACTCCTCCGGCATAGGAGGATGCTACAGGTACTTAACGACACATTTTTGCACAGCGCGGCAAACAACTCAAAATAGGAAAATGCACAAACCAAGAGCGGGTATGACGAAAGAATCCATACCTCTGTTGGAGGATCGTACACTGTTCGGCCAAAGGCCCTGAGCCTCATGCTTCGGATAGCTATTCAATGTTGATGAGTTGCAGGTCATAAAGGAGAAGACCGAAGGTTCCACCACTACAATCCGAAGGTATTGAAGCTAGCTTCGGGTGTGGCTTCAAAGTTCGAGGTCTCAACGCATGGTGGGTCCAAAGAAGTTGTACTTCGAAGCTTGGAGCTAAGAACCATTCGAAGTGCCACGTCGGGGACACTAAGCCAAAGCACGAAGGATTGCGTGTTTGAGTTGGCTTCGGATGTAAAAGTACTGAATAGACATGTGCGTTGTATAGGAGGGGAGAAGTGTAAAGGGTATGCGTGAGGGCAGTTATGTAAAATCACAGTAAAGTAGACTATCGGTTGACCCCTATAAATACCGGGAAGTCCAACTGACAAAAGGGACAGGCTTTACGGCTTTGACACTTGTACGCTTTGGATGAAATGTGACATAAGCCCTAACTTCTAATGGTGAAGGTATTTTGGATAAGTTTCCTCACGTGTTCATCTTCTGGAGTCTTTGTATCGCTCGTATTTTCTGTATCACTCATATTTTATTTCTTGAGCATCCATTTCCTTCGAACTAGGCAAAGAGTACCTATGTCGTTCGTTATTTGCGCTTTGTGTTATTGCATCTGTGGACTCCAATGTGTGATGTCCTTCGTATTTGATGTTGCCCTGTTGTCGTTGTGTAGCTCGACAATAGACCCCAACATTTAGCGCCCACCCATGGTGGATCCTCACCACTAAATGACTAAGCAACCTCATCCGTAGCACATGAGAGTCCCTAGGGGGGAAGTCTCGGCTTTAGAACACCCAAATGCCGAAGGCCCGCCAAGAAACGGAGAAGCACTCAGGGAAAAGGAAGCTGAGGCAGAAATGCGAGTAGGCAGAGAGGCCTTGAAACAGCAGATTGCAAAGCAGAAGCGAAAAGCAATTCAAGAGCTAGAGGCCTTGCCTAATATTGACGAAAATGAGCTTGCAGAACTTGAGCAAATTAACGAAGAGTTACAACTCAGGAGGTAGAAATTGGAAAGGCTAAAGTTGTTGAGGTCTCAGGTACAAGAAGCTTCGGCATACATCCAGAGTAATCAAAGTAAAGATCAGAACCAGAGTGGCCAAGAAAAGCAGTATGTCAATCGAGGACCAGAAGCAGGTTATATCTTCGATGCTACTTCGCCACTGTCGCAAGAGTTACATGTTGTCCCTTGGCCGAATGGTTATAGGTCGACCATGTTGCATAGTTATGATGGGCAATCAAGCCCAAATCAGTTTTTGCTGAGCTATGAGGCAACGGTGGCCTCGTTTGGGGGTAACACTGCTGTATTAGCAAAATCGCTGGTGATGACACTGCAAGGGATTGCTCAGCTGTGGTACTCTTCACTTAGACCCGGATCCATTTATTCATGGCAGCAGCTAAAAGAAGCAATGTTGGCAAATTTCCAAGGTTTCCACTCTCAGGCTATCACCCCTCAAACTCTGTTTGCATGCGAGAAAGAACCAGGAGAAGCCTTGCTGAGTTATTTCCGAAGGTTTCTGAATATCAGAGCTTAGGCACCTGGCATATCAGATGAAGTTGTGATTGATGTTGCTATCAACGGACTTAGAATAGGTCAATGTCCACAGTATTTCGCACGAAATCCTCCGAAGATGGTTGCCGAGCTCCATGAGAAGATGAACGAGTTTTGTAGGGCACACAACGACCTTTGGCTTAGGCAACAAGAGCAGCAGAAGTTGAAAGAAACACATCAGCAGTTTGGCAAGCGAAACCGAGCAAGCTTCGGGGGGGACGATCATGTCAGGGCCCAGAACGTTTTTAATATTGAAGAGGAGAAATCTGACCACAAGCAGGAGTCGAAGTCTTACAGAGGAGGTCACGGCTACAAAGGTGGCCGAGGGGGCCGTGGCTTCGGAGGAAGAAGTAACAGTGGAAGGTTCCAAAAGAAGCTCTTCTGCATTTTTTGTGGAGAGGATAAGGGCCATACCACAAATTATTGTGAAATAACAATTCAGAAGAAGAAGGAATTAAGTGAGTCTTCGTCGCAGTTTGTTTTGAAGGAAGTATGTCAAGCTCAGCAATATTGCCCAGTCAATTATGCAATGCCAAACATCAATGCGTTGACATACACTCAAAGACAGGCTCTTCCACCGCCGCCTTTAGGCACGTCAACATCTTTGGCGTACAGCCATTTCCAAGCTTTGCCACCCCCACCTTTGGGTCACTTTCCTGAGCTAACATATACTCAACAGCAAGCTTTGCCTCCCCCACCACCAGGTTCGCCGCCACAGCAACAGTGGGTATCTTCAAATCAGTATCAGCCACAAGCTTCCCCGCACAACTACTCAGTGATGCCTTTGCAACCACAGTCGCTTTCAGAAAAGGGAAAAGAAGAGGAAACATCCGAAGTACAAATAGTGAACACCATAGTGCCTGCTTCGAAGCACATATTCCCCATAATGGGAGGCTCAAGTTATGAACCACAGTCGAAGAAACAAAAGGAGTACCAGAGAAGAATCCATCATATTGGAGTTCAAGGTCCGCATATAAGAACAAAGTGGTTACATGTGCCGATCACATTTGACCAGAGTGACCTTCGGCTGAAGGATTATCCACACAATGATGCAATGGTGATAAATTACAATATTGGGGGCTATGTCATACACGATGTTTTAGTGGATAATTCCAGCTCAGCCGATATTTTGATGGCAAAAAGCTTTCAGGCAAATGAACATAGGTGATCTAGTATTGGAACCTACAACGAACACGTTGTGTGGCTTCGGAGGACGAAAGGTTGAAGCTCTAGGAAAAATATCGTTGCAAGTGTCCTTCGGAGAATTCACGAATCTACAAATAGAATTTATTACTTTTGATGTTGTTTATGTCAATTACCCATATAATGCAATTCTGGGCAGAGGGACACTCAACGCATTTGAAGCTGCTTTGCATTCAGCATATCTAGCAATGAAAATACCAGCCTACAAGGGGGTAATCACCGTGTATGGTAATCAAGAAGAGGCAGGGGCTGCAGAGTAGCCGAAGCAGGTAATCCTTGACAAGCACAGGCCAAACTAAACAGTCCAAGTGGGTTCTCAGTTGTTAGAAGCAGAGGAAACTGAGTTGAAATTGTTTCTTGCATCCAACAAAGATGTGCTCGCCTGGTCAGCCAGAGACTTGTGTGGCATAGACCGAAGTATCAGAGAGCATGCTCAGAATGTTAATCCATTAGTAAAACCCAGGAAGCAAAAGTTGAGAAAAATGTCAGAAGACAGGGCTGAAGGTGCAAGGTCTGAAGTAAACAGATTGCTTGGAGCTAGTGTCATTATTCCCATAGAGTACCCGGAATGGTTAGCAAATGTAGTCATGGTAAAAAAGCCAAGTGGAAAATTGCGAATGTGCATCGATTTCACAGATCTCATCAAAGCATGTCTGAAGGACGAATTCCAGCTACCTCACATTGATAGCCTGGTAGATGCGGTAGCAAACTCAGAAATGATGAGCTTACTAGATGGGTACTCGGGGTATCATCAGATTTGGCTCAAGAAGGAGGATGAACCCAAAACAACCTTCGTAACCCCGTCCGGAACATACTGCTTCGTTCAGATGCCCAAAGGTCTTAAGAACACTAGGGGAAGTTTTAATAGAATGACCGCAAAGGTTGTTGGAGATCAGCTAGGCAGAAATGTATTGACATATGTTGATGACATCATCGTTCGAAGCATCAAAAGAGATGAGCATATCGCTGATTTGAGGGAAACATTCGTTAACTTCAGAAAAGCTGGATTGAAGCTAAACCCTGAGAAAAGCATTTTTGGAATCTCCAAAGGAAAATTTTTGGGTTGCCTAGCATCAGCAAAGGGCATCGAAGCTAACCCAACTAAAATTGAAGCTATACTTTGGATGGAACCTCCGAAATCGTGAAAATCCATCCAAAAATTGACAGGGAGATTGGCATCTCTAAATAGGTTCATTTCCAGATCGGCAGAACGAAGCTTGCCGTTCTTTGAAGTCCTGTGTGGAACCAATCCATTTACTTGGGGAGAGAAGCAGCAAAAAGCGTTTCAAGAACTTAAGCAGTATCTGGTGCATCTCACGACATTAATTTCGCATGAGCGCGCCGCAGCCCCGGCCGTAGTGAGCGCTGCTCTAGTGCAAGAAAGGGAGGTTGATGGATAGAAAAAGCAAAGACCGGTATATTATGTCTCTGAAGCTCTAACTCCAACTAAAATGAACTATTCTGAAATCGAGAAAGTAATATATGTTGTTGTAATGGCCTCAAGAAAACTTCGGCACTATTTCCAGGCTCATAACATCATAGTACCTTTGGCCATGCCCCTCAGGGATGTGCTTCAAAATAAGGAAGCCAGTGGTGGAGTCGGGAAATGGGCAGCAAAGCTGAACGAGTATGTTATAGATTTTGTGCACAAAAACACAATCCAGTCCCAGGCATTGGCCGATTTTGTCGCTGAATGGACTCCAGCAAAGAAACAAGTTGAACATCCATCCGAAGAAGAGATATGGCAAGTACACTATGATGGGTCCTACACAGCAACAGGGGCTGGTGTAGCAGCCATATTGCGGTCACCTTCAGGAGTAAGGTCATCGTTCGCGGTATGGCTCAAGTTCCCATGTACAAATAATGTTGCAGAGTACGAAGCAGTGATGCTGGGGCTGCGGAAACTAAAATCCTTAGGAGTACGAAGAGTCGTCTTGATGTTAGATTCCCAAGTTATTTTAAAGCATATTGAGAAATCTTTGGAGGGGAAAGAAGAGGCTACAAAAGTACTTGCAGACGATTAGAAGAATCGAAACCTACTTCTAAGGGTTCACTGGTAAAAAAGATAAGTCGAAGAGAAAATGATGAGGCCGATGCATTGGCCAGAGCAGCTTCGCAAGGAACGTCGTTGCCGCCCGATGTGTTCTTTGAGATACTTAAGGCACAGTCAGTCGAGTTGCAAGAGAGAGCCGTGCTATCCATTTTGCCGGTAGCGAGTGGAGATTGGAGGTCAGAAATCATATCTTACCTGAATAATACACATAAAAACGATGAAGAAGCTTGGCTTGCAAGGATGAGTTAGAGGGCAAGGCAGTACAAGTTGGTAAATGGTGAACTATACAAAGGAGTATGTGCACCCCTTCTGAAATGTATTGCAAGGGTCTAGGAAAAGAGCTCATGAAGGAAGTACACTCTGGGATATGTGGAGCACATATTGGCTCAAGAAAGTTGTTGGGAAAGGTATACAGGATGGGATTCTACTGGCCGAAGGCGCCAACTGACGCCGAAGACTTAGTTCGAACATGTAACAATTGCCAAAAAAATGTCAAAGCATTGAAATCAGCCTGCATCACACACTCAGTTGATTGAACCAACATGGCCGCTACAAAGATGGGGCGTGGATTTAGTCGGCTCGATGCTAAGTGCCCAAGGAAATTTAAGGTATGTTGTAGTGGCCTGTAGAATATTTCACCAAGTGGATCGAAGCAAAGGCTCTCACGATGATAACTTCGGCGACAGTCCAAAGGTTCTTTTGGCAAAATATAGTCTGTCGCTTCGGCGTACCAAGGGCGTTAATAGTGGACAACGAAACTTAGTTCGATGCAGAGTCATTCAGAAAGTTTTGCCATCAGATCGGCACTAGTCTTAATTTTGCTTTGGTTAGGCACCCATAGTCCAACGGTGTTGTTGAAAGAGCAAATGGTATCATATTGTCTAGTATATCGAAGAAGCTAGTGGGGCTTCCGAAGGGTAAATGGGTCGAAGAGTTGACAAGTGTGGTTTGGAGCCACAACACTATAGTTTCTAGAGCTACAGGCTTTACGCCATTCAAGCTATTGTATGGAGAAGAGGCGATGATGCCCGAAGAAATCAAGCACAAGTCATTAAGGGCAACAAAATCCGAAGATGAGCAAGAAGAACAGTTTGTTACAAATGAGTCAGTGGAATCAGTCAGGTTGGAAGCGGTTGACAATATCTGAAGGTATCAAGAAGAAACCAAGAAGTGGAGAGACAGGAAGGTTAAACTTAAGTCTATTGAGCCTGGCAACATCGTGCTTCGAAGAATAGCAAATGCAGATTCAACAAGCAAGTTGCACAGCAACTGGGATGGTCCTTTTCTTGTAAAAAAGTCTAATAGGCCAGGTTCCTTCAGACTTGAAGTTATGTTTGGCAACGAAGTTTTGAGGTCATGGAATATAAATGACCTTCGGCGGTATTACCCATAGGAGTAGATTTTTTGTTTGTCATTATGTACAAAAAAAGCGCTGCACCCTTTTTCCTTACAGGGGCAACCCCAGAGTCAACACGGGGTGTAAGGTTTTTTAATGGGGCAGTTGCATGTAACATAACTTTGAATCAATGAGAAGCAAAATTCCCCATAATGTGTTGTGTTAATGTGGCGAAACTTCGAATTGAGTTTTCATATCAACACGAAGGGTATCGCCGAAGTTGCATGTGATCAAGTAAGAAAATCACGTGCGCCAAAGAGAGCGTTGCATTCTGGCAGCTGCGCAAAAAGGCGCGCTCTGATTAAAGTGACTCTTGTCATGCAAAAATACAACAGAGCACATGCCACAGAAGTCGACCAAGGTCGCAGTGGGTAAATAAAAAAATGTTATAAAAAGCAGCATTGGATTCCCCTTGGTGTGGGGTCTAGCAAATTTCTGTCGCCATCTAAGAGCTCCGAATTATATAATATATACCTAGCATCAGATTCCTCAAGGGAGCTATGTGCCAGTCAAAAGAAACAGTGATAATCCTGTTCTCGCATGATTGCATTGCATCGGATTCGCTGGGTGCCTCACTCGCCTTGGTCTATAAATAGGACCCCAATAACCTCCTTAAGCTTCAAAGTGCAGGTCAATACCCACAAAATTCACAGAAGCAAGAAACATTGCTTAGGTAGACATCAAAGTCACTTCATATCTTAGCATACAGGGTTAGAATCAACGGAAGAGGAGATAGAGGATGAAGTCCTCCGCGGACAAGGCCTATCTTCGTATTGGCATCAGCTCAGCTCATTACGAAGAAGCTCAGGCCGTGAGATTCTCCTAAATTCTCCCCTTCGTCAGGTCAATCCTGGCATCAGATCAGGGCTTGAGACGCTCCTAATGGGGCAATTCATGCACTGAAGAGGTTGCATCGTCACCCCTCCGAGTGACCAACCTTGGTTTGCTCTGAAGGCAGGTGGCAGAGGTTTTGGCAGCGACCTTGTTTAGGTGCACTGGCAGTAACGTGTCAGTGTGTGACCCTCTAACAGCCGCATGTGGGGCTTTTAAGCCACTAGCGTGCGCTGTGTTATAAGGGTTTTGGTGTCACAAAGCTTGCTGCGCATTTGAACATAAAGTTGTAGCACTATTGTTTGGCAGGTGTGGCCACATTGGGCCATTGTACCCGAAGCTTCCTACAATCCATGTATAAATCTTGTGTGCACACTTCCTTGGTATCATATGAAATGGAGTGTTCTAGAGATTGTGTCTTTGTGAAGAAGTATCCTTCAGCATGAAGTGTGTGTGAGATTTGTAGTTTTGAAAATAAGAAAGATCGTAAATACTAAGAATCCGCACTTCGGATAAATATAAGCCAAAACAAAATGCCTAGGAACGGAAATGTTAGCGTGAAACAGTTACAATTGTTTTAGTCATCGGCCAACATCACTCTGAGGCAAGTTCATCAAGAATGTTGTCGACAACAGAATCTAAAATATAGTCGGCATGAAAACAACTAAGAACGTTCAGGGCAAATCTAGAGGGGCTTTGACATACATAAACAGACAGAGTTCCACAGCAGCCAAAGGTAGAATCTACAAATAGCACCTACTGCCCATCAAAAGGAAAACAATAAGCGTATTTCGTAAAGCGGACCAGTGTAGCTAGTTCGAAGCTTAGACCTCCGAAGCATCGGGCTGAGTCTTCGGAGCCTCATCCGCCAAAGGCTTCGGCGTCTGGGGATGTTTTGCTTCAGAAGACTCAGTCAGGTTCAAAGCATCACTGGGGGCTAGAACTTTGTTAGCACTTGGAGCGCCATCTTTAGGCTTGGGTTCTTGCTAAAGCGCAGGAGTTGGGTGTCGCTTCTCGGCACATTTAGCAGCCGCTTCTTCAGCCTAAAATGAGAAATTGTTATATGCGTACAGGGCAAACTCAGAAAAGCATAGCATGGAGAGTAATGAAACGCATACCTCTCTTCAGTGTTCACGGATCTGCTCCAAGACCCTTGCCTCAGGACCAAGTTTCCATAATAGGCTCTATACACGGTGTCGGGCGTTTTCTCAAGCTCGAGTGCACTTGAAAATGTCATCTATAGAACAGAGGCCGAAGCTCGGTGTGGAGGCTCTTTTGATGTGGGTACAGCCTTTGGATTCAAGAGATGACGAAATGGCCTTAGCACCGGCCATGACGCAATATCCTCCGTATGAAGTTGTCAGTTCCAGTATTGCGGATATTTCTTTCTCAATCCACCTCAAAGCTCCAAGGGAGTCATCTTCTTCGTACCTCTGAGTTTGTGGATGAGCACCAGTGTGAGAAATGACAGACTTAACAGTGGAGGCGCAAGACGAAACCTTGTTAAAGATAGTCCTCTCTTCTTCTGCCTTCTTCACTTTGAGAGTTTCAAGCTTGGCACGAAGCTTTGTGAGTTCTTCATCTTTAGAGGAAAGATTGGCCCAAAGTTCTGTCAGCTCCTGTGCTTGCAGTTCAGCACTTTTCTTCAAAACCTCTATCATGTCTTCGGATGTTCGCCAAGCCTGCTTCTCTTGCTCTAAAGATCATTTGCCTTCAAGATAGCAGAAAGTTGCTTCTCTAGCTTCGCTGTCAGTTCCAAATTCTTATCCTCAAGATTCTTGGCGTTGGTCCATTGAAGAACAACCTCATTAGTGAGCCCCTAAATAATCTTGTTGTGAAATTCTCGCTCTGCCTTCTCATTTGCTACATGTTCAGTGGCAATCTTGCCAATACGGATCCGAAGGTCATCAATCTAGGCAGTTTGCGACATGGTCTCCAAAAGTTGCCTCTTCGACAAGTTTTTCGAAAGGAGAAGCCCCAGCAAATGTAAGGAAAACTTAAGAGGCATTGAAAGCAAGATGTGAAGGAGTGTCACGAAAGAAGTAATACAAAACGCACCTTTAGGCAAATGGCGTTAAGTTGTTCGGCTAGTGTTTCGGTGGGCAGCGAAATTAGTTGTTTCTCAACATCCGAAAGGCAGAAAGATCGACCCAGCCCATCTGGCACAATCATCTCACTTTCAGACCCCAAGCATTACACAGACTTCGAGTGCTCACTGCCAAAAATGGTACTGTCTTTGTCATAAGAAAGCTCCTCGGTGAGACTTCGGAGCCTAAGCACCTCTTCATTGTTAATATCTTTAGGACCGTAAACACGGACAAAGCCGATGTCCACTACCTCCGAAGCAATCCCAGTTTCAGGATTTTTACCCCTATCAGAATCGGCACTGTGCACAGGAGCATTTCGAAGGTCCGATAGCGTCAGGGCAATCCCCTTAGAAGCAGACTCCTCGGTGACTGATTTCTGGTCACGAGATAGCATGGGAACCTTTGCTTCAGCCGTTGTTGCTTGGGCCGCCATCTCACGCTCAAGAGGTGGAGTTTCAGCATCAGTAGTTTTCTTCTCACCATGTTCAGGCGCTTCATATCTAGGCGATGCACCGGTGGAGTCCTCGTCGACTATAACATCAAATGGATCGAGGATTCTGGGTATACCTTCAAATTCCAAAGCAGAAGCGGCAGGGGATGAAGCCTTGCGGACAATCTTCATGACCTGTGAGCCAAGGGTGCTCAGGGCACGGGAACGACCAAAGCTGCCAGTCATCAAAAATATCATTCTGTTGGCCTCACAAGTAACCCCTCGGGACGAAGGGGCGGCCTTTGAAGCGTTGGGGTCCTGTTCCCCTATTGTTCCAATGCCTTCGGTGTAGGACACCTTCGGAGGGCTGGTCTCTAGCTCAAACACGGCCGGCTTCTTGTAGGACCGGCGCTTTGGTTTCTTCAAGCAAATCTTTACTCGCTTTTTGGCACCAGTATCTTCGATGCCAGTCGTCTCTATGGTATCTTTGATTTTCCACTTGAGGGTGTTGGGCTTCGGAGGAGAAACATCAACATCAAAATGCTCATAATTGGGGTAGGTTACCCAGAAAGTGTCGAACACTCGGTTTAGGCGAAGCTTGGGCCTGTCGACAAAGGCGCGTTGCAGGCGTTTGTATTCGGCAACAGTATAGTTACCGAGCACAGCATACACAGCTTTCTCAACTCCAGCTCTCCAAGATTCATCTGGAGTCTTATATTTTCCGAAGGGCTTGAAGTTGTACGGTAGCCGGACAAGTTGGGTAGGATCGATTGGACCGTCGGGGATCGGCATAGTAAATTTGCTTCGAAGGGGGAGCACGCCGTTAGCTGTGAACTCTTGGGCTAGGCATCGCATATGAATTTGTGAACATATGACCCTGTAGGTGATGTTCGCTGAGATGGTCCTGTCGGACTGGGTACACAGAGGCCTCTTGAAACCAAAAGAAACCTTCAAAGGATCCATCAAGCAGGGACCAAATTCAGGTTTCTTGTCAGTGTTGATGCTGTAGTAAAACCACTTCTGTGTCCAGCCACTGGACCACTTGCTTTGGTAGGCTAACACGGAACCCAGCGAGTCCGAGCGGCTTCGGAAGTTGTAGCATCCGAAGTTCGAATGGAGTCCAGTCACCTTGTCGGCCTTAGTCTGGTAGTGTAGCTCATGTGAACGGCAGAAATGCTCGACATCCGGCTCCAAACCCTGGCTGGCCAGTATCCATACATAAACGCCCAACTGCACAAAGGCGTTGGGGGTCAACTGGTGAAAATATATCTCGTAGCGCTCAAGAACTTTAGGCACAAATGAGTTCATCGGCAGCCGAAGCCTAGCGTCAAAGAACTTTTCAAATAAAACAATCTCACCTGGCTTGGGAGTAGGAGTTTCTTCGTCCCCTGGGCTTCGGCAGCAACTGGGATTCTTGACAAAGTCCAACTTCTGAAATACCTTAAAGTCCTTGGTTGTAATGCAAGATGTCCCAAAGACTATGTGACTAGGTTTTCGGGGGCGAAGTGTCAACTTATCTTTGTCTTTTTTAACTCCTTCGAGATCTTTGTCCTCGTCATCCTTTTCAGCTTCTTCGAGATCTTTGTCCTCATCATCCTCTTCGTCAAAGGCTTTGCTGATGTCTTCTAGGTCCTTGTCAGTATGAATTGGAGACAAGTTAACCGGAGTCCCCTCCACAGCAGCACTGTGGGTCTCTCCAGTGGATTTGGCTTTGGAGTCCATCCCCACACGGGCTATAGTACAGGTACGCACCATCGAAGATCTAAGGTAAGCATGTTGAGGTCAGAACATGCACGTAAGCTTATGTTTGCATGAAATAACAATGGAAAAATGTCCCAACTTACGAAGTTGGTCAAGCAAGTTATAGAAAAAAGAACTTCAGACTGACGACGACGGCAGTAGGCGCGCAGCAGGATATCACGACAGAGCTTCGGAGTAGGCACGGAAAGGAGCAGCAGCTACGCGTCGGCTGGAAGGTGGAGGGTCCGCGGCTGGTCCCCCACTGCTTATATAATACCCTGGGCACGAGAATCGAAGAGACAAGCGACGAATAGTTGCAAATCACCAAGACACCGACACATGTTTTTTGCTTCGTGTGATCTTTTCCATTCTTTTCGCGTGTTTTTATTTCATCTGATCCTTTTTCCAAAATAATCTCAAATTAGGGGGAAGCGGCCTGGACACCCGAAGCATGAGGTCGTGCCTTTGGTATGTTCGGTCGGTCGCAGTTTGAGCTCATCTTGGAAAAATGAACTAACCCGCGAGGGGCTACTGTTAGGCCGAAGGCCCTGAGCCTCATGCTTTTGACAACTATTCGATGTTGATGAGTTGTAGGTCATAAAGGAGAAGACTGAAGGTTCCACCACTGCAGTTCAAAGGTATTGGAGCTAGCTTTGGGCGTGGCTTCGAAGTTCGAGGTCTCAACGTGCGGCGGATCCAAAGAACTTGTACTTTGAAGCTTGGAGCTAAGAACCATTCGAAGTGCCACGTCGGGGACACTGAGCCGAAGCACAAAGGGTTGCGTGTTTGAGTTGACTTCAGATGTAAAAGTACTAAATAGACATGTGCGTTGTATAGGAGGGGAGAAGTGTAAAGGGTATGCGTGAGGGCAGTTATGTAAAATCACAGTAAAGTAGACTATCGGTTGACCCCTATAAATACCGGAAAGTCCAACCGACAAAAGGGACAGGCTTTACGGCTTTGACACTTGTACGCTTTGGATGAAACATGACGTAAGCCCTAATTCTAAAGGCGAAGGTATTTCGGATAACTTTCGTCACGTGTTCATCTTTCGGAGTCTTTGTATCGCTCGTATTTTCTGTTTCACTCATATTTTCTCTCTTGAGCATCCATTTCCTTCGAACTGGCCAAAGAGTACCCATGTCGTTCATTATTTGAGATTTGTGTTATTGCATCTATGGACTCCAATGTGGGAGGTCCTTTGTATTTGATGTTGCCTTGTTGTCTTTGTGTAGCTCGACAACAGACCCCAACATACACCGAGAGAGATTTCGGTACCCTAAGATTAGTTATCTCACCAGTAAAGAATTGAGACACCCTAAACAAAACTTCTTCCTCATCAACTGGCTTATTGTCTTCATGGGTCGGATCATCTAATCCTGAATACAAGAAAGCCGGATGCACTCGGTCCTTCAGCAGTTGAATCTTGTGATGCACAAAGTCAATGGCAATGGCCATGGCAGTAAGACCACCCTTCTTCAGAGCGTCAATATTGCCCAGTAGCACTTTGGCCTGATCCATTTCAGCTTTAGGAACAAGCTCCAGCCATTGATATTTGGGACTTGGTATGTGACCAGCACTCTCCGAGATAGATAACGAACAATTCTCCATCATGAGCCACTTGTCCTTCCAATCCTTGTTGGATGATGGCAGAGGCAGTGAAAAATACTCCTGCTTTTTACTATCACGCAGTTGCAGAGTGGCTCCTCCAAGATACGCATATTGATTATTCCTCATCTGGCGCTTGCAGTAATAAAGGTAACGCCACAAATTGAAATGTGGCGCGATTCCTAAGTAGGCCTCACATAGATGCAAAAAAATAGCAAGCTGGACTACTGAATTGGGATTGAGATGTAGCAGCTAAATCTTATAGTAATGCAACAGGCCACGAAGGAAGGAGCAAATTGAAAGCATCAAACCTCGCCAGAAATACCAGATGAACACACGGGTGTTGAAAGCATTCTTCCCCAGATACTTGCACTTGTACTGTGTCTCCCACAAATCCGATTCCTTGGGGGCAGCAATCTGAAATCAACCAGACTCTCTAAGTCAGAGTCCTTAATGGTGGTCGGCATCCACGCACAAGATGGTGCCAGTGGACGGCCGTTAGGATGACCTGCCTCGCCGCCAGTGTCCTTGAAGTTGCTGGTGATGGAAGACCGACCTTTCTTCGGTGGCATGCTGTTGGGACGGCGACGGGCGACCTTAAATCGTCCGCTCATGCAACGGGTGGGTAGGTGTGGGGTCATGGCAGAGCGGTGGACCGGTGGCAGCACGATATGCAAACCCTAGCGAAATGGGGGAGAAAGGCGCGATCGAAGTTTTGGGGCGGTAATTCGGCAATATAGCGCGCTCCATTTAACGGCGTTAGAAGTAGAACCGCCACATTTGTCAAAAGATGACACGCGGGGACAAATGGTGGTGCACAGAAGTAACAGGTGGCCAGCGTAAGTCACTAGCGCTCGGCTAGCAGCACTCGGCCAAATGCGAAATATTGTCAGGACCACAATTCCTTGACGCCACAAGTGGAGTGCACTCGGTACCATGTGCCCTGCTCAACCACTTAGCATAACAAGTCGATACATGGAATTCAAATAGAACTTTGAAGTGCAAGTACATAAAACCACTCAGCTGGTACAATATACGCATAGAGATAAGAATCAAGATAATTCATAAAAATTGTTACAATGGATTGAAGGAAGCTCAAAATTACATAACAAGCCTAAGGCTGTCGGGGGTGGCCCTACTCTGCAATGAAAACCTGTGCAGAAGAAAGGGGTCACATGACAAGGTCAAGAAAGGCGATTACGAGGACAAGACTCGCAAGTGCCTTGGTAAAGAAGCTCAAGATCTACAGTGCACAACTCTGAAGATTTGGCCCCAAACTCCACAGAGGCACATGTATGCCAGGCGACACCACCCATTGTGCTTACGTCAGTACGATGGCTAACAACCCAAAAAGGCAGTGGTATCACCATGGTCAGGAGGAGAAGACGATGTTAGGAGTATCTCCCATTCTGACCTCAGCTTCAAGACGCGCTCAAATGGATTTTAGGAGTACCTCACATTCTAAATGCTCTACCATCTACACGAGCAAGTGACAGAGCAACATGAAGAAAGGCTTTGGCAGCAAGTGACTTTATACTTTCAACCATCGTTACTAGGTGTGCAACTCGACGCAGCAAGGGGCACTATTTATAGCCATGGCGTCGGGGATGAGATAAGAATGAATCACACATAGTAAATGCCCATGAAGGCACAGTAAAAGCCAGCATAAAAGGAGGCAGTAATGGCAAACATAAAGACAATACATCGATGGCAGCGTGGGTGGCAGTTGGCAAGCGAGCCATTACAAGGCATAAAGGGAATCCAATGCGCGTAACGGTACTGGCTCAAGCAAAGTAATTCAACTTTATCATAGACAGCTATGGCAGGCATGATACCAGAGGCTTAGGGGCTCGAGCAGTAGCCCGACCCACTTCCTGGCAAAAGGTGTTCAGCGACCACTCGGCAACAACCAGATAAGCGCTCGGGCGCACCTCAAACACTCGGGCAGCCTTTGCATGGCACTTGGGTGCTTAGGGGAGTACTCAAAATCGTCATAACAGGAAGCAAATAGGTAAGAAAACCTTTTACCCTCTTTGGCAACCTCCAACAAAGTATTCCACATCTCATGGAGCTTGGGGCCTATGGAGGGGCAAAAGGAAAATTCAAATTTTGAAATTTTTTCTTTGGCAACATGTTAGTTGAGGCAGCTCAAACCTTCAAGCCGATTGCTACACAAGTCGACATGAAGCATGGGGCAACTCCATATGGAGTTCATCTAGCGATGACCTCCATACAGTGATATGTTTTCTTAGAAGCATGACGACCTAGAAGACCTTTAAGACGATTTGTGATAAATCCTCATGAAGCTCGGGGGCTTGTGGGTGTCATGTACCCATAGGTACCCCATGGACTCAGGTTTACTCACACCCTAGCGGGTGGGCCAAGTTGTTTCCCTTGCGGGGCATGCCACAAGGTGACTTGAAGGCTAAGGTGGCTCGTCTACGCGGATAGATACGGATCTCTTGGGCGATGCCTATCCCGGTGAATGCGGAATTGTGATCTGTTAAGCCCTACATAGCTAGCTTGTAACCCTAGCCCCCTCGCCTATATAAGGGGGGCTAGGGACCATAGGAAAGCTCTCTGGCTCATCTTGTATGCTCTAGCGTTCAATAATATCCACATACACCACATGCAGGACGTAGGGTTCAGCGATTCAGCTGCCCGAACCTGTCTACATCGTGGTGCTCCTCATTTTGTACACTTTCGCAATCAACTCGCCTACCCTCCCCCCTCGATCACAAAACCACCGTGTGGGTTACCCCATGGTGGGCTACCAGAACAAAGCACCGTCAGGACCACTGGACATGTGGAAGACATCGGGTGAAATCTTAGGGGCAAAGAAGATCAAGGATTCTGTCATGGCTATCCAATCGAGTTTAATGTATCTTTTCGGTTCAGCCCCAAAGGTCATTCTAGTCTTAGGGGTCTTAGTGTAAAATAAGTCAGTTAGGCCTAGGATATAAATAGTTAGATGGCAAGTCATTAGGACTTGTCTCTCTCACTTAGAAACACTAGGCAACTCCATTCGCCAAGAGCTTAGTTGAGAGAAGAGCCCTAGATGCTAGGATTTGTGTCCCCTAGGTCTAGTTCTTTGATTTAGAGGATGAAGGGTGGTAGGATCTAAGGAGTCCTTGTAAAATTCAATTCCTCAATCAATATAGCAATATTGCTCTGAAATTTGTGTGCATGTGTACAAACCTTTCCCCCCCCCCCTCTCTAGTTTGGATTTTTGAGGAAACTCAAGTCTTTGGTGTGATTGATTCACCTTGGAGTGAATCCAGTTCTTTTGCTATCTTTTGGGCTTGCCATGGCATGGAGAACATGACATAGATCATTGCTATTCCTCAAGAATTCCACAAGCAATTCGTTCTTGAGTTTTCCCCTTCTTGCCCGAAAATTCCCCTCTTCACAGAATCTTAAATTCCCGATAATTCTTTGATCACTTTCAATGGATCTTTTGCGAATAGGTTGGCGGTAGTGCCTTCAATTTGTGTGCCGAATTTTGTGAAGATCGGTGAAGGTTTGGTCAAGATTTGGGTTTTGGAGCTCAAGAACTTGGGGTTTATAGGCATTTTCGGACAAGCCGATGCCCTCCACGACAAGCTGGCAGAGTCACTGGACAAGCTGGCTCAGCTTACCAGACAAGCCAGTGCTAGTCCGTGGCACGACTCAGCCCTGGACAAGCCAGTGATAGCTCTCTGACAAGCCAGTCCCACCAGACAAGCCGAAGTTGGCCACCAGACAAGCAAGCAGTAGCAACCCCTGCCCCTTTTTCTTTGGTGTTTTTGCTCTCGGTGTTTTGGTTCGATATCGCTTTTGGGATTCCTCCTGTGTGCCAATACTCGTACTCGCCTAGACTCTACCGAGGCACATTTTGGTTTGTGAGCCGCTAGTAGGGAACTCGTGTGTGAGTTGTTGCCATGCTTGGCTTGCGATCTATGGTTGACCGTTGAGTGTTTCCGCTGTGTTCCTTGATGTGTCCTAGGTGTAGTTGGATTTCTATTGCTATGTGAACCTGCATGGTGCAAGAAAAGAGGTCCATAGCCCCCCCCCCCTTGCCTTTTCCATCCTTCGAAGAGCGAGGGGAAATGAAAAGAGTGCAGGGTGTGTGCACCAGACGGATTGGGATTCAGTGCCTTAGCACTTGCAAGGCACCATGTAACTTGATTGTCTGTTCCAAAAAGGCAAGAAAATGTATCGTAGCGAAAACATTGTTCAACACACTGTAGCATGGCACCGTACACGTCGCATTGCTTTTCTAGTGTTGTTTTACTGTAGCTTGATACCGTTCACTTGGATCAATTCTCTAATTTCAGATCGAACGGCGTGGAAGGGTGGGAAAGTTACCTGGTGCCTTGCAAGAGATAAGGCATCGAATCCCGGTCCCCAAACCACCAGTCATCACCGTCATTATTATGCTGGCCGTGTTTAACGCATGTCTGTGCACCGCTATATGGACCCGTCAACAACAATTTCACCATACCAAATATGGACAACGCCAACAACGATTCATAATACCGTATATGCAAATTAACTGAACGCATTGCTCCCTCCGGTTGAATCATTAAGATCGCATGTGCAAGTGGACTAGTGAAAACCATTTGAACCACCGGTTTTTATGCACAAACTGGATAAAACCGGACCTATTAGACCACTAGGAACCAGCACACATCACCCAGCAGTGTGTTGCATGGAAAATAAGGCCAAAATTACCAAAACGGCACTACTGCAGGGGTTCAAAGTTTCAAACACACAAACTGGCAGATGGGAACCTCCGTTCTTACTACACTGCGTTGTCATTTGGTGATAGAGATGAATCCCTAGTTTATTTGAATCGGTTTCGACCAACGGTTCAACCAATTAGACCAATTGAATTGAACCTTGAACTGAGAGACTCACCGGCAGTTTTTACTCAAGGCCTCTGCCCGGCAAAAACGTTGCTAATGTGCTATGTCCACAAGTTTGTCACAGCTCAATATTGTCCACCCCACTGAGTCCACCGGATATTACTAAACTGCAAAGCACACAAGAACAAAAGTATTACGCTCCAATGTTTTATATATACTAGCAGAGTGCCCGTGCTTTGCAACGGTTTTTTAAAACAAATAGAGCCTTTGTTCAAATTCATTTTTTATGTGAAAACGATCCAAGAATAGAATTTAAGAAGTAACATATATGATGGGACTGGGTTGGAGTCGGCGAGGATGACATTCTTGAACTACATAGTGAACTACATCTTCAACTGATCCTTGATCTTTGGCGACCAGTCAGCCCTCTTCCCTAGCGCGGCAGGTCCTAGATCCAGCCATTGGTGGTGCGGCAACAACTAACTTCTCCTCCTAGTGCAGTGTCGCGGCCTACTCCTCCTCCTAGTGCAGGAGCCTGGATCTGACCATGGGAGGTGCAGCAGCGGGCCCCTCCTCCCTAGAGGGGAGTGGCTCCAGAAGCATAGCAGGCCAGTGTTGGTGGGGTGTAGACTATGGTCTTCAGATCTGATAGGCAAGCTGTAGATAGTTTCATGAGCATTGTGTTTTTTGTATAAACGTAGAGCATCCATCATTTTGATCAAATGAAAGCCACTCATTCATCTGTTATGTTCTATGGGTGTATCGATTTTGATTCATCATTTGTCACTATACCTGAGCACTATTTTGATCAAACACAGTCATTCATCGGTTTTGATAAAATTGGCATAGTGATCATTCTTTAAATAATAGGCAAATCGAGTCGTTCATGGGCCATAAACAACAAACTGTGTACATCACCACATTTGTACTATGCTATCTAATAAATAGCATGATGCAGGACAGAGTATCAAATGTAGAGCTGAATTTGTTATTACAAACAGCAGTGGTTCATATCATACCAGTATGCTTTTAGCATGTATTTACTTGTGCTTTTAGCGAAACTATATACCAGGACCACATCTGGGGGTTCTTGGGCATGTGATCATCGGGAAGGAGTTGTTGGCATCATGCTTTTATCCTCCTCAAAAGAAGGCCTCAAGGCTCAATTAACCAAAAGAAAATTGACTGGCCCAACAGAAAAAAAGTCTACAAAGTACATCTGATTTCTTTTTTTTTCTCTCGCAATATGTAGGAAATTTGCACTGAAGCAACCCTAAAGAGTTAATGTAGAACTGATTTATCATATTAATAATGGGATCTAGTCAACCAACTAATGATATGTAATTGCCAATTGTGATCTCATATGTAGAACAGGATATCAAAGATGGTCCATCCCTGCGCACCAGCAAATCCAGTAGCACATTCCCAGAGAAGATGGCTTCCAAACTCCAAATCCAATCTAGAACTGAAGCTAGAAGTTAAGAAAGGAATGAAGAGACATACATGCCAGTGGGCGCATAGATGCTACACCCAAGTACGATTGCCGTTGGCGAATTAAAAGTCCCCACACACATTGTCCTAGATGGCCGATGTTGACCAGCCTCTCGCCGTCCCCAGCATCGATGCTCCACCAGCCTCTCCGGCATCGATGCCTTGCCGTGAGGAGCTGCCTCATTCAGCCTTGGGAATCAGATGAAGGAAGGTGCGGTGGAGGGGAACACAAGAGCAGACTGATGCTCAATCAGCGCGACGCCCCCATGTCCAGCAGCATGCGTGAGGGTGGGGCGACACAGCGGAGGCCGCCGGGACAGGAGGTCTCGCGGCTGCGCATGATGGTGGGGGCAATTTTGGGAGGGCGTGATTTGGGATGCGACATGAGCAGAGTAACGGCCCGCGGAGAGAGACGTGGGGGGCGCCGGGTCAGGATGCGCAGGGTGGCCAAGCCATAGGACGAGCGCCGGGTCAGGATGCGCAGGGTGGCCAAGCCATAGGACGACACACGACAACTGCCTATTATAGTAGACTTTTCATTCCCTCTGAGGCATGTGGTTAACAAGCGTCTCATGCCACAATCTGCTGTTCAATGCATATTTAATGACATAGCTTGTTTTAAATATAATACATCTACACATGTGGGTCTTGCAATTTTTGCTGGTTTACTACAAAGACCACAAACTCAATGTCAACCACATCACTAGTTTTGCATTCGCAACATGCGGGTTTGAGTAACCCACCCCACTTGCAAGCCTAGTTCCATGACCAACGACTATTCTATCAATACATGGTACATAAATATACAAATGATATTAGATTCAAATTGAAAAAAATAACTTGTGATCATCATTCTCACTGAAAATCTAGTTCTAAGAAAACAGGATACCGATACTAATTTGAAACGGAGACTGGTTTTATGAACCAGAACAGATCCCCAATTGCATGCGCTTTGACGTTATAAAACACTACACAATATACGAACCTCATCCTTTTTAATCAATAATATGATGTATATATTTTTGAACAGCCTCCAGTACACCGTGCCTCCGAATATTCTAAAACTATCTACTACGATAAAAAAAACAAAGTACATTATGTAACTTTTTGGCAAAGGTAACTGTGTTCATCGGGGATTTCCACATCGAATAAGTGTCTTCAACGAATGTTACCACTACTCACGTACCAATTCTGTCAAGATTCTACTTTTCAAGGTTCGTCGACAAAAATTTCCGCTTGAACTTTTCCATAGTTCCATAACTCGTGCAGTTCACCTCTTACCCAACCAACAATAATAATAACCCCTGGTATAAAAAGTGATACAGCATTAATCACAATAAAGAAGAAGAATGAAACTAGAATGGTGGCACCCGGTTAAAGTTGTTCATACTTACCTAACGTACATGGAACAAGGTACAACAACGCAGGCTGACCATGTCCGTCCATCAGGAAAAGCGCAAGATAGGTAAAGAAAAGGCCTAGGGGGAAAACATAAATGATAGTATCACATTTCTCATCGTGCAGTCTTTGTTGTACATTCATTTCTCTAGTCTTTGATAAAATATTTCTGATCACATTACACTGATTGCAGACACGGATTTTTTATGCTGTTAGCCAAAAAGTCCATGCCATTTGAGCTTTCATGCACAATGCCCAACAAGGAAACAACAAACAATTAATGACATGGTGACTCAAACATCAAATTGCTCGGGACCAAATGTTAACCAAAACATTAGTATAATGACAGGCAGTTCTCGTGAAGAATTGGAAAGAAAAAAGTTAACCTTGACATTGAAGTCTCCCTCATAAGTCGGCCACATGCTAAGAAACTTGGAAAAACTCACTTTATTGGCCAAGTTTCAGTTACAGATTGAGAATCATGTTTAATTCAGGCTCCTTAAGGCTACGAATAATATCACCATAATATAAATAATTCCATTAGAGCTGGAGGAGGTAGTATGTTCCAATACTAATTAGAATGAAAAGAGCTAAGAATAACTGGCCTAAACTGATTCTAACATGGTTTTTGGGACCTATCCACTAATAAAAAATCATTCTTTTCTGGAACCTAAATATAAACGCCGTCACACAGATCATAGAAAAAATGTGGAAGAAAATTGCATAGTTGATAAATGAACACAAGTAATATCACAATAAGCATAAATAGCACAGGACATTCAATAAGTTATCTCGAATAAAAAAGAGCAGAAAATAATAAAGCACATACCAACAGCATATCCCGCAGTTAGCCACAGAAAATATCCATTCAGGATACCTTTTTTGCTTGCTCTGTCAAATCTGTTCAACATATAATATGATTTACAAATGATGAAAATAACTCGGAATGAAAAAAATATGGGTAGACATTACATGTTGGTGACCAATTACTAACTAAACCTCAAGACAGAGGGCAAACCAACCACTAAGCCCACATTACAAGCATAATGGTCTAGTCTGTTATAGTAGTATCTCCCAAATTCCCTAAAACTGGAAGAGAAATATCTATACAATGAAAGAAAATAAATGCTGAACCGTTGAACAAACGACATGGACCAGCATCCAGCCCAATGGATTTTTGAATTTCTATAATCTTGAATTGTTAGAAATCTACATTTAGTGCTCAGAATTCTGACTAAAGGATAAAGTAATCGACAAAAAAAAACAATGCCTATATCATTCTTAGAGGCCATAATGAGTGTCAAATGTGCATGTTCTATTTGTATTATCCCCGAGATTTTGTGTATATTTACTAACTCCTGTACTTGTTTATATTATCGGGACTAGAGCCCCCATATTGGATACAAGTGCTATTCATAACATGGCAGACAGAGCCACAAAATTACGGTTTGGGTTAGGTCTTTCCTAGACACGTCCCGTGTCGACCCCACACTTTTGCCACCGACGTCTCCTCCATCTTGGAGCTCGCTGTCGGTTCTCTTGTATGCATCCTTCGTCTTGGAGCCAGAGCCAAGCTTACGCCACTCGTTCCGCGCGCTGAGCTCTTCTTACCTGTCTCACGCCTGAGGCTGTCCGCCCACTCGCAGGGCTCACCGTTCGCCGGTGCTATCCACCCACGAACTTTGTGATAATGGGTGTAACCGGTAAATTAATTTGATTGCTCTATGCTTGGTTCAAAAGTGTGTACATCTTAAGATCACCATTACATTTAGCAATGAATAATCCGAGTCTTCATTTGGTAGACAACCAGTGCCCCACTATATTGTTCTATATGTGCAGTCCTTACGGAGCTGATGGATCACAAGAAACAAAATATCATATATGCAACATCACATACCTATAGCTGAATGCAACAAGCAATCCAGGGAAAATAATGTCACCAAAGCCAATCATATCATAGCCACCCCATGGATCAAAGAAGCGGGGTATCTTTAGGAGCATAGGAATTGATTCCCCTGTGTTATCACCACGGGCAACCTGAGTAATGTTCAAAGCATCATTAAATACAAAGAGAATAATCAAACGACACAACAGGTAGAAGGTATAACAAATGAGGCTGTTAGAATGTCTGTATTAAGGCCCATCGGGCATGGCTTTGTATTTGGCCCTTCAGGCCTGGTAGCTGCGGCAGGGGGCTTTCTGTCCCTGCCTGCGCCAAGGTCTATTGGCGCCCAAGGAAAGGGGGCCACGGCTGGACTTGTTGTCCAAGCCGTCTCCTAGATAGATTAGGACGGGACTCTGTTCCCTGGGATATATATACACATGTACCCTGTACCCTAATCAATCAATCCTAATCTTTCCAAGCCATACTCTCTTTCATGGTATCACGAGTCCGGGATTCTCCCGATTCGCTTCCGCTGCCCTAACCCTATGGCCAGCCTCCCTGACCCCTCTGCTGCCGCCGCCACCGGCGATGAGCGTGAGGACGACGCCACTGCTGCGGCCAAGAAGGCCCGCGCAGACGAAGACACGCGCCTCAAGGCTGCCGCCGACAAAGCCCTCGCTGCCCGTGATGCCTCCCTTGCCCGTGCTCTCCAAGTCGAACAGGAGGCCTCTGCAGCAGCCAAAGAACGCGCTGCTGCTGCCAAGCGCGAGCGCCTCGCCCTTGAGCGCGCCGCTGCCGCCGCCGCCCTGAAGGACGCCGGACTCGACGACGACAATGACAAGTCCAATGTCGAGGACGACGACCTCTCCCTCCATGAGACGGCTGCCCTCTCCAACCTGCATGCGCAAGCTGTTGCTGTACAGAACATCTGGACCTTGGTCCCTACTGTTGTGGACATCACGCCGACAACTACGCTCGCTGGCGTGAGCACTTTCTCATCACCGTGGGCAAGTACTCCCTTGAGTCCCACATCGTCGCCGCTGCGCCATCTCCCTCGCCGGACTGGACTCGCATGGATTGCGCGATCAAGTCCTGGATCTTCGGCACCATGTCCCAGGAGCTGGTCAACGCCGTCATGGAGCGCGGCGCTTCTACCCGTCAAACCTAGCTCGCCGTCGAGACGCAGTTCCTCAGCAACCATGAAACTCGTGCACTCTACCTCAACTCCAAGTTTCACAACTTCAAACAAGGCGACCTCTCCATCACCGCGCAAGCTCAAGGCCATGGCCAACACCCTCTCCGACCTCGGCGAGCACGTCTCGGATCGCAGCCTCATCCTCAACCTGATCTGGGGCCTCAACGAGCACTTCAAACCGATGCAGCTCCACTTCAAGCACGCGCAGCCCTTCCCCACCTTTCTGTAGGCACGCAGCGATCTTCTTGAAGAGCTCACCATCTCCAAGCGCACGGCTCCAACTGCTGCGTCTGCCTTCGTCGCCTCTACTGCCTCCGCCTCCGGCTCCACCACGACGCCCGCCACCACGCCGCCTGCCCCTGATGCCCCCAAGCCGCCCAACAGCAACAAGGGCAAATGCGGCAAGCGGGGCAAAGGCGGCAGCGGCGGTCAGTCCAGCTCCAACAGTACACCAGGCGACGGCTCCTCCAACTCCGGGGGCGGTCCTGGGGACGCCCAGACCTGGCCATCCTACTGGAACCCGTGGAAGGGGTCCATCCAGATGTGGCTAGGGTTGTGCCCCCATCCCCCGCTCGCCCCCATCCCTCGTCCAGCTGGTCAGCCGCAGCAGCAAGCCATGATCGCCGGTGGTGGATACTAGGGTCCTCCGGCTCCAACTTACTCGTACAGGCGCCGCTACTCTGGCTGGGGCTCTCACCTCCTAGGATCAACAGAGCCTCGCCAACTCCTTCACCACCATGACGCTCCAGCAGCCGCAGCAACATGAGTGGTACCTGGACTCAGGCGCCACCTCCCATATGACCTCTGATCCGGGTACTCTCACCTACACTACTCCTTCCCGGTCTCCATCCATTGTGGTTGGCAATGGAGCCATCCTTCCTGTCTCTACCTCCGGTCTCACCCACCTCCCTGGTCCCTTTCATCTTCATGATGTTCTTGTTGCACACCTGATTAAAAACCTTATTTCTGTTCGTCGTTTCACTACTGATAATTCATGTTCCATCGAGTTTGACCCTTTTGGTTGCTCCGTGAAGGATCTTCAGTCTCGGAACGTGATCGCCAGGTGCAATAGCTCCGGACCCCTCTGCCCTTGCACCTTCCTGCATTGGCGTCGACACCGTTGGCTCTCCATGCTGCTGCTGCCACCTCTTCCACCCTATGGCATCGCCGTCTCAGCCACCCCAGTCATGAAGTTTTGTCTAGACTAGCTGATGTTTCCTGTGTTCCCCATATTAAACATACTACTAGTCTATGTCAAGCTTGTCAATTGGGTCGTCATGTCCGTCTCCCTTTTCCTGTGTCATCGTCGTGTCCAACTCGGAATTTCCAATTAATACATTGTGATTTGTGGACATCACCTCGTACCAATGTTTCTGGTTACAAATATTATCTTGTAATTCTCGATGATTGCTCGCATTTTCTTTGGACGTTTCCTTTACATCTCAAGTCTCACACCTTCCCTACTCTCCAAAATTTCTTTGCCTATGTTTCCACACAGTTCGGCACCACTATACAGGGCATTCAGTGCGACAACGGGCGTGAATTTGACAATTCAGCTGCCCGCATCTTCTTCCTGACCCATGGTGTCCACTTCCGCATGTCCTGCCCTTATACATCAGCCCAGAACGGTAAAGCTGAGCGTAGCATTCATACTATAAACAATGCCATCCGCTCGCTTTTGTTTCAGGCTAATCTCCCTCCATCATACTGGGTCGAAGCCCTGAACACCGCCACTTATCTTGTCAACCTACTGCCGACCACTACCCTGCAGTCTGGCACACCCCACCAAGCCCTGTTCGGCTCCCCCCTTCCTATGACCATCTTCAAGTTTTCGGTTGCTGCTGCTATCCCAACTTGTCCGCTACTGCTAGCCACAAGTTAGCGCCATGTTCTACTCGATGCGTCTTTCTAGGATACTCCGCTCATCACAAAGGATACCGCTGCCTCGATCTGTCTTCCAATCGTGTCATTATCTCTAGACACGTTATTTTCGACGAGACATCTTTTCCTTTTACTGAGCAAACCCCTTCCAGCACCGACACCCTAATGCTGCACCGGAGCCCGTTGGCCCACTGCCCCTCTGTCTTCTGCAGGAACCATGGATGTCCCCATTGCTGCGGCACACGGGGCTGCTGGTATGCCTTCCAGCCACACCGCGCCATCTGTAGGGTCACCTGCGGCCTCCGGCGCATCCGCAGGGACACCTACGACTCCTCCACCCGCGGCTGCTGGACCACCACCTGGCTTTCCTGCGCTCGTGCCACGTGCGGCTGGTAGTCCACCACCCGGCTGCTCTGCGTCGCGCACCGGACCGTCACCTGGCTGCTCTGCATCTACGCGCGGCATCGACAACCCCCGGCTCACCCTCATCCGCACAGCCACATGCGGCACCTGCTCCGGTGGTAGTCCCGCCATGGGCGCCCGCCATGGACTCCCTGGCAGCACCATCCGTGGTCTCATCTCCGGCCACGGCTGGTGCTCCTGCTGCTCCGGATCGTCGGTTCAGCAGCCAAGTCTACACTCAGCGACCTGTGCATGGCCCTGTCCGGTCCAGCACTCGCCCCTCACCAGTTCGCGTGCCCGTTCATGGTCCTTCTCTGGTGGAACAACACCTCCCAAAAGGGGCTGTCCAAATTCCGCCCATCATCAACGATCATCGGATGACCACTCGGGCCAAGCTGGGATTTCGACAACCGGCACTCTTCTCTGCAGCACCACTGACTCCAGTTCCGAAGTCTTTCCGGAGCGCCCTTGCCGATCCTAATTGGCGGGCTGCCATGGAAGAGGAGCACGCCGCCCTCCTGCAGAATCACACTTGGGATTTGGTTGCTCCACCCACACGCGGTAATATTGTCTCCGGCAAGTGGATTTTCAAGCACAAGTTCAAGGCAGATGGTTCCCTCGAACGGTATAAGGCTCGCTGGGTCCTCCGAGGTTTTACCCAACGCCCTGGCATTGATTACGATGAAACTTTCAGTCCAGTCGTCAAGCCAGCTACAGTTCAGACAGTTCTCTCTCCGGCTCTCTCTTGTGGTTGGGCAATTCACCAGCTGGACGTCAAAAATGCTTTTCTCCATGGCACCTTGACAGAGACAGTCTATTGTCAGCAGCTGTCTGGTTTTGAGGATCCTAGTCGACCTGGTTTTGTCTGCCATCTGAACAAGTCTTTGTATGGGTTGAAGCAAGCACCGCGTGCATGGTACAGCAGATTTGCCTCTCATTTGCTTTACCTTGGTTTTCGAGAGGCTAAGTCCGACACTTCACTGTTTGTGTTCCATCGTGGCGCCGACACAGTCTACTTGCTCTTATATGTGGACGATATTGTTCTCACTGCTTCCTCTCCGCATCTTCTTCGCCGCACCATTGAGGCTTTGCAATACGAATTTGCTATGAAGGATATGGGGGAGCTTCACCACTTTCTGGGCATGGAAGTTCAGCGCTGCAATGGGGGTCTTCTTCTCACTCAACGACAATACGTGCTTGACATCCTTGAGCGTGTCAGTATGTCAGCTTGTAAGCCCTGCTCTACACCGGTCGACACAAATCCGAAAGTTTCAGCCACCTCCGAACCTCCTGTCACCGACGCAACAGCCTTTCGCAGTCTCGCCGGAGCCTTACAGTACCTCACTTTCACTTGGCCTGAGATTTCCTATGCCATGCAGCACATATGTCTCCGTATGCATGATCCACAGGAACCTCACCTTGCTGCTCTCAAGCGCATTTTAAGGTACATCAAGGATACAGTACATCTGGGGCTCATCCTGCGGCCGTCTTCAGAGTCTGATCTCGTTGTTTATTCAGATGATGACTGGGCCGGTTGTCCAAACACGCGCAAGTCCACCTCGGGTTATGCTGTGTTTCTTGGTGACAATCTTGTCCCCTGGTCGTCTAAGCGTCAGAATACTGTCTCTCGATCCAATGCTGAGGCAGAGTACCGTGCTGTGGCCAATGCTGTTGTTGAAGCTTCCTGGCTGCGGCAGCTTCTCCAGGAGTTGCACTCTCCTCCCCGTCGCGCCACATTGGTTTATTGCGACAACATAAGTGCTGTTTACATGTCCTCCAACCCAGTTCAGCATCAACACACCAAGCATATTGAGATCAATCTTCACTTCGTCCGAGAACGGGTCTCATTTGGTGATCTTCACGTCCTGCATGTTCCCACATCTTCACAGTACGCCGATATCTTCACCAAAGGACTGTCGTCTTCAGTTTTTACGGAGTTTAGGTCCAGTCTCAACGTTGTGGTGCAGACGATAAGACTGCGGGAGCTGTTAGAATGTCTGTATTAAGGCCCATCAGGCATGGCTTTGTATTTGGCCCTTCAGGCCTGGTAGCTGCGGCAGGGGGCTTTCTGTCCCTGCCTGCGCCTAGGTCTATTGGAGCCCAAGGAAAGGGGGCGACGGCTGGACTTGTTGTCCAAACCGTCTCCTAGATAGATTAGGACAGGACTCTGTTCCCTGGGATATATATACACGTGTACCCTGTACCCCCTAATCAATCAATCCTAATCTTTCCGACCCATACTGTCTTTCAGAGGCTAGTGGCTCCATCAGTAGACGGGTAGACAGATGGAATGAAACAATGCACACCAGGTAGAAGCATGTTTTAGGTGCAATGTAGTCTCACTGCACCGTAGATCTACTCCCAAATTGTTGATAGATTACATTTCAGGCACCAAAGGTCACAAGTTGTAACAATGTTCGATGCACACATTTGGCAACCAAATAGTCTAATTATGTTTTTATTTAGATTATAGAATATAATGACTGAGGTTGTCTCAAAGACAAGGATTTCCCCTAATTGATGCCAAACTCTATAATGTCCAGTTCGAATTGTGAATATAAACTTTTGTTTGATGGTACGTTGCTGTCCACGGTGAATATGAAACGTAACTTGCAATAACACAAGAACATGGTATCTTATATTTTGAACTAACTTTATGTAATACAACCTAAATGCTAACATCTGTTTTGGAGCAGAGATTGAAAGAACAGGCCTTTCCATTTGGTCACAAGACAATTTGATCAATTAACTAGAAAAGACAAAGTTGACCAAATTTATTAGTTTTCACTAACCCTAGATTCTTTCCCTTGGTAAAAAAGAAATTTTGTCCTCTCGAGCTCCATCATGTACTATTTACTTACATTACAAACAACCCAGCGCAAATTCGGTTCGGGACGAATAGAACAGACTATGTCGAGCCAAGAGCATTTTCATTACTATGGAAAATGATGGATAGCAAAATCCACAATCGATCATGTCCTTCAAGTCGCACGTTGCTTTCTACCACATCGTTTTAAACGAAGTTTTATGGAAGGCCATCATTGAATTGACTAGTTTTCGCAATAGTCTTTTTTTTTAGCTTAGCCCAATTCATGCATGATTCCAGATAATCCTCTTAGTTGGAAAACTAAATAGTTCGCAATGCGTATGAATATACAACCTAAAGTTGTTAATAGACTATATTACGGAAAAGTTATATTATATATGCATTCCGAGAGGCGGAGTCAGGTTAGATCTATATCCTTAATGCCTATAAGACAGTCATCTTTTGTGCGGCTTTCTAAGGAATAATTTTAGAATCGGATTCAATAGAAAATGAGAAAATACGCAAACAAAATAGAAGAAGCAAATGTATATGGGATTTTTTTTTATTCCTAAGATTCATTATCTAATCCGATATACAGAATTCCCTTCTATATAGAACTGTACATATCAACCTGCAGGACTAAAGACTTACTGATAACAAAAGATTGATTGATAAAGAACTCAACGATACACTTACTGCAATCATGACGCTTTCATGGAATATAAGAGGTGAAATGAACACCCAAAAGATGTCATACACAAATGCAGCACTAAGAAGTGCCGATGCAACCTGCCAAAATACATTGCTAGATTTTTATGGTGCAGATAAGATCAGTAAATTTAGCACTTGATAAAAATCAACAAACTGCTGCAAACAAATATGCCAATACCTTGATATTTGGTAGGCGTGCCATCTGAAGCACAGTTATCATCAAACAAATACCCTGGGATAAATTAGCAAAACACATGGTCAATAATATGTTATTAGAATGCAAAGGTCAAAGCAGAATGATTTCAAATGAAGTGGGAAGAAATTTACAAAAAAGGTACACAATTATTAAAATGGTTCGACCATGATGATAAACAAAAGATATTCCCCTCCTTAGATGAACTATCGAACAGTTCAAAATAGAATGTTCAAATAGCATGCTTTTGAGTTTTCACACATGCATGACATCCAGCTGTGAAACTATGGTATCCCATCCGCATTGAAGCAAATGCGGGAACATTGTGCTTTACATCACCATCTCAAATCTACAGATGATTCTTGAGATTTCTTAGCCAGAGGATTGTAAATTCCACTATGGATGGTTCAAGGCAGCAAACTTGTAGCTAGCAGCTAGAATTTTTCCTTCAAATTTAATACCGTGTCTGAAACTTAACACATGAATTTGCATACCATTGCAAAAGGGACATGTGCCTACGGCACGCTACATGCGTAAGCAACCAGTAGTCCCTACTCCCTAACTGACTCATATGCATTCAGATTAGAACTATAACATCACCCCTATGTTTTTTGGACATGGTAGTTTCAGATAGTTGTGACCAATCAGGTAATCTGACCTTTTGGAATAACAGGAATTTGTAGAAAGATGCAGACCCATTCTTATACATACATTTATAATAAAGTTCTTCGAACACGAAAAATTTAGAAAGTAGTCAGCTCATTGCTTTATGTAAATGTGTAATGGGTAGTTCGATAGGCCCTTTGGGCTGAGCAGCGCTACAGTAACAGCTGCGCTGTGGCAGGGCTAATTAGCGATATGTAACGGGGTAGTCGGATAGACCATTTGGGCTTAGCCAGCGCCACAGGACTCTACAGTAACTGCGGGCACTGTAGCAGGGTTCCTTAGGGTTAATTAGCGATATGTAATGGGTAGTCGGATAGACCCTTTGGACATAGCCAGAGCCACAGGACACTGCAGTAATTGCGGGCACTGTAGCAGGGGTTCCTTGGGGTTAATTGGCGTTAGTTAAAGATAAGAGAGATTAGATCTATTTCTTAAGTGTTAGATTGTAAGCCTCTCAACTCTCTCAGGAACAGAATGAACACACAGTGGTTTTGGTGCTGCAAGTGCAGCTTTTCTGTTTATGATGCTTGGTTATTTATAACTCTAATACATGGCCTGTAGCCCTACAAACTTGGCCGAGATGGGCATAGTGGCTCCTGGAAACCAGCCACTTCCAAGCACCTGACTCCACTACCTCCTAACAAATAGGAGCTGACTAACTCAACCAACTAACTGAACTTACAGAAAGCAAAAGGCTAACTGAATCTACTCTCGACTTTGAATAGAACTGCTGAGGAAAACAAACTGAATGTGCAGGGGTTACTTGCTACAATTCTCCCCCTAATTCCTGCACAACTGATCAGAGATTTGAACCATCCCAATCCTTGCGCGTAGCTCCTGGAATTTCACTCGCCCTAGTGCCTTGTGAGAATGTCTGCGAGCTGGTTCTCAGTAGAGATGTGGCTGGCCCTGATGCTCCCATCGTCCAAACAGTTCCTGGTGAAATGATAGCGGAGGTTGATATGCTTACTACGTTCATGGAACACCGGGTTCTTGGCCAGCGCCAAGGCAGACTTGGAGTCCACCTTCAGCTCAACCGCTTCTGGTTCCCTCTCTAGGAGCTCACCCAGCAGTCGAGCTATCCAAATAGCTTGTGTAGCGGCAGTGGTGGCAGCAATGTACTCTTGACTCACATGATGAGAGAGCCACCACCCTTTGCTTGATTGATTGCCAACTGATCAAGCAGTTTCCCAGTAAGAAGAATGTGCCGCTCATGCTCTTCCTGTTGTCGATATCGCCGGCGAGATCTGCGTCGGAGTAGCCCATCAACCGGATGCTTCCAGACCTCCGCCGCTCATAGCGCAGCACGTAGTTCAGCGTGCCAGCAACATATCGGAGCAGCCTCATCACCGCCTGAAGATGCTCATCAGTGGGTCATTCCATGAACCAATTGACGAAGCCAACTGCGAACGCCAAGTCAGGCCTCGTGTGAACAACCACAGACTGCCCACGATCTGTCGGTACCTTGTAGAGTCCACCTGCTCCACCGTGCTCTCCTTGCTCAGCCGGAGTCGTTCTTCCATTGGAGTGCATGCAGCATTGCACTCTGCCATCCCTGCCAACTCAAGGATGTGCTTGGCATAGCGAGTCTAGCGGAGGGTGATGGCGTATTCTTCCTGGCGCACCTCAATGCCCAGATAGAATGAGAGTAATCCCAGATCACTCATCAGGAACTTTCATCTCCTCCTTGAACCTCTCCACAACCGTTGGGCTCAATCGGGTAATGATCAGATCGTCCACGTAGACACCCACGAGCAGCATCGATCCGCCACCACCTCACCGATACATGCCGTGTTCACGCTCGCTTTGGGTGAAGCCCATCTTCTTGAACGTTGCGTCCAGCTTTGAGTTCCAGGCTCGCGGCGCATGCTTGAGCCCGTACAGAGCTTTGTGCAGCCGCATTACAATCCCCTCCTTGCCGGCGATGACAAATCCTTGCGGCTGGCGAACATATACCTCCTCCAGGAACGCCGTCTTGGCGTCCATATGATGCACGCACCATCCTTCCAGAGCAGCCAGTGCGAGGAGCAGTCGCACGGACTCCATGCGAGCGACTAGCGCGATGATCTCTGTCATAGTCGATGCCGGCTTGTTGGATGAAGCCACGCGCCACCAACCGGACCTTGTGCTTGACGATTTTGCCCGCCTCATCGCGCTTGAGCTTGTACACCCACTTCAATGTGATTGCGCAATGCCCGTGTGGAAACTTGGATGTTAGCAAATAACCAGCACTTCCTTGTACTCAACCACACCACGCACATACACTAAACGAAATATGGAGCTGCTATGTAGTAGAAACTCTTATTCACAAGCTCTATGTACATGAGGGGGGTACATGGCCTTATATAAGCCTTGTAAGGCGGTGCTACAGTACTGCTACATGGCCTGCAACTGTTTACAGCATAAAGCGAAAGCAAACTTGACTACTTACACTAGTTATCAGGTTATGTCTACACAATTCTAGTATCTCCTAAACTAATCTAGTAGATTAAGCACAAGAGCACACATATTATAATCAACATTGGACAGCTCCCATGCCTTGTTCCGCTCGACGGAGTCGATCTCCTCCCGCATTGCCTTCTGCCACGCAGGATCGCGCTCTGTTTCGGTGAAGGAGGAAGACTCCCCCGTGCTCGCCGGGTGCCGCTCGCCGTCGAGATGCCGCTCTGCCAGCCCGGGCACAGTGTCATCCTCCCACAAGATGTTGTCGTAGGAGCGGTACCGAACCGGCAAGGTTCCATGTGCCGCGTCCAGCCGATGGCCTTGTTGCTCAACGGTGTCACGAAAACCGGCGATGGCGCAATGGGCTCACTGACCGTCGTTGGAGCCAGACCAGGGGTGGCCGACGCAAGAGTTATAGGTGTGGCACGGCTCGAGGGCCTCTGTCTCCGCCGCTGCAGAGTCCCTCCGACTCACTGCGGGGAGCCGGGGACACCCTGTGTTCTTCCTCTTGCAGTCACCAGCCGAGGTAGCTCGATGTAGACATACTCCATAGTGAGGTCACCGGCCTCCATGGTAAGTCCTAGGCACTGGCTTCGTCAAAGATGACGTCGGGCGACGTGCACACCCGCATGGTCATGGGATCTAGGACGGCAGGACCCAGTAGCCCTTTACTCCTTCAGCATAGCCAATGAAGACACCGGTGAGGCTGCGATCGGTGAGCTTGGTGACATGGCCGAGCTCCTTGGCGTAGGCCTTGCACCCGGAAATACGCAGGTGCTCCACTGTCGGCTTCTTGCCATGCGGTGGCCTCATATGGGGTGAAGTCGTCGAGGCACTTGGTGGGCAAGCGATTCAGCAGATAGACCGCCATCATGACCGCCTCGCCCAGAAACAGCGCCAGGACGCCCCGCTGCTTGAGGAGCGCACGAGTCGTCACCACGATCCTTTGGTTCCGGTTCCGGCGCTCGACGACGCCATTCTACTGCGGCATGTACGGCGCGGAGTAGTGGCGCTTGATTCCCTCTGTGGCGCAGTAGTCCACGAATTCGTTGGCGATGAACTCGTCGTCGTTGTCGGTACGCAGCACGCGAAGCCGCCGCCCCGACTGCTGTTCCGCCTCCACCCACGTGCTTGATTGCGTCCCCGACGTGCCTTGTGTTCCAACAGCACGGCCCACATGTAGCGGGTTGCATCATCCACTAGGAGAAGGAAGCAGCGCCATCCTCTGGGTGTTGGAGGCGAGACTGGGCCACAGAGGTCGCCATGAACAAGTTCTAGGCTTTACTCCACGCGGAAGTTCGCCTACTTCGGGAACGTGCCGCGGCAATGCTTGGCGATGACGCACGTGTTGCAGAACTGCTCGACATGCTCAAGGTGAGGCAGCCCACGTGCCATCTGGAGCTTGCTCATCTTCTCCAGTGCACCGAAGTTGACGTGGCCAGCCACTCGTGCCAGCGCCAGGCGTCATCCTTGCAGATGGCGGCGAGGCAGAATGGCTTCCCGATCTGCAAGGATGGAAAACATAAAGCTTGTTGAGGCCACGGGGCACACGGGCGAGGAGCCGCCGGTGTCGGGTCCCAGATGTGAAGTACTCCGCGGTGGAGTAGGATCTTCGCGCCTCCCTCTTCCAACTGGCTGAGGCTCATGATCGAATTCTTCAGCCGTGATATGTAGTAGACACCTCCCAGCGCCTTGTGCTCGCCGCGACGGCCGGTAAAGACGATGGTGCCATCGCCGAACTTGACCGTCTCGCACACCGTACGATCGATATCGGTGAAGACCTCCCCACGCCCGATCATGTGATTCATGGCGCCGATGTCTAGGTATCATCCCTCCAGGCGCTGACGTCATCGCCGTTCTTGTAAGGAAGACTTTTGCACGAGGATGTGGATCGGTGTGGGCGTTGTTGTGCCAACAGGTGCTGGTGGCGTCAAGGCCACCGGCGCGTCGACCAAGCTCCCTACGGCCATGAGCAGGGCCGGCTCATCATCTTCCTCCGCATGCGCAACATTGGCCTTCTCCTTCCTGAACGAGCAGCGGCAATCCTTAGCCCAGTGGCCCGAGTGGCCACAATTGTGCCCTCCTTGCCGCCTCCGCCGCGGTTGTGCTGGTTTGGGCGCCTCTTCTTGTCGCGCCCGCTTGGGGGGTGCCTAAGGATGCGCCGCCGCCGCGCTGCTGCCACTTCTCCCACTGTTCCTCCGTGAGGTACAGCTTGCCGTCGGCGTGTACGGGAGGCGGCTCGTCATCCTCTGCAAATCGTTCCTCGGCGGCTCGCAGGCAACCCGATGCATCTTCCAGCATCAACTTCTCCAAGTCCGCGGTCACCTCGATTGCGACGGCGACCTCACGGGACTTCTTGGGCACGACTCGTAGTAGCTTCTCAACAACCTTGTTCGGATTGACTTCCTCTCCAACTGTACTCAGGGCAGTGACAAGGTTGGAGAGACGGGTGGTGAAGTCGTCGATCGAATCATCTGGCTTGAACTGGATCGTCTCGAATTCTCGGCGCAGGTGTTGCGCCTTGGACTTGCGCACCTGGTCACTCCTGACGCGCATGGTGGAGACGGCGCCCCAGGCCTCCTTGGCGGTTTCTTTCATCGCCAGTTGGGCGACCATCTCCATTGACACCGCACTTGTGATGACGTCGAGAGCCATCACTTCCTCCTGGACAAAGACACCACCACGCTCGACCGAGTCCCAAAGGTTGCACACATTCATCTTGACTTTCATCAAGAGAGCCCAATCGGCGTAGTTCAACTTGGTACGGAGGGGCCAATTCGCGGGCCCGCCGTCGCAGACCATCCTCAAGCTACCGCCTTCATCACCAGCACTCTTCCCGCAAGGAGAGAGCCTCTTCCTGTTTCTATCCAAGAGAATCTGGTGGCGCCTTGTCTCCCATGAGAGCGTGGCGGATTGCGACGTCGCGGTTCCACCGGCGGTACCGGTCGACGATTGACTACAGGGGATGTCAACTGGCTCTGATGCCAATTGTAAGCCTCTGAACTCACTCGAACAGAATGAACACAGTTGTTTTGGTGCTGCAAGTGCAGCTTTTCTGTTTATGATGCCTGATTATTGATATCTCTAATACATAGCGTGTAGCCCTAAAACTTGGCTGAGATGGCCATAGTGGCTCTTGGAAACCGGCCACTTCCAAGCACCTGACTCCACTACCTCCTAACAAATAGGAGCTGACTAACTCAACCAACTAGCTGAACCGACTGAAAGCAAAAGGCTAACTGAATCTACTCTACACTCTGAATAGAATTACTGACAAAGGAAAACAAACTGAATGTGCTGGGGTTACTTGCTACATAGATTAGATCAATTACTTAAGAATTAAGTGTTACATTAGATCTATTTCTTAAGAAGTAAGTAAGCCCTCCCTCTACATAAAGAGATGAGATGTATCCAAATCAATTAAGTAATATATCAAGTTCCTCCTCCTTCTGTTCTCTCTATCGCCACCCCTGGCACCCAAATAAACCAAGCCTATATCATGTGGTATCAGTTAGCTTTGATTTCGATAGATCATCAGCAGAAAAAGGCACGGAATTGGATCGAACCAAAGCTAACTGATACCAGATGTCATGAACCTTAGTTCATTGGGGGTAAATACCTCAGACCGGTCTAGGCTTGGTGTATTTGGGTGGCAGCGATGGTGATAGGGAGAATAGAGGGAGCAGGAACTTGATCTATTGCTTAATTGATTTTAGATTCATCTCCCCTATGTATAGAGGGTTTACTTGATTCCTGAGAAATTGATCTAATCTCTAACTCTATCCTTTTCATATCGCTAATTAAACCAGAGGAACCCCTGCTACAGTGCTCCCTGTTACTATAATGTCCTGTAGTTCTGGCTGAGCCCAAAGGGACGATCCGGCTACCCATTACAAAATGATACACAGAAATTTCATCATATTAACCAAACTGGCAACTGCAGAACTGGATTAGCATTGGCCTTCTGACAATATGTTATTTGAGAAAAACAGCTATTGTATATTGTTCTATAATGTGAGTATGAACTTTTGCTTGATGGTACGCAGTCCATTCACAGGCTACTGAAGAGAAGTATCATGCAATACCAGTAGAAAACACATCGTAAAAGAACAGAACACAAGAATAGTAGTAAATTATCTTACAAGGACATCTTGGCCTATCCAAGCAAATGATGCATGGCGATACAAAGCCCAGAAAATTGCAAACACCACACAAAATGGTACAACTCCAACCGATAAGGTCAAGGCCTCCCCAAAAAACGGGAGTTGTACAGTCTTCTGTCCACAGTCCTTGAAAATCCTGTTATAAGTACATAGGATGAGGTTATAAAGATAAAGGGAACATTGATTTAATTGCTTTATCAAGATGGATTTATTAGATACCTAGCAAGAAGTGTGACCAAACATACATGCATACCCTGTGAGAAATAGTACTATTAAGCTCATAACTGAACCCCAACATAATGGAAAATACATATCAACATTCACTAGCAAAAAGGATAGAGGTACTTCTACGGCTGAAAGGAGGGGATACCTCAATACCACCAATGCAAAATAATACAATTAGAACCCAAACAAACCAAGATGACATGAAGTAGAACAGCAGGAGGAGGAAAACTGAAGCTACTATAATAAAAACAATAGCACCATTGGCGCTGATCTCAAATATCTCTTTATCTTCACTGTAGTTTGTTCCCATATTAGGTCCATCCTGTTTAATATGAAATGGATAAACTTGTCACAAGAGAGCATTTCCAGTTACTACATAAGAAGCATTTCGAAGCACAAAAAGAAACATGGTTCACAACAAGATATTTTTTTTCTCGAATACAGCAAGATATGCTTTGGTATATTCACCTCCAAAAATATAGGGGTTCATGATAAAAGAACACTTAATGACAGGTATAAAATTTTTGAAGAACCTCACATCAAAATCAAATTTCATAACAATGTCATCATTTAGAGCAATTTTTCAGATGATAGAAGAAGAGTTTGCCATCACTCAGATTCTAGATTTCTTGTCAACTGTACTCATGCAAGATAGTGAGTTCCAGCTCCTTCACCTAAGACCACATTAATGTCCCTCTAATTAAGCTTATAAATTTTAAAGTGCCTTGGGCAAATGAGAATGAATGTGTTCCAAGTATGCATATAAAAAATAGGACACATGAAAAAGCAATTCACTTTGTGTAGGCACATATAAGGCACAAGATTACAAACCTTTCGGGTCAACTGATTATAACGCTCATCAACCTGCTCACATGCAACAAATTCTGTCCAAAGTGAAGCACAGATTATGGTTCCTACAGCCATTATCCACAAGAAGCAAGCTGAAAGGTCCACAACCGGTCGATTTGGTGAATAGAGCTGTACCTCCACTGCAGCAACAGAAAGCTTATTACCATACATACTCAGATACTCTGAGTAAGCATAATTGATTCAAAAGGCACATATAACTTATATCAGTCATCGTTTCTACAGGACAAGCCGCAATACAAACAGCTGTCAATTTCGGAAGTACCAGAAATCATTTCACAGCATCATATTCATACCCGAGGGTGGGTGGAAATAACAAAAAAAACAATGTCCACCTATTTAATTAATGAAGACAAAAGATAAAATAATTTTCTATTGGACACTACTCAACCACTCACTTCTGGTTCTTTGTCTTATATTGAGAAGTTAGGGTGACTTGCTCCTTGGTGCACTTAGTGATTATCAACATGTAGCGTGTTTGTCTTGGGGGAGTCGAGTGGACTAACCAAGCTAAGATCCCTGCATTGAGGAGACACGTGATTCCTTGGCTTGCAATGTGCAGTACACAGAAGTCAAAGTGGTTGATGGCGAGTAGCTTGAGACCAGCGAAGATGCGCGCTGACAAACCGTGCGGTGGCATGAGGACAAGCAGGACGCTCATGCCTATGGCCATGCGATGGTGAAGGACTGTGCGGTGGAATGAGGACAAGCAGGACGCTCATGCCTATGGCCATGCGATGGTGAAGGACTGTCGATGCCGGGGCCAAAGGAGGCCGGGCGAGGCCGTGAGCAATCCATTCCTAGAGGAGGGGAGCTGCAAGGGCACGTGGGTGTCGTGACGATAGTGGCGTCAAGTCGGGGCAAGACTAAATTAGGAGGACTTGGAGGTCGAGGCTCACGGCGAAGGAACACATGTCAAAGCCACGAGATGGACGGTTTGGTAGTGTAGGCCTCAAAAACTACCCAGGAGGATGATTTGATGGTTTGGGCCTCAACTATCGAAGGATGGATGTTGGACGACATCAGCCAAGTCATGAAGGAGCTGCGGCGAGGAGGCCAGACACGCAATGACATCAAAGAGAGTTTGGTTGTTTTGCCTCAAAACAACCAGCGACGGCAATTTCGTAGTTTCACTAAAAGTTGCGGGCGAAGGCATGGATCAAAGTACTTGGCAAAATCGCAAAGCTTGTGTTTTGGCAAAGCAAAGTGGTGAAGACATTGTGGCCATCCGGTTACATCTCGTGTATCTTTACGGTTCTGCCCCTACGGTAGTCTAGTGTAGGGATATTTTAGTCAATTGTCCGCCAAAAGGCCTATATAAGGGGGAGAGGTGGCCAGCCATCTCTAAGCCTTTTAGAAGCCTTGGACCCTAATTTTATTTCCTCTAAGAGCAGCCAAGAGCTTCATGTAAGAGAGATAAGGATTTTTTTCCCCTCGAACGGGCTGGAGAATTGTGCATCTTTAATGTTCAAGAGGAGAGAAAGCATGCCATACACCACACATATCTTGCCTAGGCTAGGGATGGACAAGGGGAAAACACACACATGATGTAATGCCCAAGGCTAGAAGTTTCCGAGCACTTGCAAGACCCCAACACTCATCTTCTCTAGGAATAAATGTCGGGCCGCTACAAAAGAGCGGGAAGCCCCTTAGTAACACTTTTGTTCCTATAAATCCATAAGGTCTAGGTCCCCAAAATCACTGCACTATCGAACCCTTTCTGTTTAGATTTTTCAATATTTCTACTTGCCTTCCTCCAATCCACAAAGCAAAGCTCATCCTAGCCTGGTGCTACTAGGCTTAACCCGAAAGAAGCCAGCAGATTAAACTAGAATTGGCGAGCAAAGATACAAGTTGTAAGAATGTGCTACACAGTCTCCTCTCCCGATCACAAAACAAGCAACGTTTTGGGTAAGAAATCCCTCTCTTGGCTTGTCAACCATCAACACCTGTTCTTGATTGCTGTTATGAATAGCACTTGTATTCATTATAAGGCCCTAAGGCCGATATATATACACCAGTACATGAAGGGATATATACACATAACCCCCTACAATACATAGGAAATACAGAGATACAAATATATCTAACACCCTCCCCTCAAACTCAAGGTGGATCAAACACACTGAGTTGGGAGAGATAAAAACTATGCTGGGCTCTGGTCCGTGCCTTCGTGAAGAAATCAGCCAACTGTAACTCCGAAAGCACGTAGCGAAGAGTAACTACATCATCCTAAACCTGTGCACGTGTGTAATATGCATCAACACCAATATGCTTAGTAAGCTCATGCTTCACCGGATCACGAGCAATACTAATAGCACATGTACTATCAGTCAAAAGAGGAGTCGGTGTAAAAACAGAAACACCAAAATCTACAAGCAACCACCGTAACCAAGTCACCTCTGTCGTCACAAGAGCCATAGCACGCAACTCAGCCTCTGTACTCGAACGTTGTCTGCTTCTTAGTCTTCCAAGCAATAAGAGAACCACCAAGAAAAACACAATAAGCAGAAAGAGATCGACGATCAGATGAATCACTAGCCTAAGTAGCATCACAATAAGCCTGAAGCTGTAAAGAGCTAGAGCGTGGAAAGAACAAACGATGTGACATAGTCCCACGAAGATAACGTAAGACACGAAGAAGGTGACCATAGTGGAGCTGAGTGGGAGCAGAAACAAACTGACTCAGAATATGCACAGAATAGGAAATGTCAGGACGAGTAACACCAAGATAGACAAGACTACCTACAATGTGACGATAACGAGTAGGATCATCAAGAGGCTCACCATCAGTAGCAGAAAGGTGAACATTGAGCTCCATGGGAGTCTCATCAGTCCTATGATCAGTAATAGATGCACTATCAAAAGGTGAACATTGAGCTCCATGGGAGTCTCATCAGTCCTGTGATCAGTAATAGATGCACTATCAAGAAGGCATATTAGCATCACCATCCTGAAGACGCAACACCCTGGATCGCAACCACACAATGTTGCGCTCCAGCGAGGCCAACCCAAGGCAATGTAATTTGAGCTTCTTCCTCAACCACTCCTCCCCCTGAGAAAGCTCACGGAAGTCTCTTGCAATTTCCAGCAAGTGGAGGATTTCCTTAGCCACTGCTAGTTGTGATCTGATATTACCCACTTCAAATTGACTCCATTTTTGCAGACCTCTACTTAGACGTTCGAGCTTCAGGCAAAGGAACTCAACAGCGCAAGAAGTGGAGACTGGGGCATAAGCTTCACAGCATCAGAACAACCTGCCAACTTGGGCAAAAACTTTCGAAATGAAAATGGTGTTTCCTTTGGTACAAACTTTGTGGCCCAAGACCAAGGGACAGTGATCAGAAACACCCGCAGAACTGCTTTCCAGAATGGCATCCAGAAAATTTTCCTCCCAGTCAACACAACAGAAAGCTCTGTCCAAGCGGACAAGTGTCAGATTAGCTTGTTCGTTGGACCAGGTAAACTTGCGACCCAACAGCGGTATCTCCTTAACCAAAGAGTCATCCAGGAAACGTCAAAAACGACCCATCAAAGCTCTGTTCAAGTTTGTGTTGTTCTTGTCTGCAGCCTCATAAATCATGTTGAAATCCCCAGCCACTAGCCACGGCCCAGAACAGAGAGCCCTCACATCCCGCAACTCTTGTAGAAACAGATGCTTATCGTTATCATCCTGAGGTCCATACACCCCCGTAAACCACCAATTGCAACCATCTGCCTCGACAAATTGAACAGAGGCTGAGAAATGATCCACATGAGGCCAGCACCTTAACAGTTGCACTCTTCCAAGCAATTAAAACACCTCCACAGGTTCCATCAGCCAGCAGGGCGACAAATTTATCAAACTCAGACCCAAATACTGAGCTAAGGAGCATTTGGAACACCAACAAACTGATTGCCTATAGAACATCCACAAGGCAGGTGAACAAAGTAGTGCAAAATTTGATAATTGGTCCTGAAAAAAAAAAACTCGAATGGAGGACTGCGGATATTTTATATTTGTTACCGACACATTTGTGGGCTGTGTCTATCGGCAGCGCCTGCAACACGTCGGTCCCTTAGATTAGGAGATGTTAGCTTTTTTGTTAAGAGTTTGTTAGGGACGCCTGAGATATAAAGGCTGCTAGGACTTGTGTTAGGGCTTATCGAAGGAATAAACTCGACTAGTTCAGCGTGGGTTTCACCCTTCAACGCTGGCGAGGAACCATTCCTCGGTCAACGACGACGGTGACTCGCCGCCACACTACCCTCTGAGATCTCACCGTCTCTTGCCAACTCCTATTCCCTCCCCTGTGCTCTCCTACTCGCCCACGCCGTAACAATTTGGTATCAGAGACCGCCAAGCAGGCATCGCCGTTCATGGCCGGCTCGCCAGACCCGCCGGAGTTGGACTACACCAAGCTCGACCGCGTCTTCGCCCAGCTCGCCACGATCAACTCCCACTTGGACTCCCACGACATCAGGATTGCGCGAAGAGAAGTTCCAGATGATGGACCCGAAAGACTCCTTCGATCCGCCGGACCCCAACCACAGCCGCGGCGGTAACGGCGGGGGCAGGGGCGGCGGCTGCGGCGGAGGTGGCGGTAGAGGTGGCGGCGGCAGCGGACCATGGCGCGGACGCTCGTGCGATGGCGACGGCGACCACAGCCCCCGCTACCCCAAGCTCTCCTTTACCCGGTTCGACGGCGAACATGATGCAGCTCCGTGTTCGTGTGGGCGACGAATCCCTCTTGGCCCTCGTCGACTCAGGGTTCACGCACACCTTCATCCACCAGGACACGGCGCGACGCCTCTGGGTTCCCATCACCCAGCGCATGGGGCTGACTGTAAAAGTCGCCAACGGCGAGCGGGTCCCCAGCACCGGAATGTGTGCAACGACAACCGTTCTCATCCAGGACGAGGCCTTCTCCCTCAACTACTACGTCCTCAAGCTCGACGGCTTGGACATCGTACTAGGCGTCCACTAGCTCAAAACGCTCAGTCCGATCATTTGGGACTTCTCGGAGCTCACCATGGCATTCCGTCACGATGGACGCCAGGTCCGTTGGCAAGGGCTCAGCTGACAGCCCATGCGGCTTCACTCCATCACCGTTGGGGAGGATCTCATGCAGGCGCTGCTGGCCGCCCATAGCCATCTCTTCCACAAGCCGCACAGGCTCCCTCCACCACGGCACCACGATCACTGCATCCACCGCCTGCCCGACACCCCACCGGTGGCCATCAGACCATACCAGTACCCTCAACTCTTCAAGGACGAAATTGACCGCCAGTGCGATGAGATGCTGCAACAGGGGATCATCAAGGAGTCAACGTCAACCTTTTCCTCCCCGGTCCTCCTCGTGAAGAGGCACGATGGAAGCTGGAGCTTCTGCATCGACTACCGGGGGCACTACGATCGCACCGTCAAGGACAAATTCCCAATTCCTGTGGTCGACGAGCTGCTGGAGGAACTGAAGGGTGCCCGCTACTTCACCAAACTTTTCCTCCGCAGCGGCTATCACCAAGTCCGAATGCACGCCGACGACATCGCCAAGACAGCGTTCCGCACACATCATGGCCACTTCGAGTTTCTCAACATGCCGTTCGCCCCGTTCGGCCTCATGAACGCCCCAGCGACGTTCCAAGCATTGATGAATGACGTCCTCTAGCCTTATATCTGCCACTTTGTTCTTGTATTCTTTGCTGACATTATTATCTACAGCCCCTCATGGGCTGATCATTTACGTCATGTGAAAGCTGTGTTTCAGCTCTTGGACCAACATCGACTCTTCGTCAAGCAGCCAAAGTGCTTCTACGGTGAGGCGTCCGTGGCGTACCTTGGCCACATTGTCTCGGCCGCGAGAGTCGCCATGGACCCAACCAAGGTCGCCGCGGTGGAAGCCTAGCCGCAACCCCACACAGCGCGTGCGCTACGCGGCTTCCACGGTCTCACGGAGTACTACCGCAAGTTCATCACCGGCTATGGAACGGTGGCCAGACCGCTCACGTACCTCCTTAAGGGCGCAGCATTCACGTGGACAGAGGAGGCAGATCACGCCTTCCTGGCTCTCAAGCAAGGCACCTCTCCTGCAGCTGCCCGACTTCTCCAAGCGCTTCATCGTCAACACGTATGCCTCCAGATCGGGTTTCAGATAGTATTGTACCAAGGAGATGGTGCCATAGTCTTTTTCAGCAGGGTTGTGGCACCACACCATGCCAAGCTACCGACATACGAACGAGAGCTCATCGGCTTAGTCAAAGCAGTGGGACATTGGCGTCCCTACCTGTGGGGGTGTCCGTTGTCTATCCCACACCGACCACTGGGCACTGAAGTTCATCCTCGACTAGCGACTGACGACGATTCCGCAACACACCTAGGTGAGCAAATTATTTGGATATGATATTGCTAGAGTATCGTCCCGGGAAGAAGAACGTGGCAGCTCAGTCGCGACGGGATGAGGCGGCCTCCATGGAGGTCCATGCACGACAAGGTCCAACATTTGATGCCTTCGCCACCCTCCGCTCGGAGCTGACAGCGCAGCCCGAAGGCCATGACCATGCGGGAACAGTTGGGTGCCGGTATGGCGCCAGATGGATGGACCAAGGTGGATGGGCTGCTGCTATTCCAAGGGTGGGTCTTTGTTCCTGATGACTCACCATCATGGCCCAAGCTGTTGGAGGCCGCCCATTCTGTCGGCCATGAGGGCGCCGAGAAGACCCTACACCGCTTTCGGGCCTCATTCTTCAACCGCAATGCTCATAGCCGGGTCCGTGACTTTGTTCGCAGTTGTATGGTATGCTAGTGCAATAAGACAGAACACTTGCATCCGACGGGATCGCTGCAGCCACTTCCGGTCCCAACGGCTGTTTGGAGTGACATTGCCACGGACTTTGTGGAAGGATTTCATCGAGTGGGCAGCAAATCAGTGATCCTCACCGTTGTGGATCGGTTCTCCAAGTATGGGCACTTTATTGATATTAGCCACCCATATTCTGCAAGCTCGGTGGCCCGGGTGTTCTTTGACAACATTGTCCGGCTTCATGGTCTGCCCTGTTCGATAGTCAGTGATTAGGACCCGGCCTTCACCAGCACATTCTGGTCCGAGCTGCTTCGTCTTGCGGGCGGCAAGCTGCTCCTCAATTCAGCCTTTCATCCACAGACGGATGGGCAGTCCGAGGTGACCAATCGAATATTTGTTATGTATTTGCCCTGTCTGGCTGGCGATCGTCTAAGATCATGGTTGCAACAGCTCCCTTGGGCTGAATACCCTGCACAGCACTCCCTTCCAGGTGGTCGCGCTCACCGCCCACTCTTCTCAAGTCCCAACCGGGACTAGCGCGCGCGGTTGTGGTCGATGAACAGCTGCAGCACCGTGATGAATTCCTTGCTGAGATCCACGACCGGCTACTCTTCGCGCAGGACACTATGAAGGCCCACAATGACAAGAAGCGGCGGGATGTCTCCCTGGCTGTAGGTGATTGGGCCTAGTTGCGACTGCACCATCGCTCAACTGTGGGGATCACTGTAGGGTCAGCAAGCAAGCTCAGGCCGTGCTTCTATGGTCCGTATCAGGTGTTGGAGAGGTTGGGGCGTTGGGCGACATTGCTTATCGCCTCCAGCTGCCAGCCAAGGCTCGCATCCATGATGTCTTCCATGTGGCATTGTTGAAGAAATACGAGGGACCAACTCCAATGGTGGTGCCTCCCTTGCCGCCGATTTTTGCACGGGCGGGTGCTGCCTGTTCCACTAGAGGTTCTGCGCGCACAGCTAAACCACGGCGACTAGCAGCTGCTTGTGCGCTGGGAAGATCGGTCCGCTGCCGATGCGACGTGGGTGCCTCTGAAGCAATTCACTTTGTCCTACCCGGATGTGCAGCTCACGGACAAGCTGTTTGTCGAGGAGGGGGTAGTGTTACTGACGCATTTGTGGGTCGTGTCTATCGGTGCCGGTCCCTTAGATTAGGAAGTTGTTAGCTTTTTTGTTAAGAGTTTGCTAGGGGCGCCTGAGATATAAAGGCTGCTAGGACTTGTGTTAGGGCTTATCGAAGGAATAAACTCGGCCAGTTCGGCGTGGGTTTCACCCTTCGACGCTGGCGAGGAACCATTCCTCGGCCAGCGACGACGGTGACTCGCCGCCACGCTACCCTCTGAGATCTCTCCCTGTCTCTCGCCAACTCCTATTCCCTCCCCTACACTCTCCTACTCGCCCACGCCGTAACAATATTATAGAGAAGAGGAAAAGAGAGATAGCAAAATGTTGTTAAGCACACTAGGGTGCATGTTGCAGCTCACAGACAACAGTTCTTCAAGGTACTAAGTTGCCATATGCATCATTAGCTTTGAAGTATTAACAAACTGACATATATTGTGGTGAACATCTATAGAAATTGCCAGGTAAAATCAGCACATATTCTGGTCATCAAGGCTCGAAAAATAGCTAAACGCGAACCGGTTGGAGGGCTGGGATTAAGGATTAATCGGCTATGGTTGATTAATAAGCAATTAATCGGCAGGTATTGATCGACCCAGTTATAGTGCAAATAAGACACTGTTCATGGCAAAACAACACATAGAGATAGTTTATGTCTTTATAACTAGACAAAGTAAATCAAGGTAATAAGCATCAACAACGATTTTCACCAACATCCAGGGTGCGTAGAGGATGGCGGAGGTCACAGACATCAAATTTCTGCTTGTTAATTGGTCAAAATACCAATTACTCAGGTTGACTAACTGATTAATCGGGTGGACCAATTAGACTAAAATCATATCATGTACCAACTAAAAATGACTAGTTGGTCATTAAAAACAATTTTAGAACCTTACTGATAATACTACGTTTCAAATTGTTTTTCATGCATCGTGCCTTTTCCAAGTAAAAAGTATGGGTACATCTGTGACACTAACTTTTTGCCATTTTAATAGATTCAACCACCTGGACACCTATCACTAATCCCTGAGTTATAAGCAACTTGGCCCTAGGTGCTATGCCATTGCCCACTTAATGCCTAGCGCTTCACAAAATTGACCTTTCCAAAGGGCAATGCATGATTGCAGATGAATAGATATTCAAGAGTCAATACCAATATTAACAGTATAGAATTACAGATAACTACATATCTGGAAGTAGAAATTTTAACTGATGCTGTGAATGTTGGGCAATATGTGATTTTAAGTTACTGCATCATGAAGAGCGGTACCTTATGATTATTAAATGATACTACTATTTCAGGTTTGCCTGGTGCACAGTGAGTTCAAGAAACTTTTTGTTTTTGTTTTGTTAGTGAATGATTTATATAAAGTCAATTTCCTATGGCAATAAGTGGAAATAGCACATAAGAGTTTAAATATGAAATTACTGAACATAACCATGCAAATAAGAGTTGATTAAATATGATATTACTGAACACCATTACCAGAGAATGTATAAAAAGGAAAAAGGAACATGCGGCACTTTATACAAAAGAAGGATAATTTAAGAGTAACTTACCACTTGTTCCATGATTCAATAATTCCTGCAACTTATTCCCTGCTGACTGTGGTATCATAACAACAGGTATTGTCACATTAATGGATGTGTCATTCTCACTGCAAACCATCTTGTAAAGCTCTAAAAACATGAGAGGGATTACTTTCTGCAAAATAAACTCACATGGATATTTGGAATATCGAACTATTTGGACAAAAGAAAAGAAAATACATGCCACCTTGTTACCTTCATTGTCATTGATAACTAGTAAACCGTCTGCTCCACCAGCCTGAGCAATTTTTGCTTTAGCAGTAAAAGCACATTCCCCACGTGTTGCTAAAGCAACAGAATTTGTTAGCTGCAGTGACAAGGATTAACTCAAAACACACTAATAGCATGAATGTTTTCTGTATTAGGAGTTTAGGACTATGCTGATAGCACACCCGTTTGAAAAAAACTTTACTGATGGTGTCAAAGCGAAACCTTTGATGTCAAGTTGGAGCAACAGTTCAATGGATTTGAGAGGAGAGCAAATGATTTTTGAGCTTCTTGAATATCTCTAGGCAAGGGGGCTCCAAATTTTGCGCTTAGCCCAACAAAAGTTGTACCTTCAGTTCCATTAACCCAATTCTTCACCTTAACCTGGAGAAAAGCTAGAGCATCAGGAAAAAATATGGTATTTTGTGTATTAGATAGAGGGGAAAAGGCATCAGGCTTATTATCACCAGAAAAGATATCGTTGGAACAGATGGTAAATTTACCAGCCGCATGAACTTTGATTGCCTTAAAAGAGAATCAAAATGTATAGTTGTATATATTTATATGGCATGGAGCAAACTTCAAATATAAACCACTGAAACAAAGGGAAATCAGAAGAAAAAAATAGGAAAAGTCTATATAAGCCCCTAACATATCCATGGTTAACTACATAACCCCCTCAACTACAAAACAAGATTTTCTAAACCTTCAAGTATGTAATACCGTTTAAACAACCCCTTGAGTGGTTTTGAAGATGGTTTTGCTGATATGGCATATTACGTGGTTTGAGTCAGCGATCAATATATTTTTTATCTCTATCTGTCTCTTCCATGACTCCACATGTCATTTACGTCTTCTTCGTTCAATAGCTTTGCCCAACAGTCGTTGACTATGCAGCCCAATCTCCGATGGCCATTGTACCCGTCGTCTCTTCGCTAGCCGTCGTGCTGGACAAGATTGCCTACAAGGCTCCAAGTCTCTGTCCTCCATCCACACCTGCTAGAACCGCATGGAACCGTAACTTTAGCTGTAAGCTCGTATGTCGTAACCGGAGACAATGAAGTCAGCATGGCCACGGCGAGCGCGAGGACCACAATGAGGGACAATGACAATGTTTCTCACCCCCTCCTGCACACGGCGCTCATCAGGCCCACAGCGGCAGCGGCCAATATGCCGTGGCTCAACCTATCAGTTGGATCCTGGCATTTCTTAGGAACCTGACAAGGCTTGACCAGACACATGTCGGCAGCAGCAGCAGCCTCACAGGTGGAGTCTCAGACTTCCTCAAGACCATGCCGCAGTTGAGGATCCTTGAACTCGGAGTCTGAGAGCCTGTCTAGCTGGCTCTTGCAGCTCAAGATGCTAGAACGCTAGATGTGAAGAACGCATGGCTGGTAAGCACCAGCAATCAATCAGCAAGCAAGCAAGTACAAACCAGCTGAGATGATGTCGTGGTCTCATGGAGCGATAGCAAGGTTCAACCAAGCTCTGGCCATGTACGAGACACTCCCCAGCGCTGCGAGTTTGTGAGCCGTGGATGAGGTGGTCTGCTGTGGTAAGAGGGGGGGGGCAGCGTCAGGCACCACTACAACGACATGCTCATGGACAGATATGTGACTGTCGGTGAGGCAGCAGCGGCACGGTGAGCACAGACAGCGGCAGGCGTTGCGGCATGGCACTGTTAACCCTGACCTGTGGGTCCAAAGTGAGATGGGGCGCCACATCATTGACCACGTGGCGAAAACCACCCTAGAAAACCGTCCAGGAGATGATTTAAACGGTTTTGTAAAGTTTAATGTGCTAAAAAACGGGTTTTAAAGATGGAGCCATGGAGGGGTGAAGTAGAGTAGTAGACGACCCAACATACTTCAGGGGTTATATAGACTTTTTTTCAAAAAAAATATGTGCCAATCGACTTAAATATATGAACATTTCGAGCCACCATAGTTTTAGCCAAGCAACACCTGTCTAACATGATCCATTTCACTTCAGCAATCTAAAGTCTACACCGCGCAGTCGCATACCCTGCAGCCTTATATCTATATAAGCAAGGTTTGGTTCAATTAGGCTCTCAGGCAAATACAAGGCATAAGGTAAATCTACAAATCCTCTTTAAACGACCACACTTATCATCCAGATCTCAGTATCTCACTACCACCAAGCTACCGACTGCAGGACACCAGGAACTTCAAACCAAATACTACCGACGGCTTAATTAATCAGGAAGGCCTTCGAATCGGTCAAGCAAGGGGATCGGGCAGGTCGTTACCAACTGGAATTTCTTTGAGCAGCCGGGCGTCCGCGAGGCCCCCGCGTGGTCGTCGCTGGAAGCGTCGTCCGCCGCGGCGCCGCCCGCGAGGAGGACCACAACGACGGCGGCCGCGAAGGGGAGGCGCGACGCGCGGCTGTCGGTCGCCATGAGATGGATCCGAGAGCGTCGCCGCGTCGGCTCCAGAGTCCAGACTCGAGCGCCGCCTTTGCGTTCGCCAGACGCCAAACCAGACGGAAGTCTAACGCAAGGTCCTTAATTTATTTTAGTAAAAAAAAATCTACACCCCCTAGGCTTTCCAACGGTTCTCAAACTAAGTTGTCTCCGGGGTCGCCACGTGGGCTACTGTAGTACAAAATATAGTATCATTAATGTATACTGAGAGTGGTTGGAATAGTGATAGGCAAACTCATTTGGTCAATCCGTTGGAGATAGTCTAAAACCAGATTTGTTACACCAAACTTTACCGGGTAAATCACCCCGAACATTTTTTATGAGTGATTTTGTTGAGGTGGCGTGCCAACATGGCGGTGACCCCACGTGTCATGTTTTCCTTCAACACCTATATCTCTCACCATTCACGCTCCTCGGTCCTCTTGATGGCCGCGAAAGTGGCATTCCGAGGTGGTGAGGACCAGCGGGGTGGCCAAGAGGGGGCATCGACACACATGCGCCTAGGGGTGGCATGGCCTGCCGGCCATGGCAGTAGCTAAGCGGCTTGCAAACGCCTACGCCTGGTGAAAGAAACAAAGGGTGTCGTGGAAAGGGCGAGCAATAGCAGCAGAGCGGCTCGCACGCACACGCCCAGCAGCGGCTCGCTCACGTGCCGCGGCTTCCATGGTGGCAGAGTGGCTGGCACACATGCGGGTGCCCGATGCGACCGCATCGAAGCGGCTCACCCGCGTGGGTCCCTGCGGTGGTGGCAGAGAGGGTCGGCGGCGCGCGCCCGACTGCTGCGGCGGAGGGCCAGCTCATCCCCAATGGTGCTCGGACCAACGGAGAGGGTCACGGGTGTGCGCACCCAGTGGCGGCCTATGCACGGGACTAAGAAAGGCATGTGATGTATTCCACCCTTTGAAGTTTACGGGTTATGCAGACTTCTTCCTTTTTTTCATTTATTATGGATGATCGCCCTCCAATTGACAACATGTCGAGGGGTTACGTAGTGACGTGTGTGGGGGACAGATATCCCCTGGCTCCTCATGGCGTGAACTCAAGACATGGGCTGTTAGAGGGCCTGAGAAGGACAGACGGCTAATTTCATAAGCTAGCTACCCAATTCAAGCCCAAAGATGGTCGGGCAAGCTTGGAGATCAAGAATGTCGTGATACAGGGAAGCACGAAAGGATACTTGACTCGGACTTGAGGTCCGGGATTCGCGGGATTCAAAGGAGGAAAGATAGGGCCGAAGATTCTGTTTGGTTTCTTGTAATCTAAACCGACTAGAAGATATAGATATAGAAGGAATCTGACTCGTAATCCAAGAATCCATCGACCTATATAAGGTGGGTGAGGGACCCCTACGTAGAACTCTAACGCATCTCATACCACCAAACCACAACCTCGTGCACCAAAGCCCTAGTTCTCATTGTAACCACGACCTCAGATCAATACAACTCGCCACAACAGGACATAGGGTATTACGCATCTTGCGGCCCGAACCTGTATAAACCCTCATGTTCTGTTGCTCTTCAAGCGAACCATCGAGCTACACCGATTTCGCCAGCCCTAAAAGCACCTCGTGACGTATCCCGTGGTGCACTGCCAGTACCAAACCCCGACAGTTTGCGCGCCAGGTAGGGAAAGGCGACATCGACACTGAGCTAGCTCCATGGCCAACCTCTCCACCAATGCTGTCAAGTTTACTCCTGGCGAGATGATCTGTTTTGGATCTACCTCGTTCATCGCCGACAAAGCCGACGTCCTGCATCAACTCAATAGTGCAGCGGAGGAAGTGCGCAGCCGCAAGACCCCGTCACCGACTCCGAAGCACCCCTCGACTTCACCCGCACCAAGATTCGTTCAACATACGGCCAGTCCGCAGCCGACTGCCACACCGACCAGGGTCGTACCAACTCACCTTCGGGTGTCAACGCCCGGATCTACCGCCAGGACTGCTCCAGCTTCATCTACCTCATCATGAGATGGGTCACTGAGATGCACTTCGGGTGAATCTGGCTCGAGGCCGAGACATATCGTCATGACGTCGGCCGAGCGCAGGTCGGCAATGGCTTCTTCGCCTCGGTCGACTGCCACATCATCACCAACTCGGCGCACTGCGCTCTTTACTTCCCTGACTCAGATCTAGACCCATATCAGTTGGGAGAGAAAAGGACGACATCCAGAGGTTCGCCCCTCGCCTCTGACTCCCGCGCCTACGATCACTCCACGCCTGGTGGCCCCGCTCTCGCCGCCGACCGAAAATCGCAAGCGCTCTGCTTCGAACCGCGGGGGAGGATTGGGCTCCGTCCCAATTCCCTCACGGTCTTCGCAACACCACGGCCACATACCAAGCAAGCTTGTTGCACCAGTGGTTCCTCCCCCCATGCCACAGCTCTCCTCGAAGACGACGAGGATGCGCAAGGGGAAGTGTCAACCGCCATTAGCAGCAACCTCAAACACCTCATTCTAGAGAAGGGGGTGAGAAAGCACGGGGAGTCCCTGCACTGAGGTCAAGATCCACGCCTCTTGTAGACGACGACGTCTACCACGTGGCCAAAGAACCGCTGACCGGCCTTCGCCTGTGACTCATCATCAACTCCACCCAAAATGGCAGAACCACCACTTGGCGTAGCTCACGACCGGCGGATGGGTCAGAGGCAACCTCGTCAACGTCGGCACAACGGCATCCACCTCAGCTGCCGTTGTGGGGGATAAATATCCCCTAGCTCCTCATGGCGTGGATCCAGGACATGGGCCAATAGTGGGCCTGAGTTGGGCGAGCGGCTGGTTTCATGGGCCAGATGCTCATCTCAGGCCCAAATACGGTCGTGATGGTTTGGAGGTCAAGGCAACAACGACGTGATCTAGGGAGCAAACAAGGAAGCTTGGCTTGGACTTAGGTCCCAAGATTTGAGGAGATCAGAGAAGATACGATAGAAACTTAGATTCTGTTTGATCTCATATAATCTAAACCGACTAGGAGATATAGATGGAACTCAACTTGTAACCCAAGACTCCATCAGACTATATAAGGCGGATGAGGGACCCTTGCGTAGAACATCTAAACCCATCGCAATCCAGCCCTAGCCCTCATTGTAACCTCGAGAACTCAAAGCAATACAATCAGCCACAAACAGGATGTAGGGTGTTACACATCTCGCGGCCCCGAACCTGTATAAATCTTCGTGTCCTTGTCGCTTTTCCGGCGAACCATCGAGCTACATCGATCTCACTGAACCCGCAAAAGCACCTCGTGATCTATACCGTGGTGCACTGCCGGTACTAAACCCCAATAGTTGGCGCGCCTGGTAGGGGCTCGGCGACATCGACCTCGAGCTAGCTCCATGGCTAACCTCATTAACGACGTCAGCAAGTTCAATCTCGGCGAGATGATCTGCTTTGAATCCATCTCGTTCATCGCCGACCAATCCGGCGATCTGCACCATCTCATCGGTGCTACGGGGGAGGCGCGTAGCTTCAAGGCTCCGTCGCCAACTCCGAAGCTTTCTTCAACTCCGCCAGCTCCTGGATCTGTCCAACGGGCGGCTAGCCAGTGATCGGCCGTCACGATCACCAACGTCGAGCCAACTCGTCCTCCAGCGTCGACGCGTCAGCCTACCAAGACCACTCAGCCTCGATTTGTCCCACCTCGGGGCAAGACGCCGAACCACTCCTCGACTCAATTTGGGTCGGGACCTCGACGAGCGGTTGTGGTACCTGCTGGGGACAGATCTGCTCTTGCTCTTTCGCCCCGATAGGCGACCACGTCTTCGCCGACTCAACGCACTGCGCTCTCTACCTCCCCAACTCAGGTCTGGACTTAGATCAGTCGGGGGAAGAAACCCCAGCAACTGGAGGCTCGCCGCACATCCTCGACTCCCGCGCCGACAACCACTCCTCGCCGGAGGATCTCGATCCTGCTCCCGACTGATGGCCGAAGCGGTAAAGCCACAGATCGCACACCAGATCAGGCTCCCTCCAAGCTTCCCCGCAGCCTCCGCAATGCCGCGGCAACTCGCCAATCAAGTCTGTCACACCTGCAGTTCTTTCCTCGCGCCATGGTTCTCCTAAAAAACGATGAGGATGCGCGACGGGAGACCATAGGCCCTCATCGCCAACTGCAACATTAGCCACCTCGATCCAAGGAGGGGGGTGGGGAAGAGCTGACGAGACCTTCCTCTGGGTCAATGCCCACACCACTTGTGGACGACGACATCTACCACCCGGTCAAGGAGCCGGTGACTGGCCTTCAGCCTAGGCCTCATCATCAACTCTACTCTGAACGGCAGGACCGCCACGTGGTGCAGCTCGCGTGCGGTGGCAAAGTCGGAGACCGCGCCTCCGAAGTCCTCGCAGCAGTTGACTCGGCCACCTCTTCCTCGAGAGGGCAGCGAGCCTTCCTGCGTAGAGATGGTTTGCAACCTGGAGTCTTCCACCGAGCTCAAAAGCGGGCAAGCCCCAACAACTACGGCATCGGGTCCGCGCTTTCCGACTCTGGGCTTCACTCGGAGGGGTCGCTGATGCTCCTCGATGATCAGGCAAGTTCGGGGACGCCAACGCACTTCTTCGAGGTACTCGTCATCAACGTACTGGTGGAGGACGACCCTATCTCTGGTGATGAGCCTTCTATCAATAGGGAGACACCACAACAGCGTGACCAACGGCGACGTCACCACTTGCATCGCAACATCCACCGTCATCACAATGCGGGGAATCAAGACCCGACCCTACCTGTCTCGCAAGATGAGACGTCCAAGTCGGGAGAGACGCTTGAAGAAGCTGAGTTTCGCCGTCAGAGAAACAGTTAGAGGCGAGATCGCCGGCACATGCAGGCCCAGCAATACCAGCAAGATCACGGAGGGAGGGTGCGTGACGCAGAAAATCACGCTCAACCTCAAGTACCTCCACCACCAGGGCGCAACCTACTGCTTGACTTTGCTGCAGCCATGGGCACCCCGAGTCATGCGGGAGGAGTCCTAGCGCGGTTGGTGGATACTTTTCCTCGCACTTTGGAGGGGGAAGCATACCGTCAAATCTTCGCTCAAGCAGCTCATCATCTCCTTCCAGTCAATCCTCTAGCAGTCCCCGACGCCCGTCAAGCCATCAACGGGAGGCGGGATGCGCGCAACAACATCGGGAGATCACGTGCAGACCGGCAAGCAAAGGAAATCCGGCGTCGCAACGACTACGATTGTGACTTCGGGGCGCCTCTCCAAGATGATTGGGGCAAGGCTAACCCGGCTGGGGCGTCTGTCAATAGTCCGACGGCCCGACGATCAGTCCACGACCGACTGGGGGGAGATCGCCCTCGATCCCCATGACGCCGCGAAGCAGCAGCTCAAGATGGAGGTCGGTACAAACCAGCCCACCATGGCATGGTCAGAATCCTGGCTTTCACTGCTCGGCTTCATGGAGTAGCATGGCCTCAGAACTTCAAAGTCTCCAACGTCGACAAGTACGAGGCAAAGCTCGACCCCACCGGCTGGTTGGCTGTGTACTCGATTGTAGCTAGCACGGTCGGTGCAAGTGAGGATGTGATGACTGCCTACATCCTAATCGTCTTGGGACAAGATGCGCTACAGTGGCTACGCCACCTCAGGCGCGGCTGCATCGACAACTGGGACGACTTCTGTCGGCGCTTCATCGCTAACTTCCAATCGCTGTCGGATAAGCCGGCATAGCTTTGGGACCTTAAATCCATCAAGCGCAAGGATGGCGAGGGTCTCCGCTCATACCTCAAGCAGTTTTCCATCGATGCGGAATCGAATTCCCAAAATCGCTGACGTGGCGGTGATCGATGACTTCTTCCGCGGCTCCAACGACGAAGCTTTCATGAAGGCCCTTTTGCAGAAGTCTCGAGTCACGTCCGAGCAGCTCTTCTGCGACACCGACCGATACATCACCGCAGATGAGCGAGTTCGGGACTTGGTCGATGCACGGCGAGAAGATCGGGGGAAGCACGAAGAGCCCCCGCGATAGGATCGTCGCTGGGACAAAAGACCTCGGGAGGAAGTCCAGACTGTGGTGCCACCACCCATGTGCCTGCGTGTTCCTCCTCGGCAAAGGGAAGAGTGGTCACTCGACCAACTCCTCGATGCGCCATGTCCCTACCACAAGGAAATGCACCACACCCTGTGCGACTGCAGGGACTTCAAGGCTTCGATCGCTCATGGCAGGCCTTTCGTAGCTCTGCCTCCGCCACCACCACTACAGTGTGATCAGGGACCTCTGCCTCAGCAGAACAGAGCCAACATCGGGGGCATGGCTCCCTGGAAAGCAAGAGGCAGCAGAAGCTAGACGACCGCCAAGTCATGGTGGCCACCAAGGAACCTCCAAAGCCATACAACTGGTCGGACATACCGATCTCCTTTAGTCGGGCGGACCATTGGCTCAAATATGATCACCCGGGCAAATACCCCCTACTGGTAAGCCTGGTGGTCCATGAGAGCCAACTCATGAAGACTCTGATTGACGGTGGGAGCAGCATCAATGTCATGTTCCCTAAGACTCTGCTATCTCTCAGGCTCTCCATCAGCCATCTGGAGGAATCGGACAGTCCCTTCTTCAGGATCATGCCTGGCAAGGGAGAATACCCGCTGGGGCACATTAGCCTGCCCGTCACCTTCGGAACAGAGGAGAACTTCCGCACCGAGACCCCTGTGCTTCGAGGTGGCCATTTTTGATTCTACCTACAACGCCATCATTGGGTGGCCCGGGTTAGCCAAGTTCATGGCTGTCCCCCACTACTCGTACCTAGTCCTAAAGATGCTGGCCCCACGTGGAGTTCTCTCCATGCGGATGGACTTCAAGGGCTCTGCTCTCTGTGCTCGGGAGGCTTTTCAAATAGTCTTCGCAACAACAACCACGGCGGCTCAGCGCCGATTCATCATCGATGCGACCAAACTCCCGAAGGACATGACCGTGGCGACCAAGGAAGTGTGCCTCGGCCTCCCCGACACCTCGAAGATGGTGACTATCAGAGCAGTCCTACCTCCCAAATAGGAAAGCGTGCTCTTCCGGTTCTTGAGGGACATCTGGGGCATGTTCGCATGGAAGCCTGCAGATATGCCAGGAGTCCCGAGAGAACTGGCCGAGAACAAACTCAAGGTGTTTCCCAAACCCGAAGCCAATCAAGCAGAGGCTGTGTTGCTTTACTCCGGACAAGAGGGAGGCAATCCGTGCGGAGTTAACCTGGTTCCAAGCTGCCGGGTTTATTAGAGAAGTCATGCATCCCGAGTGGCTTGCAAACCCTATACTCATTCTTAAAAAGAATAAAGTAGAATGGCGGATGTGTGTTGATTATACCGATCTCAACAAACATTGCCCGAAGGATCTCTTTGGGCTACCTAGGATAGATCAAGTAGTCGACTCTATAGCCAGATGCTCCTCGACTGTTACTCAGGCTACCATCAGATCAGCCTGGCCATGGAGGATCAGGAGAAGACGGCTTTCATCACGCCGTTCGGGGCGTTCTGCTACACCTCTATGCCTTTCGGGTTGAAAAACGTCGGAGCTACATACCAGCACGTGATCCAGACATGCTTGGCTGAGCACTGGGGCAAGCGTGTTGAAGCTTACATTGATGATGTGGTGATCAAGATGAAGGATCCGGAAGACTTCATCAACGACATCCAACAAGTCTTCACCAGTCCGAGGAGATTCCGCTGGAAGCTTAACCCGACTAAGTGCGTGTTCGGGGTTCCGGCTGGACAACTACTTGGGTTTGTCATCAGCAAAAGGGGAATCGAGGCTAATCCAGAGAAGATCGACGCAATTCTTCGGATGCAGCCTCCTAAGTCGCAGAAGAAGGTCTAGAAGCTCACAGGATGCATGGCTGCGTTGAGCCGATTCATCTCACGGCTGGGCGAGCGTGGCATGCCATTCTATAAACTCCTGAAGAAGATGGACATATTCTAGTGGACACCAAAAGCTTAGGAAGCACTCGAGGCTCTCAAGAAATTCTTGACGACTCCCCCAGTATTGAAATCACCAAACCGAGCCACAGCAGACTGCGCAACCGAGGATCTGTTGTTGTACCTCTCTGTATGACTCATGTGGTCAGTTCAGCCCTGGTGGCCGAAAGGGTGGAGGAAGGACACATTCAGCCTACTCAACACCTTGTCTATTTGATCAACGAAGTACTCATGCCCATCTAAGATAAGGTACTCTCAGGTCCAGAACTGTATGCGGTCCTCATCACGGCTCGCAAGCTTCGCCATTACTTTGAAGAGCACAAGGTCATGGTAGTCACCTCATTCCCTATCGATGAGATTCTGTGGAACAGAGAGGCTACAGGAAGAATCGCCAAGTGGGCGTGTGAGCTAGGAGCACATGACATCGAATTTCGCCCACGCACCGCTATCAAGACCCAAGCTTTGGCTGACTTCATCTCCGAGTGGACAGAGAACCAGGTACCAGATAACCTGGAGCCTCTAGAATTCTGGTAGATGTATTTCAATGGGTCGCTGAAGATAGATGGAGCTGGGCAGGTGTCGTTTTAACCTCCCCGAAAGACGAGAAACTCAAGTACGTGCTGCAGATTCTCTTTATAGTTTCCAACAATGCAGCGGAATACAAAGCTATGCTGCATGGTCTGCGCATCGCGATTTCACTTGGCATCAGGCGCCCCATGGTCTATGGGGATTCTCTGGTGGCGATTAGTCAAGTCAACAAGGACTGGGACTGTACCACGGAAGTGATGGACAAATACTGTGCCGAAGTACGCAAACTAGAGGACAAGTTCGACGGACTGGAATTTCATCACGTGGACCGCAACGGCAACACAGACGCCGACTTACTATCCAAGCTTGGTTCTTCCCGAGCCAAAATTCTCCCAGGTGTGTTCATCCAGTAGTTGTCTCTTCCATCCATTGATCGTGACTTAGAACCCCTAGAGCAGCACGTTCTGAGCTTAGAGGAGGCTCTGACTGACTGGTGGGTCCCAATCATCAAGTATATCAGGGATGGTAATGAGCTTGATGACAGAGCAGAAGCCGAGCGACTCATCCGGCATGTGGCCAGCTACACATTGATCGGTGACAATCTGTTTAAGCGCGGCGCGGTCAGAGCTCTCTTAAAATGCATCGATGTGTCTCGGGGCAGGAGTCTGCTGATGGAAATCCATGCTGGGCAATGCAGTAATCACGCTGCTTCCAAGACGTTGGTTGGGAAGGCATTCAGGGCTGGATTCTATTGGCCGACAACTAAGCAAGATGCTACAGAGTTAGTCAAGTGGTGCGAGGCATGTCAGTTCTTCGCAAATCAACATCACTTGCTAGCTCAACAGTTGCAGAACATTCGTGTCTCATGGCCCTTTGCATGCTGGGGGCTCGACATGATTGGTCCAGCTCAAGAGGGCTCAGGGCGGTTACACTCATGTCTTGGTAGCCATTGATAAGTTCACTAAATGGATCGAGGTCAAACCTATCGCATCTCTGACTTTAGCAAAAGCTGTGGATTTCATCCAGGAGATTATATTTCGCTTTGGGACTCCGAATATCATCATCACAGATTTGGGCTCCAACTTCACGGGCTCGAAATTCTTCGACTTATGCAGCGAGAAGTCTATACTCATCAAGTACGTCTTGGTATCACACCCTCGTGCTAATGGCCAAGTTGAGTGCGCCAATGGGATGATTCTGGATGCCCTAAAGAAAAGAGTCTTCAACAAGGATGAGAGGTTGGCAGGCAAATGGATCTGGGAACTCCCGTACATCGTTTGGAGCCTCAGAACGCAGCCGTGTAAAGCTCTCAACGGGAACACACCTTTCTTCATGGTATATGGCTCGGAGGCGGTGTTGCCTGCTGACTTGGCACATGGGGCACCGCGGTTAGCATTCAAGGATATCACGGAAGTAGAGAGCACGTGGCTCGAGGAAGTCGACTTGTTGGAGGAAGAGCGACTCAACTCAGTAATTCAGTCGGCACGCTATCAGCAGACTCTACGGCGTTATCATGAGCGCAACATGCGTCCTCGTGCCTTTCTAGTCGGGGATCTGGTCCTCCGAAGGGTCCTCAAGGGGGCTGGGCGTCACAAGCTGTCCCCCCTTGGGAGGGGCCTTACATCATCACAGAAGTCACTCGGCCAGGGTCCTACCGCTTGTCTGAGATGGATGGCACTCTAGTTGGGAACTCGTGGAACATCGAGCATCTGCGCAAATTCTACTCTTAGGGATCATGCGACCTCGGCAGTCAAGTACTCTAGTCTGTACTCGTGATTTGTCCTAATTTCAAGTGGACTCGTCCTAATGCATGTTCAGTCAGATGTACTCAGATAATGAATAAATGCATGATTTCTGTGCACATCTCTTCTTTTCGTGGCGTGAGTGTGTGTGATTTCTAGTGATCATGTCCTCGTCCTCAGATAATCAAGCAATCTGTCATGGGTCCTGACCCGACTCATGGCTGGTGCTACATGCCTACTCCTACTCAAGATAGGGTGCAGTCCGACCCTAATTACGGGGCAATTAGCCTAGGTTGTATGACCGACAGCTGATGTTACATGCCTACGCTCACTCAGAACAGGGTGCAATCTGACCCTCCTTACGGGGCAATCAGCCTAGATCGTATGACCGACAGTTGGTGTTACATGCCTTCACGTCCTCACAAACAGGGTGCAATCTAACCCTCCTTACGGGGCAATCAGTCTAGGTCGTAGACCGACAGCTGGTGTTACATGCCTTCGTGTTCTCATGAAAAGGGTGTAATCCGACCCTTACTACCGGGCAATTGGCTTAGGTTGTGGACCTACAGTCAGTGCTACATGCCCGCAAGTACTCGTAACAGAAGGGTGCGGTCTGACCCTGCGTTTCGCGTATTCAATGAGTTTTCAATGCGAAAGTTTAAGTCAGACAATCATTTGCATGTTTTGATCTCGAGATAATGCGTGTTTAGACTCTGTGTTGAGGCCGACTCAAGGGCCTGATTTTTCTCATAACATCACACATGAGAACAAACAGTCAATCAGATTTCATATCGCCTAAGATTTCTAATCTTGTTTTTTTATAGACTAACATTCATAACATGTATCATTCAGTTACAAGGTCATAACAAGCAAAGATTTTAATTTACAGCTCGATTTCTGCAATAAGTTTTTCTTCTATGGACTGAATCTCTGAGGCATAGTTATCAATTGTTGCGTCGCTTGGGTCAAATCCAACTTTGGCTGTCAGCTCGGCTAAATCCAGCTCTGGACGGGTTATCTTCATCATTAACAGCACATGTTGGAGAACTGATTTCAGTCGCCCTTGAAGGTGTTTTTTGGTGTCTTCAACCAAGGTTGCCACCTAGTCCGATACCGATCTTGACGAACCAACTTCTGGGGCACATATGTTCAGCATGGTGTTCATTGCAGTCATTGCGGACTTCATCAGCTCTTTGTTCTTTTCATAAGCTGCCTTCAGTTTCTCACAGTTTTTCTTGGCAACTTCATAATTTCGCACCGCAAGTTCCAAGTCTTGGCGATGGTTCTCGAACAAGTCTTTGCTGCCAGGACTCTTTGAGAGCTTGCCTCGTAGACTTCAGTACCTTGTCCAAGTCTTTGTTTTTACTCTGAATCTCAACTCGGACTTTGTCAGCTTCAATCAGCTCGGATGTCTTCTATTCGAGTTCTGCCCGAGTCAGCTGATGGCTTGTTTGAAGCACTGTCAAGGCACTGGATGTGTTCTGGAAGGACTTCTCGAATCCATTTCGTGACTCTCAAAGCTCTTGGATTTCTTTTTTCAATCGCAGTGCCTCATCATGCAGACCGATTCAACTTATAGGCTTCTGTAAGTAAAGAATATGCTAACTGGGTTTCTTGGCGAGTTACTTCATGTTGTTTTTGTTCCAGTTCAAGCTTGCACTGCAAATTCCGGGCATTGTCTCAAGCTTCGTCACGCTTGAGGACAATATTGCGGTATGAAACATCGCACTGAGCTAATGCGTTTTCCAGATCACCAATTCTTTTAGCAGCAGCTGCATTCCAAGGCATGGGTATATGAGAATGTGTTGGAAGATAGGCTGTTTGAGAAACTAAGACGGCATACACTCACCAACAGTCTCAGCAGTATGGGTGGCCTCCGACTCGGCCAGCTGTTGATGTAGCTTGACTACATCACTCCTAAGTACTGGAGCAAGTTGTTCACGCCATCGAACAACCTGATCAAGCCAGTTCTGTAGAAAGGGTTTCAATGCATTAGTAATATCGATGCCGACCTCAAAGATCATCGTGCTTAGAATAGTGACTTACTTCAAAAGGGGCAAATGGTCTCGGTTCAGTCGGGCCAACAGCAAGTTGTAAATCTAGGGCCACCAGGTCGAGTGAAGTAGCCTCTTCAGCAATGATGTTATCACTTGTTGGCCTAGGACCTTCGTCTCGGGGGCTTGACACTGGCACTGAGATATCTGGTATATTCTCGGCATTAGTTGACTCATTGCTAGCAGCTGTCTCGCTCTCGTGTTGTGCACCATGTTTATCCATGGCATGCTCTTGGAGGCTTGAAGTGCTTCTTCCTTTAGGGTTGCTAAGTGCGTCTTGCCAGTTGAACAGAGGCCTCGTACTGGTGTCATCTTAGTGATCCTCTGTACTCTTCAGTTCTGCTTCAGTCAGCCGCTCTAGGACTTCAGGCTCGAGGGCTTCAGTCGTACCAGACCCAAGCCCAGGGGCTTCAGTTGCACTAGACCCGGGCTCGGGGGCTCCAACTTTACTTGATTCAGGCTCGGGGGCTTCTTTTGGGCCAGCATCAGGCCCGGGAGGCATCGTGTGTTGCTCTGTCGAAGGCCTGCATAGAAGTTTGATTCAGTCGGGACATTGGATGCAGGAATAAATGACAATAGTTGAAGGAATTAGGCATACCGTGGTGGCGTGACTGCTTTTACTTGGAAGTGGGAATGACTTTACGAACTGATCTAACTCTGGATCGATATCTAATAAGTTTAGTTCCTCTTCCATTGGCATATCTTGATGAGTCAGAGGGGAGGCTGTGACTTCAAGTTCCTGTGCTCATTTAGACCTCCTCTCGCGACGTTGAAGTGAGACCTCTTCTTCTTCCTCCCCTTCCTCGTCGATCAGCAATTTCCAATCGATGCAACCAAGAGATGAGCCTTCACTGTTGTCAGTTGTCTCTTGTACTTTTGATTTCTTGCTCGGTCTCTTGGATGAGGATGCTGAATCAGGCTTAGCAGGAGAGTTCTTCTGACTGATAATTTGTTCCCTGATGGTCCTCTTTCTCCGGGGAACTTTGGCTTGTTCTGTCGACGTCCTGGTTTCGGGTGCGTCTGGACACCTTTGAGGCAGCATCACCTTCCCTTGGGGCTACTGTATTCTCGGGGCCTTGTTCCTCTTGAGCCCAGGCACCTTCTTTGGCATCGGTGTCTTCGGCGGGACGTGGGATGATGATGTATGTGGTAGCCTCATTGTTGCCTTCCCCTTGTGCTGCTGCAACTATAGCTTCCATCTCCTCAGCAGTTAGTTGTGACTCTCATTTCAGCATCTTATCCGCGTTGTACTGAGGAGGGTCGGCCAGGAACTTGGCAATATTGCTCTGCAAAGATGGAGTCAGCAAGTCTGTTCAGTGATGTGTACATTATCAAGATACATAAGTGAGTCGGTTAGCAAGCTAAAATACTTACAGATGGAGTAGGGTGCCATGCGGAGTAGGGTCGTGGTGATCCTTCGTTGTGGACGTCACCTCTTAGCATTAGGCCAACTCGGGTCTTAACTTCTTTTGCAGTAATGGGTCGGCTGACCTTTCGAGTAGGATCGTTGGCTCCAACATATAGGTAGGCCGGATATACTCGGTCTTTCATCGGTTGAATGCTTCAAAAGGCGAAATCAATGACTATAGCATGAGCAGTCAATCCGTTGTCTTTCAAATCTAAGATATCCTTGAGTAGATTTTCTACCTCAGCAATCTCTTCTGCAGTTGGTGCCTCTTCCCAACTGGTGAATTTGGAGTTTGGTTGGCGTCCTGATCGGGCCGGCAATGAGTTGGCATGGTTGCTCATGTAGAACCACTCGGAGTGCCATCCTCTATTGCTATCCTTGTGGAGGATGTCCAAGTATACTGATTTGTGTCCCCTACGCAGCTCTAAGCTAGCTCCTCCAACTACTTGCAAAACCTTGTCTCGGGTACCAGGCTTGTAGTGATATAGATACTTCCAGAGACCGAAATGGGGAGCAATCCCGAGGAAAGCCTCGCACAAGTGAATGAAGATCGAAATTTGGAGAATGGAGTTTGGGTTCAGATGGGACAAGTCAATGGAATAGAAATTAAGCAAACCTCGTGCAAAAGAGTAGAGGGGTAATCCTAGTCCGCGGACAAAGAAAGGGGCAAATACCAAAGATTCAAGGGTATCCTCTATGGGGACATTTTCACCCTCACAATCCCTCCACCCACCCAACTCCTTGGGAGGAAGAACCCCCATTTTTACAAGATGATTTACCTAAGATTCAGAGACGGAAGACATACGAAAAGCAAGGATTGGTGACAGGATCGGCCGGTTCTCATCGTATGGAAGGCCTTTACTTGTGTTTCCATGTTCGCTGATCGTTTTCTTCTTTGGAGCCATGGGTGCAAAGGATTCTGGCGCAAGTTCGAAAGTTTTGGGATAGGAATTTTGAATCTGTTGGTGCTGGCGGCGGAGTAAATGTAGCAGTTGGGGAATAAGGATTCGAGTAGAAGGAACCATTAGGGTATTGGTCCTATTTAATACCTAACGGCGTTAAGTTGGGGAAGCTCTATTTTTTCTTTAAGGGAACTTATGGCATCAGCGTTTTCTCCATGACTTTGATGGGGCGGCAGATCTCTTAATGTTCAGTCAGCATGGTTTTAGTCGACACGTAGGTTATTGGGGTTATCTGGACTTCAGTCGGGCATTGTTCAATCGTACAAGTTGAGTCAGATATTTTCATTCGATTTGAAAGTATTCGGTGGCAGTTATATTTCAGACAAGTCATTTGACTCGGGGGCTCATTGTAAGTGCAATCAACCTATTTGAGGGTTTTAGTAAATGTTGACAATACATTAAAAGTAACTAATGAGTTTACCTGAGCGTGATCATAGCGACAAATCAAGTGAAAATGCTACACACATAAATATCGAGCAAGTAAAATTGGATTTCATGTTTACAATCAAGCAAACAAGTGCTAAGGTACTTTGCGAGCAAGAAAAGAGACCCCTCATTTATTTGAAGCAAAAGAAAAGCGGTTCAAGCTCTATGGTTGAAGATTAAATATATTTGCTAATTTATCTCTTGAGTATAGGAACCACTGTTCTTTCAAGGGGGGGTCCAACATGAAGTGCTACTAGAATCATAAAGGTCACAAAGTTCATTTATCTCCACACATACAAATGTCCTAGCCCTAAAGTCTCCATTCATCCGTGTTTTTGCCCCACTGGTTGCCCAACCGGTTCAACCCATCGGGAGGCTGGAACCGGTCTGCCGGTTCTGCTGTCCGAGCGGTTGCCCGACCGGTTCAACCGATCGGGAGGCTGGAACCGGTCTGCCGGTTCTGCTGTCCAACTGGTTGCCCGACTGGTTCAACCGATTGGGAGGCTGGAACCGGTCTGCCAGCTCTGCTGATCTACCGGTTCCATCGGTGCCCCATCGGTTCAACCGGTGGGTCACTATTTTGCACTGTAACGGTTCAAAACGGCTAGTTCGGGAAGGGGGACTATATATACCCTTTCACTCCCCTCTTTCTCCCTCTCTTGGCACTCCATCCCACCTAAGACAAGCTTGCTTGCTCATTCACTCCTTTCCCTCACTCTCCACTCTCTTGAGCTCAAATCCTTCATAGATCTTGAGTGTGAGTTTGTGAGACCTTGAGAGAGCATCAGAGACTCTGTGTTCATCTCCTTTCTCTCTCTTGTTCTTTGTGAGCTTTGGTGATTCTTGAAGCAAACTTGGTGGACTTGTTACTCTTGGAGCTTCGTGCACCTAGACGGCTAGGCGTCGCCCGTAGAAGCATCCGTCTCGTGTGGATTGCTCCGGGAAGTTTGTATTACCCCTCATAGTAAGTGCCTCTCTGCCGGTCTTTGTGATTGGGGAGAAGAGGATACTCTTTGTGGGTTCCTCCACAACGAGGACGTAGGGACGTCTTTGTGGTGTGCCCGAACCTTGGGATAAATCCTTGTCTCGTATGCTTTCTTGTGGTGCTTGTATTCTTGGTGTTCATATTGTTCTTGATCTTGTTCTTGGCAAGTTTGGTGTGGATCTATCTTGTGTGTAGGTTCCAAGGCTAGCCCCTCTTAGATCTGCAAGAACAACCTTCATGGAACCTCTAGAAAGAATCTGTATCAGATTTACTTGCATAGATTTAGAGATTAATTCAAGATTCATTTTTCCCACCAGCTGAACCGGTGAGCATCGGTTCAACCGGTCAGACCAGTTGAACCGGTCCGCACCGGTCCAACCTGTGGGTCACTGTCTTCCGCTCTTTTAGTTTGTATAATTTTTCAGATTAGCCTATTCATCCCCCTCTAGGCTACTTTCAATTGGTATCAGAGCATAATCCTCGTGATTTGCGCTTAACCGCGTGAGGAATGTCGACCGTAGCCGAATCGTCCCACGCCAAAGGTGAGAAAGATGCCCCCATCGATGAGGATGATCTTGTCTCCATTGATCTCAGCTCCGACTCAGAAAAAGAAGAGGAGATTGAAGATGAGGCACAAAAGGAGATGAAGAAGATGGCGAAGAAAGCTTTAAAGAAGATGACCAAGAAGCTCATGGCAAAGATGGAAAAGAAGATAGAAAAGAAGTCGGAGTCCACATCTTCACAAAAGAAATCAAGATCCTCGAACAACAGGAAGTTCACTCAAATTCCTTTTGATTACTAGAGTTTGTCCAATGCCTCTTCCAATTTTACTTCTGTACCCATTGGCAAGGCACCTATTTTAGATAGGTTAAACTATGCCAATTGGGCTTCCGATATGAAGATGCATTTAATCTCTTTGCACCCAAGTCTTTGGGAGATTGTGAATGTAGGTGTACATGTTCCCAAAGAGGGTGAAGTGATCACTCCCGAGTGGATGCAAGATCTTCATCACAATGCACAAGCAGCCCGTGTTCTTAACAATGGGTTGAGTGAAGAGGAACGTAGTAAGGTCAAAGGCATGGAGATTGCAAAGGAGATTTGGGACAAGCTACAATTGGCTCATGAAGGTGACCGCAAGGCCAAGCTTGGAAAAATTGAGCTAGTGGAAGGTGAATTGGAGAACTTTGTCATGCTTCAAAAGGAGACACTTCAAGAGTTGTTTGATCGATTCATGACACTCATCAACAAGATAAGAGCTCTTGGGTGTGAAGAATGGGATGATGAGAATAAGGTTGCAAGAAGATTCCTTAGAGCTTATCAAGTGAAGAATTTGACCCTTGCAACAATCATTAGAGAACCTAATGACTTTGAGGCCTTGGATGCTCATACACTTCTTGGAAAGCTCCAACAACATGAGATGACGGATCAAGCGGCAATTGCGGCCGCCGGAAGAATCCCGAATGCAATTGTGCGAAATGAAGGTGAAAGCAAGGGAGTGGCTCTCCAAGCCACAAATGAAGTGGAAGCTAGCAAGACAAGGAAGAAGAAGAAGAAGGTTGAAGAATCTTCTAGTGATGATAGCTCGAAAGATGAGGATCAAAATATGGCTATGTTCATCAAGAATTTCAATAGGATGATGAGATGTGGAAGCAAGTACAAGAGAAGATACGGTGATAAGTACAAGAAGGACAAGCACAAGAAGAGAAGATGCTATGAGTGTGGAGAGTTTGGACACTACATAGCCGATTGTCCCAAGAAGATGGAAGAGTACAAAGAAAAGAAGAAAGAAAACTACAAGAAGAAGCGTGGCTACGCTCATGTGGGTGAAGAATGGGATTCGGATGATGAGAGTTCAAGCTCCGATGAAGAAAGGATAGCAAGCATTGCCATTCACAAAGCATCACCGGACCCACGACTCTTCACCAACCTCTCCGACGACGACGAGGATGACCATACCCTCACTTGCCTCATGGCAAAAGCGAGGAAGGTACAATCCGATGACCCATCCTCTAATGATGATGATGAACCTAGCCATAAACAAAAAATGATAAAAGAATTTGGGTTAAATGGCTACAACATAATCACCAAACTAATGAAGAAACTAGAGAAGAGGAAAATGACACTTGAGAAGCAAGAGGACTTGCTTATCCTTGAAAAGGAAAGAAACCTTGCTTTAGAGAAGTCGTTGGCCGAGGAAGAGGAGAAGATGGAAGAATTGACTAGGGAACTCTCCCTAGCCAACTCTACCATAGAGGAGAAAGATGAAAATCTTGCTAAGGCAAACTCCTCCGTGGACAACCTAAAGAGTGCAAATGTTGAACTTCAAGAAAGCATATCAAGCTTAAATGTCCGGTTCAAGGACCTTGAAGTACAATATAACGCGCTTTGGGAGACCACTTCTTCTACTCCACCGGCTATCCTTGACTCTAGTGTCTCCAATAGCAAAGGATGTAACCGGTGTTTTGATCATGATATGGATGCTTGTATGGCTAACCTTGATAAGGTAGGGAAGTTAGAAGAGCAAGTGAAGTTGCTCAAGTTCATGGTGACAAAAGAGATGCACACAAACCAAGAGGGTTACAAGAAGGAACTCACCAAGTGTCAACCTCCCATACCAAACCGAGGGAAGAATGGGATTAGCCTCAAGGGTGTGGTGAACCCAAGAGAGATCATAAATGGGAAGGAATGCCCTAAGTGGACCAAGGGAACAACCTTGTTTGATGTGATGAACAAGATCCACTTACCTTCCTCGACATCCTCCACATCACAAGAGAAGGTGAAGAAGGGCAAGCAAGCGATTGAGGAAGTCAAGTCAACTAAGCAAGAAGAAGCTCAAGTTCCTATCTCTAGATCTTATGCTTGTGATTATATGTTGACTTGGGACCATCGTGGTAAAATGGTTGTCAAGTATGTTGGTGCCTACACAAAGAAAACATTGATCAAACGGAGTGTGTGGGTGCCCAAGTCTCTTGTAACTAACTCTCAAGGACCCAAATCTTTTTGGGTACCTAAATCTAGAGCATGATTTCTTTTGTAGATATACTCCTCCGGTGGTTTAAGTTGGGTGCTTGATAGTGGATGCACAAATCATATGACCGGAGAGAGAAGTATGTTCAACTCCTTGCAACTAACACATGATTCACAAGAGATTGTCTTTGGTGATAGTGGCAAGGGTGAAGTTTTGGGTCTCGGTAACATTTCTATCTCAAATGATCAATCCATTTCTAATGTTCTATTGGTTGATTCGTTAAGTTACAATTTGTTATCTGTATCGCAACTTTGTGAGATGGGTTACAATTGTCTCTTTACGGATGTGGGTGTGCAAATCCTTAGAAGGGAGGATTCCTCTATTGCTTTTATGGGTCATTTGAAGGGCAAACTTTATCTTGTTGATTTTACAACAACTAAGGTAACGCCCGAGACTTGTTTAGTGGCAAAATCCGATATGGGTTGGCTTTGGCACCACCGACTAGCCCATGTTGGCATGAGGAACTTGGCCAAACTTCTAAAGGGTGAGCACATCCTTGGACTAACAAATGTTGTTTTTGAGAAAGATAGGATTTGTGGAGCATGCCAAGCAGGAAAACAAGTTGGAGTACTACATCCCACAAAGAACATCGTGTCAACTACAAGGCCATTAGAGTTGCTACACAGGGACCTATTCGGACCCGTTGTTTATATTAGCATCGGCAGTAACAAATATGGTTTAGTCATTGTTGATGATTATTCTCGCTTCACTTGGGTGTTCTTTTGCATGATAAGGTTGAGGTACAAGAAACACTCAAGAAATTCATGACAAGAGCTCAAAACGAGTTTGAAGTGAAGATCAAGAAGATAAGAAGTGACAACGGTAGAGAGTTTCAAGAACACCGGAGTTGAAGAGTTCCTAGATGAAAAAGGGATTAAGCATGAGTTCTCGGCTCCCTACTCTCCTCAACAAAATGATGTTGTGGAGAGAAAGAACCAAACACTCATCGACATGGCAAGGACAATGCTTGATGAGTACAAGGTTTCGGATCAGTTTTGGGCCGAAGCCGTCAACACCGTGTGTCATGCAATCAACCGCCTATATCTTCACAAGATCATGAAGAAGACTTCCTATGAAATCCTAACCGGTAACAAACCTAACGTGTCTTACTTTAGAGTTTTTGGGAGCAAGTGTTTCATACTTAACAAGAAACCCAAAAGCTCAAAGTTTGCACCAAAGGTTGATGAAGGTTTTCTATTGGGTTATTGCTCAAATGCTCATGCCTATCGTGTCTTTAACAAAACCACCGGTTGTGTTGAAGTAGCGAGAGACGTGACATTTGATGAATCTAACGGCTCTCAAAAGGAGCAAGTTGACTCACATGTGCTAGGTAATGAAGAGCCTCCATGCGAAGCAATCAAGAAACTTACTTTAGGTGAAGTCAAACCTCAAGCAAATCAAGTGCAAGACAATGGTGAAAATGAAGACGAATCGTCCTTATCAATAATGGTGGACCCTCACAAGCAACTTGGTGACCAAGTTCAAGGAAGAGCTCTTGGTGACGATCAAGAGCAAAGCCAAGATCAAGATCACAACAAAGGAGGGCCACATGTTGATCAAGCAAATGATAAGGATGGACCAATTCAACGACAAGATCAAAGACCTCACCCAAGAGTGCACCAAACTATCCAACGGGGCTATCCTGTTGACAATATCCTTGGGAGTATCCAAAGAGGGGTAACTACTCGTTCTCGTTTAGCAACCTTTTGTGAATTTTACTCGTTTGTCTCCTCCTTGGAACCTCTTAAAGTAGAACAAGCATTTGAAGATCCGGATTGGATGTAGGGATTGTGGCGGAACCGCCGATTTAATCCGAACTAATCACACCTGCCACCCATGGCTCGCAGTGTGATTAGGCCGAACTAAACCCGGTCGTCCGTCGAGAGTCAAAATGACTCCCGATATTACCTTTTCCCAGAGGAACCGACATCACACACATCCAGCCCTCGATGGAGCCACAACAGTTACATCATCACAGGCAGTTTATAGTAGAAAATAAGTTTGAGTGCTTACAAACCAAATATAGGTAGTCAAATACCTATTCATATACAAAGCGGAAGCATTGTTCAAAATAAATCTCACTGCGGAAACATATTACTTTAAGAAGAAGTCTTCAGGCAATAAAGAATGAGGCGAGAAGCACCGAGCCCACCGGTACTGCTCTCCTTCAAGCTAGTGTCCAAAAGACATCATTACCTGCTCAAAAGTGGGGGCAAACCCTGAGTACTAATTACTCAGTAGGACTTAATGGAAGAGCTTACGGCTGACGCAAAGCTGGCAACTAACAGTTGATCCTTAGCCATTCTTTTTATAGTAATTAAAAGTTAATATGTAATTATCAGCATCATCAAAATATTCATCATCATAATATAACTGGCAGGAATGTAAACATACATATACGAACATGTGGTATTGAAAACAAAACATATATAGTCATAAATACAATTCGATTGTTACTACGTTGCCCGTGTGTGACCTTGGCATTCTCACACCTGGTGAGCATCAGCGATTCGAATCGATTTTTAATTCCCGGGAATAACTATCATGCCAGGGGTATATGCTTACTAGCCATCGCGTTCCCACATATAGCCCCCATCTCCACTCGTCCCATCCCAAGTTTGATTCAATCCCGCCATTCCCCTGGGTTTTGCCCTCTCAGGAGCGATACCACGGCCGCACCGGGTCAGCCCTCCCTCGAGTACAAGCTCCCCCAGGCCTAACTCCCTCCAACAAGAATGGTAGGAACCTGTCTCTGTTCTTCGGATGGCACGAGTAAGACTTTCACCGGTCCATTATCCCGGATAAGCACTCTAGCAATATTATGCCGATCAGCAGGCGAACAGCGAATCAGGCCTTAAACGACTCGGGCGGAGTCCACCAAACCATCCACATCATTTTTCATCATAATATACCCAAATCTCCGCCCGGCCTCAATTTAGTTTCATGACAACCATGTTTAAAGTTTCCCATGTATTTTGAAAGCCTTTCCTTTGAAAACACCTATACGACGAGTGACTCCAATTCACTCGTGTCTACTCGCACCTAGCATTTCTAGGCATACTCGTCCTACGTACTCTATTGTAGGTGCTAGGGCCAGGACGGCCAAGAAGTCTAATGCAATTGTTTTCAAACAACTCCTAATGCGGATGTCTAAACATCATTCAATATCATATTTGCTGGGAATTTATGATCCTGCCTACCTTCCTCACTAGGGTTAGTAGCTGCTTCCTGAGCGAAGTCGGGCTCCTGCGGCTGGTCTTCCGGCTCCTGATGCAGCTCCTTCTGGTGCTCTTCTACGATCGGTTGGCCCGGCGGATATCCTTCGCTCGCGGGATCTATATGCATGACATGGTGCAATCGGAGCACGTATTAGTGCAATGCTTTGCTTCATGATGTAAGTGCAATGCAAAGAATCATGATTTAGGGGCTAAAGTGATGCATTTCGTGATTAAACTGGTTTAGTATTAAGAAATCGTACAAGCCATTACCTATGGTAACTTAGCTTATCGCATATAACAACGTGGGTGTGTGGCGAGGTAACACCGTTTTATGCGGAGGCAACCGAAGTTTACTTAAATAAGTATTTTGCCTGCTATTTCCAAAATAGGGTCAATCTTACATGCACAGTACCCTATTTCAACCATGAGCTATTTATACCACAGGGAGCATAATAAAAGGTGTAAAACCCTTTTTAGAGCAAAATTTTTAATATGGTTACCTTTTCCTTATTTCTTTTTATGCTAAAATCATATGTAGGGGTAAAATAGTAATTAAAAAATGAGCACTTGAGCTACCAAAAATCACAATGAGTCTATATACCCTAATAACACTGCTGATCAAGTTTGGCAATTTTTGGAGACCATTTAGCCCATATTTCCTAATTATATTGATTTATCAAGCACACATAATATCAGGGGCAAAAAGGTCTTTTCCTGCTCAACCAATATACCCATTCTGTAGATTTACCTAAAAGGAGTACAATGCAACAAGTTTTGTATTTTTCTGATTTTTATTTGATTTATTATGGATTTTCAAAGTTTCAGCCGAATTAATAATTATTTAGAGGAAAAACCACAGATCTAGGGTTCTTTTCGTTATTACTGTAAACTACAGGGGCTGGTTTGCGAAATATTCCAAGACTCATTGAGCAGTACTTGGACGAAAATGCGAAAAGGGAACACCGCAGGGGCTAAGTCGCAAAGCGAGCATCTTCAACCTCCGTTCTTCTTCCTCCTACCGACAGGGAGGGGAAAAATGGAGGAGGCGCGCGGAACCCGGCCATGCAGGGCCCGAAGCTCGACTCCGGCGACCAGGAGAGGGAAGGGAGGATGGGAAACGCTTACCCCCCTACCTGATTCGTGGGGAAAAATCACGGATGGGGCCGGCGACGGAGCTTTGGATGCATGGAACTTCGGCGGCGAACTGCGTCGCGGAGGAGTGGAATCGGCGGCCTAGGCTCGGGGAATCGGCGGAGCCGAGGTAGGTGAGGGCCGGCGCGGCGATAGGGAGGAGCGGAACGGCCGGAATTTGTGCGACCTCGAGCTCCCTGCTTGCTCCAATGGCGGACGGCGTGGAACGAAAGGAAAACAGAAGGTAGAGTGAGAGGAGAGGTCACTCGACCTCGCCTTTTGGCCAGGCGCGGGCAGGGCGCCAGGACGCGTGGCCGGCAGGGCGACGCGGCGTGCGGTTGGACGCCGGCGGCCGCGTGGCAGCCCTGCTTCGCCCGCCGTGTGGGCACGTCGCGCGCCGGGTGGAGGGAGGAGAGAGGAGGAAGAAAGGGGCGCGCCGTGGACTCGGTCTATGGACCCGAGGTCGATGACAGGTGGGGCCGCGGGAAGGAACTAAACTTGACATGTATGGACCGGGTGCACGGGTGGGATGGTCTGGTGGGGCCCACAACTGAAGCCGTCCACGCCCGGTGTCCAAAGCCTGACGGGTGGGTCCCACGCGTCATACACACAAAAGGGAAAATAAAACTCGAAAATGGAAAAAGGCTATTTGACCAGGATGACATAGTTCTGAATTTCACATTTTTGAATATCTTAGAGGCCGAATTAGACCAAACTTAAAATAGAGAAATTATTGTAAACTTGATGATCTACAACTTTGTCAAAAGGAGTAATACCAGATTCCAAGTTTAACTATGATTTAAATTGAGTTTAATCTGCTGACCCCAGTTTGACCAACAAAATTTTCCAATTTAAAAATTCTACAAGTCATATTTTTATGCATTTTCATGGAAAATGTTATATACCAATGTTGTTCAGTTGCTCAGGCACTACAACTTTGATATACAAAGTTTTTCAAAATGTTGACTTTTGTTTCACAAAAATTTGAAATCTCTATTTAACTCACATTTGGACAGATTTCTCAATTTTACCGAAAATGACCTAAAACTCTATTCAAACCTTTACGCATGTCATGACACAAAATACCAAAGTTGTTCATTAGGAAATTGTCTACAAGTTTGGTATGTATAGTTTTATCAAATTCACCACAGTATTAAGGTTACCGGGCAAATGAAAATGCAGTTTGCAGAAAAATCGGTTTTAACTCGCTTCAAAGGACTTAACCCACTCATGCCCCTAATATGAAATGTTCATTTAATGATGCAATTTAGCTAATGATTCTGACGTAATACGCTTGAGATGCCTGGGGCATCACAGCCCACCCCCCTTAAATAAATCTCGTCCCGAGATTTTTGATGTGACGTGGGTGGTATAAGTTACGAGAGAGAAGGAAAACGCATTGTGTGTGAATTTCAAATTTAAACTTCAAGGTACTTGCGACGTACCCCTTTTGAGTTGACGGAAGAAAATTAGGTTAATGAATGCGCAAATATTCTTCTTGCTCCCAAGTTGCCTCCTCTTCGGATTGGTTACTCCATTGAACTTTGTAGAAATTGATTCTTGTTTTCCGGGTTACCCTTTGTTTTTGATCCAGCACTCGGATGGGATGTTCTTGGTATGTGAGGTCAGGTTCAATATGAATGTTTGAGGTATCTACAATCTGGTCTGGCACGCGAAGACACTTTTTGAGTTGTGAGACATGAAATACATCATGCACTGCTGCAAGGTTTGGTGGTAACTTCAACCGGTAAGCAACTGACCCACACTGCTCTATAATCTGGAATGGACCAACATAACGTGGTGCTAACTTTCCCTTTACTCCAAATCGATGCACTCCCTTCATTGGTGACACCCGAAGGTACACATGATCGCCCTTTTCAAAGGCTAGCGGTCTCCTCCTTTTATCTGAGTAGCTTTTCTGTCTAGATTGTGCTCTTTTCAAATTGCCTTGAATGAATCGCACCTGCTCTTCCGCATCTTTCACAAGATCAGGACCAAAGATCACACGCTCTCCTGGTTCAGACCAGTTTAAAGGTGTTCTACATCTTTTACCGTATAGGGCTTCGAAGGGTGCCATTTCCAAGCTTTTCTGATAACTGTTGTTGTACGCAAACTCAGCCAAGGATAAACATTCATCCCACTTAGTAGTGTAAGTTAGCGCACATGCCCTTAACATATCCTCAAGTACTTGATTTATCCTTTCCACTTGCCCACTTGTTTGGGGATGGTATGCTGAACTACGAATTAATGTTGTACTCAATGCTGATTGTAAATGCTCCCAAAAATGGGATACAAATAAAGAGCCCCGATCAGAGGTGATGGTTTTTGGAACCCCATGCAAGGACACAACACGGTCAATATAGATTTCCGCATACTTCTTTGCTCTATAAGTGGTTTTTACTGGAATGAAATGAGCTGACTTGGTGAACCGATCGATGATCACCCATATGGAGTCATAGCCTTTTTGGGTACGAGGCAAACCTACGATAAAATCCATGTGGATATCTTCCCACTTCCATGCTGGAACTTCTAGTGGTTGGAGCATACCGGCAGGCTTCAAATGATCAGCCTTCACTCTCTGACATACATCACATTCAGACACATACTTGGCAATTTCTCGTTTCATACGAGTCCACCAAAATTTTTGCTTCAGATCTTGGTACATTTTGTTGCTCCCAGGGTGCATAGCAAGCAAGGAGTTGTGGGCTTCATCTAGTATTTTCTTCCTTAGACCCATGTCTTTTGGTACCACTAAGCGATTTTTGAACCATAGGACTCCCTCTTCATCAAGCTTGTAACAAGCCTTCTTCCTTTCATTGATCCCATCTCGAATATGTGCCATACCCTTATCTTTCTTTTGTGCCTCTATGATTAGATCTTTTATAGTGGGTTCAATGATGAGATTGTAAAGTTCAGCTCGTTGCCCTATGGGTGTTTCTATCTCTGCAATCTCACAACATAGCACTCTTACTGTTGGTCGAGCCTCAATGAAATTGCAATGAGCTTTACGGCTTAATGCATCTGCTACCACATTAGCTTTTCCAGGATGATAGTGAATTTCCAAGTCATAGTCCTTGATCAATTCTAACCAACGACGTTGCCTCATGTTTATTTCTGGCTGGGTGAAGATATATTTTAAGCTCTTATGATCAGTGTATATGTGGCATGTGTTGCCCAACAAGTAATGTCTCCATATCTTCAGGGCATGAACAACTGCAAGTAGTTCCAGATCATGAGTTGGATAATTCACCTCATGTTTCCTAAGCTGGCGGGATGCATAGGCAATCACCTTTCCTTCTTGCATTAAGACACAACCGAGGCCAATACCACAGGCATCACAATAAACATCAAATGGCCTGGTGACGTCCGGTTGAGCAAGAACAGGTGCTGAAGTTAGGAGTTTCTTCAATGTTTGGAATGACTCTTCACATTTTGTGCTCCATACAAACTTTGCATTCTTTTGGGTCAATGCTGTCATTGGCTTTGCAATTTTGGAGAAGTCCTTGATGAAGCGGCGGTAGTAGCCCGCTAAACCAAGAAAACTCCGTATCTCTGTCACTGTTTGTGGTTGTTTCCATTCTAGCACATCTTTCACTTTCCTAGGATCAACAGCCACACCCTTCTCTGACAAGATATGGCCTAGGAATGCCACTTCCTTCAGCCAAAAAGCACATTTACTGAATTTGGCATAGAGTTTATGCTCTCTAAGCCGAGATAGCACTACTCGCAAGTGCTCTTCATGCTCCTTCGCATCCTTGGAATAAACCAAGATGTCATCAATGAATACTATCACGAACTTGTCAAGCTCATTCATGAATACCGAGTTCATCATGTACATGAAGAAAGCCGGTGCATTTGTCAATCCGAAAGACATGACAAGGTACTCATACAGCCCATACCGCGTTGAGAAAGCGGTCTTTGGTATGTCTTCCTCTCGGATTTTCATTTGATGGTACCCGGACCTAAGATCAATCTTGGAGAAAACTGAGGCTCCCGCAAGTTGATCAAATAAGATATCAATGTGTGGCAGTGGGTACTTGTTCTTGACTGTGACAGCATTCAGTGGTCGATAGTCCACACATAACCTCTTACCACCAGGTTCTTTCTTCTCAACAAAAAGGGCCGGGCAACCCCATGGCGATGAGCTAGGGCGAATGAAACCTTTGTGAAGCTGTTCTTGCAGCTGCACTTTCAATTCCTTCAACTCATCCGGCGCCATTCTATATGGTCTTCTTGAGACAGGTGCTGTACCAGGCATAAGCTCAATGGAAAACTCGACATCTCTATCCGGTGGGAGTCCGGGAAGCTCTTCTGGAAACACATCTGGATAGTCACAAACCACCGGTATCTTCTTGATTTGCTGGAGTTCTGTGGCGTTTACTGTGTGTGACAACTGCTTATGAATTGGCAAATGAAGGTGCATAATCTTCCCATTCTGGCTAGACTTTATCTGAACTATCCTGCTAGTAATATCCAACATGACGTTATGCTCTTTCATCCAATCCATCCCTAAGATAATGTCAATCCCCTGGTTAGGAAGTACCACAGGGTCAACATAGAATTCCTCGGCGTCTATGCGCAGGCGTAAGTGCCTCACAATCTGATTTGTGTCAATTTGTGATCCCGGGGCTATGATATGATATTTTGTCCTCATATCATCAATGTGGTACCCATGTTTTGTTGCATAGGACCTACTGATGAAGGTATTTGATGCTCCGGAATCAAACAAAACCACTGTGGGGTGCTCATTGACAAGGAATGTGCTTGCCAACACTGGTTCACCTTCTGGAATTTGATCTAAGTGGGTATAGTGCACCTGACCCTTCCTTAGGGGTAGCTCTGGCTTTGATCCCTTCCTCTTGTTTAGCTGTTGGCTGCCCTTAACAAGCACTGCCCCCTGATTTCGTCGAGGGGCACGACAGTTTCTACTGAGGTGATTTGTTTTCCCACAGTTGTAGCAAGCACCCACAAAAGAAGTGGCTAAGGCACGCACTGTGGGGAGCTGGAATGGAGCACGATCGGCTGCAACTTGTGGCCATGTCCCAATGTGTTGAAGCTGTTGAGGTTGAGGGCCCCATTCAAGTTGTTGCGACCGACTGACCTGACATGTGTGCAGTAATGGTTGGTGCACAACTCGTTGCCGCAGTGAGGAAGTCAACGGCGGGGTACCTGCAAGTCTTTTCCTCCGCTGGTCCTCTTGGGCCTCGCGGAGGCGCCGTTCCATGTCGATGGCGGCGTCCACCAACTCAATGAAGCTATCGTAGCGGCGCCCCAAGTGAGTCAGCAGAGTGGGGTCAAACCCATCCAACAGACAGGCAGCCCTACGTGAGTCAGTGTCGACATCCTTAGGGGAGTACTGAGACAGGCGAATGAAGGCCTGTACGTACTCGAGTACTGACATGTTCCCTTGACGAAGGGCACGGAATTCCCGCTGCTTGAGTTCAATAAGGCTAGCCGGGAGATAGTGAGCTCGGAAAGCCACACAGAACTCGTCCCATGTGACCTGGTGCCCGGTAGGTTGCATTGCCAGGAATGTAGCATACCAGGCCCCCGAGGGACCGTGTAGACATTGCCCTGCGAAGCAAGTCTTCTGTCGTTCAGTGAGTTGGGGCAATAGACTGAGCTTGGATTCTATGACTCGAAGCCAGTCATTTGCTTCAAGTGGATCCGTAGCAGTGGTGAAGATGGGCGGTTGTAGGGCCGCAAAGTCGGCATAACCAATCTCTTGCGGGTAACGCCTTTGTTGCTCTTGAGCTATCAGATTGATGAGCTGACCCTGCTGAGTGACCAGAGTGGCCAACTCAGGAGGAGGGGGTGCTCCGTGAGTAGCCCCTCGAGCTGACGTCTCAGGTGTGGTGACCATCTGCAGGAATAAGGCCAATGGCGTTTAGTCTAGCAACCCTAGCGCAATCGATGCGGTGATAAAAAGGTCGTAGCATCATAGATACCGCATAGATACATGAAAGCGTGGATGTCATGATGCATGATTCGTCCTATTCGTTCTCACATCTCACACCCTATATTCAATATATAACTACCGATATTTTTGGTGACACATATGCACGACACTCTCTAATGCAACTAGTCGTCACTACTCGGTCTTAGTTTCGTGCGTAGTTAGTGTACCTGCAGAAAAATGCATGCTCATACCAACATCACCATCATTATACATTACCACTCTAACCCTAAAAGTGGCATCCACGAATTTCTTTAAGCTACGTCTGGTGGACGACGTAGTGGCGCCATTTCTCCCAACGCACCCAACGTCCCTCCAGTACTGGGGAATTGCTGGGGAGAGAAACGGTGGCCAACAAGATCTAGCTATAATTTTGGTCGAAGGAAGAGTGGTCACGAAACACTCCCACGGCGTGACCGCCCCCCTTAAAGAGTTCTGCCCTATCAGCATGAATGCAGGGTTCGCAACAGTCCGCAAATCCCAATAGCGCTCCACCAGTACTGGGGATAACTATGGCCGAAATGTTGCTTCCCAAAGCGCCGAATATGCATATGAGTTCTATCTAAGTTAAGATGTTAGCGATGTCACCTGATAATACACTAACATCCTTAATATGGGCGTATCGATACTCTCATTTTCCAAATACTTCGAAAAGGTTTTCGAAAATAGGTTTGCAAACCAAAACTGGATGATATGACTGTTGTCTGTGTATGATCGGCTCTGATACCAGCTGTGGCGGAACCGCCGATTTAATCCGAACTAATCACACCTGCCACCCATGGCTCGCAGTGTGATTAGGCCGAACTAAACCCGGTCGTCCGTCGAGAGTCAAAATGACTCCCGATATTACCTTTTCCCAGAGGAACCGACATCACACACATCCAGCCCTCGATGGAGCCACAACAGTTACATCATCACAGGCAGTTTATAGTAGAAAATAAGTTTGAGTGCTTACAAACCAAATATAGGTAGTCAAATACCTATTCATATACAAAGCGGAAGCATTGTTCAAAATAAATCTCACTGCGGAAACATATTACTTTAAGAAGAAGTCTTCAGGCAATAAAGAATGAGGCGAGAAGCACCGAGCCCACCGGTACTGCTCTCCTTCAAGCTAGTGTCCAAAAGACATCATTACCTGCTCAAAAGTGGGGGCAAACCCTGAGTACTAATTACTCAGTAGGACTTAATGGAAGAGCTTACGGCTGACGCAAAGCTGGCAACTAACAGTTGATCCTTAGCCATTCTTTTTATAGTAATTAAAAGTTAATATGTAATTATCAGCATCATCAAAATATTCATCATCATAATATAACTGGCAGGAATGTAAACATACATATACGAACATGTGGTATTGAAAACAAAACATATATAGTCATAAATACAATTCGATTGTTACTACATTGCCCGTGTGTGACCTTGGCATTCTCACACCTGGTGAGCATCAGCGATTCGAATCGATTTTTAATTCCCGGGAATAACTATCATGCCAGGGGTATATGCTTACTAGCCATCGCGTTCCCACATATAGCCCCCATCTCCACTCGTCCCATCCCAAGTTTGATTCAATCCCGCCATTCCCCTGGGTTTTGCCCTCTCAGGAGCGATACCACGGCCGCACCGGGTCAGCCCTCCCTCGAGTACAAGCTCCCCCAGGCCTAACTCCCTCCAACAAGAATGGTAGGAACCTGTCTCTGTTCTTCGGATGGCACGAGTAAGACTTTCACCGGTCCATTATCCCGGATAAGCACTCTAGCAATATTATGCCGATCAGCAGGCGAACAGCGAATCGGGCCTTAAACGACTCGGGCGGAGTCCACCAAACCATCCACATCATTTTTCATCATAATATACCCAAATCTCCGCCCGGCCTCAATTTAGTTTCATGACAACCATGTTTAAAGTTTCCCATGTATTTTGAAAGCCTTTCCTTTGAAAACACCTATACGACGAGTGACTCCAATTCACTCGTGTCTACTCGCACCTAGCATTTCTAGGCATACTCGTCCTACGTACTCTATTGTAGGTGCTAGGGCCAGGACGGCCAAGAAGTCTAATGCAATTGTTTTCAAACAACTCCTAATGCGGATGTCTAAACATCATTCAATATCATATTTGCTGGGAATTTATGATCCTGCCTACCTTCCTCACTAGGGTTAGTAGCTGCTTCCTGAGCGAAGTCGGGCTCCTGCGGCTGGTCTTCCGGCTCCTGATGCAGCTCCTTCTGGTGCTCTTCTACGATCGGTTGGCCCGGCGGATATCCTTCGCTCGCGGGATCTATATGCATGACATGGTGCAATCGGAGCACGTATTAGTGCAATGCTTTGCTTCATGATGTAAGTGCAATGCAAAGAATCATGATTTAGGGGCTAAAGTGATGCATTTCGTGATTAAACTGGTTTAGTATTAAGAAATCGTACAAGCCATTACCTATGGTAACTTAGCTTATCGCATATAACAACGTGGGTGTGTGGCGAGGTAACACCGTTTTATGCGGAGGCAACCGAAGTTTACTTAAATAAGTATTTTGCCTGCTATTTCCAAAATAGGGTCAATCTTACATGCACAGTACCCTATTTCAACCATGAGCTATTTATACCACAGGGAGCATAATAAAAGGTGTAAAACCCTTTTTAGAGCAAAATTTTTAATATGGTTACCTTTTCCTTATTTCTTTTTATGCTAAAATCATATGTAGGGGTAAAATAGTAATTAAAAAATGAGCACTTGAGCTACCAAAAATCACAATGAGTCTATATACCCTAATAACACTGCTGATCAAGTTTGGCAATTTTTGGAGACCATTTAGCCCATATTTCCTAATTATATTGATTTATCAAGCACACATAATATCAGGGGCAAAAAGGTCTTTTCCTGCTCAACCAATATACCCATTCTGTAGATTTACCTAAAAGGAGTACAATGCAACAAGTTTTGTATTTTTCTGATTTTTATTTGATTTATTATGGATTTTCAAAGTTTCAGCCGAATTAATAATTATTTAGAGGAAAAACCACAGATCTAGGGTTCTTTTCGTTATTACTGTAAACTACAAGGGCTGGTTTGCGAAATATTCCAAGACTCATTGAGCAGTACTTGGACGAAAACGCGAAAAGGGAACACCGCAGGGGCTAAGTCGCAAAGCGAGCATCTTCAACCTCTGTTCTTCTTCCTCCTACCGACAGGGAGGGGAAAAATGGAGGAGGCGCGCGGAACCCGGCCATGCAGGGCCCGAAGCTCGACTCCGGCGACCAGGAGAGGGAAGGGAGGATGGGAAACGCTTACCCCCCTACCTGATTCGTGGGGAAAAATCACGGATGGGGCCGGCGACGGAGCTTTGGATGCATGGAACTTCGGCGGCGAACTGCGTCGCGGAGGAGTGGAATCGGCGGCCTAGGCTCGGGGAATCGGCGGAGCCGAGGTAGGTGAGGGCCGGCGCGGCGATAGGGAGGAGCGGAACGGCCGGAATTTGTGCGACCTCGAGCTCCCTGCTTGCTCCAATGGCGGACGGCGTGGAACGAAAGGAAAACAGAAGGTAGAGTGAGAGGAGAGGTCACTCGACCTCGCCTTTTGGCCAAGCGCGGGCAGGGCGCCAGGACGCGTGGCCGGCAGGGCGACGCGGCGTGCGGTTGGACGCCGGCGGCCGCGTGGCAGCCCTGCTTCGCCCGCCGTGTGGGCACGTCGCGCGCCGGGTGGAGGGAGGAGAGAGGAGGAAGAAAGGGGCGCGCCGTGGACTCGGTCTATGGACCCGAGGTCGATGACAGGTGGGGCCGCGGGAAGGAACTAAACTTGACATGTATGGACCGGGTGCACGGGTGGGATGGTCTGGTGGGGCCCACAACTGAAGCCGTCCACGCCCGGTGTCCAAAGCCTGACGGGTGGGTCCCACGCGTCATACACACAAAAGGGAAAATAAAACTCGAAAATGGAAAAAGGCTATTTGACCAGGATGACATAGTTCTGAATTTCACATTTTTGAATATCTTAGAGGCCGAATTAGACCAAACTTAAAATAGAGAAATTATTGTAAACTTGATGATCTACAACTTTGTCAAAAGGAGTAATACCAGATTCCAAGTTTAACTATGATTTAAATTGAGTTTAATCTGCTGACCCCAGTTTGACCAACAAAATTTTCCAATTTAAAAATTCTACAAGTCATATTTTTATGCATTTTCATGGAAAATGTTATATACCAATGTTGTTCAGTTGCTCAGGCACTACAACTTTGATATACAAAGTTTTTCAAAATGTTGACTTTTGTTTCACAAAAATTTGAAATCTCTATTTAACTCACATTTGGACAGATTTCTCAATTTTACCGAAAATGACCTAAAACTCTATTCAAACCTTTACGCATGTCATGACACAAAATACCAAAGTTGTTCATTAGGAAATTGTCTACAAGTTTGGTATGTATAGTTTTATCAAATTCACCACAGTATTAAGGTTACCGGGCAAATGAAAATGCAGTTTGCAGAAAAATCGGTTTTAACTCGCTTCAAAGGACTTAACCCACTCATGCCCCTAATATGAAATGTTCATTTAATGATGCAATTTAGCTAATGATTCTGACGTAATACGCTTGAGATGCCTGGGGCATCACAGGGATGGCAGCGGGTCGGGTAATGTTCGGGTAGAGTAATACCCTACCTGCGAGAATACCCGCAAGGCAATACCCTACCCGTATCCGCGAAGGCTTTCGGGTAGGATTTTGTACCCGTACCCGTACCCACCGGGTATCTGCCGGGTCTCAGGTATGCATCGGATATGTTGATGAAATATTAAATTCTAGGTCACTTTGATCATACATATAAGATGAAAATAAATTATCACCATTATTTTTAAAAATCAATTTGCTAGTAACTAATAAGCAATGATTGCATGTCGCATGAAGTAATAAAATAGTCACATGATTATATATTTGATAGTCTAAAAAATTGAGTAAGGGACTCACACAATCACACACTTATGTCTCACTCTCTATATTAAAACCAAATAGATAGCAATACAACTCACATATTAATATAAGTGTCAAATAACACAACTAGTAGCAGGCTAGCAACAACAAATCAATAATACAAGTCTATGAAAATAATCAATGCATAGTGCGTGTGGCTCATCGTATAGTAAAATACTAAGTTAAATATATATTTCGGGTATCCACCGGGTACCCGTGGGTAAAATATTGTACCCGTATCCTACCCGATATATTTCGGATACCCGATCCGATAAGATCCGTGGATGATTTTTCCTATCCATATCCATGTCCATCGGGTACGAAACCCGCGGGTATCCATACCCACGGGTCCGATTGCCATCCCTAATTGGATGTTGGCAATGCAAGAAGAACTAAACAACTTCAAATGGAATGAAGTCTGGTCCTTAGTGGAGAGACCTAATCAAAACGTGATTGGAACCAAATGGGTCTTCCGCAACAAGCAAGATGAGCATGGCGTGGTGACAAGAAACAAGGCACGGTTGGTGGCTCAAGGTTTTACCCAAGTGGAAGGCTTGGATTTTGGAGAGACGTATACGCCCGTGGCAAGGCTTGAGTCAATTCGGATCCTTATAGCCTTTGCCACGCACCACAACTTCAAGTTGTACCAAATGGACGTCAAGAGTGCCTTCCTCAATGGGCCAATCCAAGAAGAAGTATATGTGGAGCAACCGCCGGTCTTTGAAGACCCCAAGTATCCTCACCACGTCTACAAGCTGCATAAGGCGCTCTATGGGCTCAAACAAGCTCCTAGAGCATGGTATGAATGCCTTAAGGATTTTCTCTTGAAAAATGGCTTTGAGATAGGGAAAGCCGATTCTACTCTCTTTACTCGTAAATTCAATGATGATTTATTCGTGTGCCAAATATATGTTGATGACATAATATTTGGTAGTACTAACAAAGCTTTTTGTGATGAGTTTAGTAAGATAATGACCAAAAGGTTCGAGATGTCCATGATGGGTGAGCTCAAATTCTTCCTAGGATTCCAAATTAAGCAACTCAAGGAAGGTACTTTTCTTTGTCAAACCAAGTACACACAAGATATGCTCAAGAAATTTGACATGGAGGATGCAAATCCCGCCAAAACACCCATGGCACCAAACGGACACCTCGACTTAAATAGTGAAGAAGGTAAAAGCATCGACCAAAAGCGCTATAGGTCTATGATAGGCTCTTTGCTTTACTTGTGTGCATCTCGGCCCGATATTATGCTTAGTGTGTGCATGTGTGCAAGGTTTCAAGCTACCCCGAAAGAGTGCCACTCGGTGGCCGTTAAAAGAATCTTGAGATACTTAGTTCACACACCAAACCTTGGCTTGTGGTATCCCAAGGGCTCCACTTTTGATCTTCTCGGTTACTCCGATTCGGACTATGCTGGTTGCAAGGTTGATCGGAAGAGTACAACGGGGACTTGCCAATTCCTTGGTCGGTCCTTGGTGTCTTGGAGCTCCAAAAAACAAAATAGTGTTGCACTATCCACCGCCGAAGCCGAGTATGTTGCAGCCGGTGCTTGTTGTGCTCAACTACTTTGGATGAGGCAAACCTTGAGAGACTTTGGTTGTGAGTTTAGCAAGATCCCTCTCTTGTGTGACAATGAGAGTGCGATTAAGCTAGCTAACAATCCGGTGCAACACGCACGCACCAAACACATAGACATCCGCCATCATTTCTTGAGAGACCACGAGCCAAAGGATATATCGCCATTTGTCATGTGAGTACCGAAAATCAACTAGCCGATATCTTCACCAAACCCCTTGACGATGAAAGGTTTTGTGCTTTAAGGAGTGAGCTAAATATTTTGGATTCTCGTAACGTGGTTTGATCCACTGCACACACATTTGATTGTTTCTATTCGTAGAATTCTAGTCAATCCATGCTAAATCAAATAAATAATATGTTGGCTCTTTTTGGATCGTTGGATCCTAACTTGTGGAAAGTGACTATGGTTATGCATTGATTGTTTGTGGCTAGTCACCTGTACACAAGTTTCTCTCAACATTCTTTGTAAAAATATCTTTGAAAATCCCTTCAAAATTCCCCTCAAAAATGGATTTATTTCAAGTCTTTTTGTGTCTCACCGGTTGGCCCACCGGTGGACCGGTCGGACACCTCCAACCGGTGTGCGGGCTTTGCTGGCCTACCGGTTGGACCACCGGTGCAACCGGTGGGGTGACCTCCAACCGGTCGGCGGGTTCTGCTGGTCTACCGGTTGGACCACCGGTGCAACCGGTGGGGTGGCCTCCAACCGATCGGCAGGCTCTGCTGTCCTACCGGTGTACCACCGGTTCAACCGGTGGGGCGACCTCCAACCGGTCGGGCACTTGTTTTGCGCGTGAGAGTCCTTTTCTTTCTTTGGATTCCTTCTCTCCCTCACATCTACCAGTGCCCACTCGTGTCTCCTCCACCCTGCCCTTAGCCGCTGCCCCCACCCCTGCCCAGCGCCACCGCCCCTGCCTCCGCCCTTAGCCGCCGCCCTCGCCCCTATCCAGCGCTGCTGCCCTGTGCCCCCCGGCCTCCGCGCTCCCACCCCTGCGTGCCGCCCCACCTTGCACCCGCACTCCCACCGCGCCCTGCCCAGCCCCCGCCCACGCCTCCTCACCTCAACCCCGACCCCATCCCCGCCTTGCCCCTCCTCCTTGTGATTCGGCTGTTTCACATTGTGTTGAAGCTCTTTCCTCGCGCGGGAGTAACTCTCTTTTTTGAAGGTATAATCCTCTCGACACCCGATCTACTTTTCTACTCCGTTCTAGATCGATCCTCTTAGTAGAAAGGTCACATTGTATCTCATTAGCATGGATCTACAAGGGTGTGAAGTTTGGACGATCGACTCTCAAGTTTCACGCACTCTCTCATCGTGTCATTTCCCGACCGGTGCCATCGGTTCCCCACCGCTGCCACAGATGGGGCTTTGTGCTCTCTGGTTTATCCACCTCTTTTGCAAAATGTTTTTACTTACATCTATCCTAAACCTAGTGCTATATCCTTTTATTAGGCCTTTGTTCACCATGCCTCGATATGGAGATGATGATTCTAGTGACGGTTCCGATGGCATTCAAGCAGATCTTCCACCCTCTCCTCCATGTCGTAATCCCCCACGCAAATCTGTCTCGAAAGGCAAAGATGTGGGTCAATCATCTCGTCAACCACAAAAGAAAAAGGTGTCTGGTAGGAAGAAGAAGCAGGGTCCAGTATATGACAGTGAGAATGACATTGAATCCCCTCCTTCTGATGCCGAAGTCCTTTCCAATCTTGTCTTGACTGATCCAGATTGTGCACCTCATGTAGTACAGTTCTTTGGTCACCAACCGAAAGGCAAAGCCGACAGAATCAGGGAAGCCCGGTACACTAACCCACTCCTTCGCACCAAGGCTCGGTTTATCAATGATCACCGCTTTCACAATGCTTTGCACGTAGAGTTTTATCAGAATGTGAAGGCCAGAAACCACACGGTGATTGGGCAGCGGTATATTGATTGGGAAGCTTGTTGCAAGATGAATGATGCCCATCTTAATCAAGCACTTGATGCATTGGAACATCATGGGTTGAGGCATATCTTGGAGTTCAAATGTGATTGGAATGTTGAGGCGATTGCACAATCCTACTCCACTCTTTGGATCACTGACCCCGACGAGGCAGCCGGCACTCCCGCTTCCATGAACTTTCTCATTCAAGGTGTTCCCTATCGTTGCAGCTATGAGAAGTTTGCTAAAATTCTTGGTTTTGATAAGAGGGATCTTGACAAAAACTCTCTTCATGACTTTACTTTTCCCCCTAAGAATTATTTGAGCAGTATACACTATGATCCAGTCAATCATCTTTGGGAGACCTCTAACATGAAGCCATTCTACCGCTACCTCAACTCACTCTTCCGGCAAACTCTTCTTCCCAAGGGCGGTAATGAATTCAATGTGCTTTCATACAGTCAGAACCTTCTTGTGTACTTCAATCCCCAGCACCGATATACTTTCAGTTGCTTTTATCTTATTTGGAGAGAGATCCTAAATGTCTCTTGGGATTCGAAGAAGAGCTTGACCCATGCTCCTTACATCATGAGGATGATTGAGGTAGTCACTAAGTACCGTTTCCATCCAACCGTCAAGCATCTGCCTTACAAGCCCAAGCCTCTTTCAGATGCTCCTTCCGCCGCTCCTCGGGCTCGTCGTGCTCCATCACCTCAGTCTTCTGGTGAGCTTGCACCACCTCCTCCTCACCATCAGTCCTCCTCTCGTGCTGCTACTGCCGCTCGACCGCGTGCTTCAAGTTATGATGCCAGATCCAGGTCTTGAGAGGATAGTTTCTTAAGGAGGGGTATGAATGCTATTTTCAAAATGTGCCGCTCCACTCGGAATGATGTCATTGAGATTCGGGAACAGCTTAAGAGGCACGCTGCTGGACAACTGTTGGAGCGGGAGTGCTCCTGGTCGGGTGGCGGAATGCACCCGGCCGTGATCCTAAGTACTGAGAGTAGTTAGGGGGAGCGATCGTTGTTAGCTAAGTTGGTGGTGGCACGATGGTGGCGAGAGGATTTAGAGTGGTTCGGGCCGCCGGAGCGTAATACCCTACGTCCACTGTGGGTGTGTTCTTGTATTTCGTGGGCCTTCAGAGGAGTCCCTGAGGCTGTCTGGATCTGTGTTTTTGAGCCTGTTTGTGAGCTTGTTCGAGGTTGTCCTTTGTGTTGCGTATGCCTCCCCTTTTATAGCCCAAGGGGGGCATGTACATGGTGGCCGGGCCCCGACAGGTGGTCCCGGCCATTTCCTCTATGCTACAGTTCTATCCTGTGCAATGTCCAACGCTTCCATGCTTCGCGCCTGTACCACCGTCGTGACCTGGTATGGCCTGGAGATCCGCCATACCGTCTTGTCGTCTGGATACGGCGCCGCGCCGTCCTGCCTCACGCCGTCCTGTCCCATCGGCTGCTAAACCCGCTGAGAGGCTTCAGAGGCCGAGGGGCAGGCGACGCGCACGCGTGACAGGACAGGGCGCTCGTAGTAGCGTTGTAGCGCCGCTGCCTAGTATTAGGCTGAGCGCAGCCGCCGCGCGTGGCGCGGCTCATGATGAGTACAGCGTACTTGTTTACTCAATATAGACCCCAGTGTAGCTGGGGAAATCAACTGTAGTGCTCTGTCATCGCTGCCGCGCCTTGGTAAGGCGCGCCCCTTTGCCTCGCCGCCGCCGCCTGCCAGCGGCGGTGCCAGCGGGGATGGGGGCACACCCGTCTGACAGCGGCGGCGTCGGCGGGCGACGGGGGCACGCCTGTCTGACAACGGCGGCGGGCAACGGGGGCACGCCTATCTGACACTCATGGTGTCAGCGGCATTGGGGCGTGCCAGCCTGACAGCGGCGGTGTCAGCGGCATCGGGCACGCCCACCTGCCCGCAATAAATGCGGCAGGTGGGCGAGGCGCCCACCTGAAGGCCCCGCCACGCGCCTTGTGGGCACGTGGCAATGCAAGACCTTCCCGTGCCCTGTGGTCACGTGGCGGCCCCGGACCACCGAAGGTGCTGGCTCCGGACCTCCACGCGCTCTGCGGGCACGTGGCGCCCCCGGACCACCGAGGGCGCTGGCTCCGGACCTCCACGCGCTTCTGCACGTGGCGGCCCCGGACCACCGAGGGCGCCGGCTCCGGACCTCCCCGTGCTCTGTGGGCACGAGGCGGCCCCAGACCACCGAAGGTACGGGCTCCGGGCTCCGGCCCGAGAGGTCCGGACCTCTCCTCGCGTGGCTGGGGGAGGCTCGGTCCTCAAGGAGGTTCGGGGCCTCCCCTGTGGGCCGGGTGCGTGGCCCTAGCTTTCCCAAGGAGTGGGCCGGGCCCATCTGTATGCGGCCTTAGGCCCTCCTTGTACTGCAGTAGTTACCTCCCTTAGCGATCTTCATCCAGTGTAAGCGGGTACCCGGTCAGCTGGGTACCGACAGTGGCCCCTGGGCTTGCCTTTGGTGAGTTTTTCGAACCTGAGGTGAGCCCACCGTCGCTTACTACACAAGCCGCCGGGAGCCGTGTGTGGCTATCGGCGGTTAGCCGTTAAGCTCATAGTTGGGCAGGGCCCACCACTTGATTTCTTGGCCGAGGCCTTGAGTCGCCTGCCTTCGGAGGGGGCTCAGTCCACCTGACCCCGCGGGGTGGCCCCGTGGGTTCCCACGATCTGGGGGCGCGCGATCGTGGGAATCTCTCGGGAAACGTGGGGGCAGGCCCGCGTCGGAAACCGCGCAGCGGTTCACCTACTTCTTCTCCTGCCATTAAGGCGGGGCAGACGGCTACGTGGGCAGCCGTGCGTAAAGCGGAAAAGGCAGGGGCCCCGCACGTCGCGCCGGGACGCGCGTCCGCGAGCGGCCGCCGGTTCGCTTTCCTGCCTTGCTTGCTCTTCTACCCGCCTGTCATGACTGCCTCCTCGGGCCCCTGTTGTCATAGACCTGGTGGCCCGTGGGTGCGCCCGCGCGCGCGTACACTTGACGTCCGCGGCTTGCGGAGGATTGGGGGCAACCGTCAAATAGGGTTCTCGGCCATCGGCCGAGCACGTCCTTCTGTCATTTGCCTCTGCACCCCTCGCATTCGCCGCGGCGCTTCATCTTCCTCGCAGCAGAGCTCTCGCTTCTTGTCTGCTGCGTGCTCCTTATCTTCTCCACCGCCAGATTCCCCAGCGATGGGTCCGAGCCACCAATCCCCCCGGGAGACTGAGGAGAACCTCACCCGCGTCCGCCGCCTGCTCGGCTGGACGGACGCGGAGCGTCGCGATAATGTTCGCACGGGCTCCCTCCCCCACCGCAACTTGCAGCTGGGGGAGTTCATCCTCTTCGTCCCCTACCTCTACTGTGGTCTAGGGATTCCGATCTCTTCTTTCTTCATGCTGGTGCTGGAGGCGTTTGGGCTGCAGCTCCAGCATCTCACCCCCACTCCATCCTTCATGCGGCCATCTTTGCCCACTTCTGCGAGATGTTCGTGGGGGTTCCTCCTTGCGTGACGCTCTTCCGTCACTTCTTCTCGGTGAGGTGTTCCGGGAGGAGCTCGACGGAGATCGGCCGCTACTACTTCCTGCTGAAGGGGTCCGGGGGAAGATCAACTTATCTCCCCACCTTCGCTAGCGCCAAGTGGGAGCACTGGCGCAACGACTGGGTGATTGTCAAGGCGGAGCCGAACGACCGGTTGGCTCTCCCGGATAGCAGTCCCGACGCACCTCTCCCGGAGGGTGCCTCGACAGATCTGCCACCCGAGTTCTCCCCCGTGCTGGCCAGGATCGCCGAGCTCGTCAGCGGCGGGCTGACCTCACTGCACGTCCTCGCGGACTTCCTCAGGCGGAGGCTCGCCCCCCTGCAGATGCGGCCAAGGCTGGCGTGGAACTACACCGGCTCCAACGACTGCAGCCGGGTGGTACGTGGCGAAGGCCACGACCTGACGCCGCTCCTGCTGGAGGAATGGGTGCGGTGCGTCACGGACGTGAGTTTCCCTCCGGAGCAGCTGCGCCTACCGTCCGCTATCGTGCCGCTCTGCCGCGACCAGGCCTTGCGGACGGCGGTGCTCCGGGAGATGCCCACGCTCGACGGCGGCGGCCTCGCGGCGCGGCAGCTTGGAGGCGACCCCAACCGGGGGGTCCACATTGCTGACGCCCCGGTTGGGGGTTCTGATGCCAGGGGCACCGCTCCTGCTGACAAGGGCAAAGGGCCAGTGGCAGCGTCCCCCGTCGTTCCGCCGGCGGGTGGTGAGGAGACGTGGCGAAGGCTGGTCCGCGGCGACGGAACCTTTGTCTCGGAGCCCGACCCGAAGCGTCAGCGGACCTCGGGGGAAGGAAGCTCCTCTGCGCAAGGGGAGCGAGTGCCGCCGCCGCCTCCGGGCCAGCGGCACCCTCAGCGCCGGGCACCTCCTCCGACGCCGGACCAGCAGCGGCGGTTCTCTCCGGCACCGCCGGCCTCGGGCCCACGGCAACAGCAGCCACCGGCAGCGTCGACCGCGGATCGGCAGCCGCGGCGAGGCTCTAGCCTTCGTGGCCGCTGGTCCGAGACCGGCGCCTCGGGGGCCGAGACCGCACCCGGAGTGCCTGCTGAGGGGGCAGCTCCGGGCGCGCAGCCCCAGGCACCAGGCAGCCCGGTGCCTGAGGGCGTCGCGACCCAAGGGCCTGCGCCGGGGGCGGCTCCTGACTGCCGGACCTCGGAGCCTTCATCGCCCGCCGCCCAGACGACCAGCCCCGGATCTCCACCTCCTACCGAGGGGGAACTGGAGGAGGTTCTGGGTAGGCCGCTTCTGCCCCTGCCCAAGCCGGGTGGAGCCCCTCTCCCTCGCGTGCTACGTCGGGCGCACCAGGCCCTGGACGACGCCCAGGAGGCGCTTCAGCTGGAGTGGGCCCGGCTGCAACAGGAGCGCGAGGGCCTGGACGGCTGGCAGGGCCCGTCTGGGGGAGCAGATCGAAGCCGCCACCGCCCAGCACTTACGGACCCGTGCGGAGCTTTCCACTGCTCGCACCGAGCTCGACGCCGACCGCGCGGCCTTCCAAGAGGACCTGCAGAGGTTCGCTGGCCGGGAGCGCGTGGTTGGGCTCCGCGAGAAGCAGGCCGAGGTAGGCGAGGCGCGGCTGAAGTTCGAGCAGGTGAAGCTGGAGTCCGCGTGGAAGGGCGTGGAGCAGCGCCGGCAAGAGCTGGTGGAGGTGTCTGAGCGGCAGGCTGCTGTCAACTCCGAGCTCGACAAGATGAAGTTGAGGCTTGTCGAGCGCGAGGCAGCGGTTGCGGCCCGCGAGGACTCCGTCGCTCAGCGGGAGGCGTCGGCCAAGGCTCTGAGGGACTCTGCTGCTCGCCAGGCTGCCACGCTCAAGGTCCGCGAGGACTGGGTGAAGTCCCGGGAAGCGGAGCTGGCGGAGCAGGAGAGGCAGCTGCTGGCTGAGTGGGCCGCTCTGGAGCAGCTGAAGCAGGGTGCTGCTCAGCAGGCGGCGGTGGAGGGCCGGGAGCAGATGCGCGCCGGCCTCCAACGCATCGCCGACTGGGCCGGGGAGGCGAGCTCGGCTCTGGTACCGCTCGGACTGAGTCCGATCCGAGTGACAGAGCCGCCTTCCACCATGGCGGACGCCCTCCCTGTCCTGGACTCGGCGGTGGAGCGACTCCGGCGCCTGGACTCCACACTCGGAGAACGCCTTGAAGCCGAGGGCCGCGAGCTGTGCCGCCTCGTGGTGGAGCACCTCCTGGTCTGCTTCCGGAGCCACGACCCCGCCATTTCCTTGGACCCGGTTATCGCAGGTCCGGTGGAGGAAGCGGAGGACGCCGCTCGGGACAGCGTGCAGGAGGCGGTGGAGGTCGTTGCCGCCCGGTTCCAGCGGACCCCTTGCAGACGAGGACCCGGATGTACCGGGGACAGGGGCCTCTCCAGCGCCGTAGAGCAACAGCTTTTGCTGTTTTGTTTTGTTTTTTGTTTTTTTTATGTATGTAAAACATTAGTATGCCAAGTAATATAAGAATGGTAGATGCGACTTATCTCCATTTACTCCCTGCTGCATGCTGGTGTGTTGTTACCTGAACCCCCTGGCCCCTTGGTAGGTAGGCTCTAAGTTTTGAGGCTGGCTACCACCAAGTCAGAGGCCAGACCTGCATGCAACTCACGGCAAACGTCAATGTCGCACCTACGGGACCCACTCTGAGTTGACCTATTCCGCTACTCGAGGTCCGGAGCGTTTGCTGTCCGGGCCAGGGGCTAGGATGTTTGTTCGTGGGATAGCATGGCGTGTGAGTTAAGGGTACGGAACTAGGCAAAACTGCGACACAGCCCTGGACTATCCTTAGTCCAAAACACCTTAGCTCTGGTCCGGTCCTGCAGTCGTTCGGACCTCTCCTAGCGAAACAAAAGGTAACCGCGCTGCCTCGAAGTCCTCGGAGTCGCAGCCGGACCTCACTGCTGAGGTTAGGGGGTGTGCCATTAGCTTAGGGGGTGGTCCGGAGCACTAAACGCACTGTTCCTGATACTGGGGGAACTCACGGCGTGGTAGGGAGTGTTCAGTGCTTAGGGTATGAGACCAGGCTAAGCAGCTGACAGCTCCGTGCTACCAAGGCGAGCCCCTTTTCTCTGGACCTGGCACCCAGTATTCCGGACCTCCTTCCCAGCCTCTGTGCTAACCGCTTCACACTCAAGCTGCTAAGTCCTGCTGGTTCCAAGGAGATTTTTGGCAAGAGTAGGATTCCACGTAGGGGTTAGGAAAAATTGAAACAAGCAGTAGGGTAATAGCGGAGACAAGAATTTCAGGGCTAAATTCTTTCTTTAATCAAGCGGTACAGGGCGTCATGTGATGTCAGCCAGAGGTCGGGATTACAAGGGCGGACCTTCACCGCTCTGGTCCACATGGTGGTCCTATTTAGCTTACAAAAAGAAAAAAGGAGTTGCCCTGAATTTCTTGCCTACGGATAAAACTTACTGAGGTGCTCTATATTCCAAGGGTTCGGCAGCGGAACTCCTTCCTCCGTGGCGAGGCGAACGCAACCGGGGCGACTAACTTCTGTCACCTTGAAGGGGCCTTCCCAGCTGGGGGAGAGCTTGTTGCGCCCTTCTCGGCTCAAGATGCGCCTCAGGACCAGGTCTCCAGGTTGGAGCACCCTGCCCCGCACGGTTCGCTCATGATAGCGTTTGAGCGATTGGTTGTACCGTGCGTTCCGGATTGCAGCCTGCCATCTTTGCTCTTCGACGAGGTCGACGTCGTCGCACCTAGCTTGTTCCTGCAAAGATTCATCGAAAGCTTGGACCCGTGGGGAGCCCAAGAGTATTTCTGGTGGGAGGCATGCCTCGGCCCCGTATACCAGGAAGAATGGGGTTTCCCCGGTTGCTCGGCTGGGTGTGGTCCGGATCCCCCATAGCGCGCAGGGGAGCTCATCAACCCACTTCGCACCGTGCTTTCCCAAGCAGTTGAAGGTGCGGGTTCTGAGCCCCTTGAGGATTTCTGCGTTAGCTCTCTCGACCTGTCCATTGCTCCTAGGATGTGCTACAGAGGCGAAGCATAACTGGATGCCAACGCCGTCGCAATAGTCCTGGAAGACCTGGCTCGTGAACTGGGTCCCATTGTCCGTTATAATACGGCTAGGGACGCCGAACCGGCACACAATGGACTTAAGGAAAGCTGTTGCAGTTCCTTGGGTGATGCTTACTACTGGGGTTACCTCAGGCCATTTTGTGAATTTGTCAATGGCGACGTAGAGGTACCGGTACCCACCGACAGCTCTAGGGAAAGGTCCCAGGATGTCCACCCCCCATACCGCGAAGGGCCAAGAGGGTGGAATCATCTGCAGAGACTGAGCCGGTGTGTGTATCTGCTTTGCGTGGAACTGACACGCCTTGCAGGACCTTACTAGCTCAGCTGCATCCTGGAGCGCTGTCGGCCAGTAAAAGCCATGCCGAAAGGCTTTACCGACCAGCGTACGGGACCCTGAATGATTCCCGCACTCGCCTCCATGGATCTCCGCGAGTAAATCGCGGCCCTCCTCCCGGGTTATGCATCGCATGAGGATGCCATTGGCGCCACGCCTGTAGAGATCCCCTTCTACTAGCGTGTAGCGTTTAGCCAACCGCACTATGCGCTCAGCAGACACACGTTCTTCGGGAAGGATTTTGTCCTTCAGGTAGTCCCAGATCTCTGAGATCCGTGCATCGGGACTGCCCTGAGCCATTGGATGTGTCCCTAATGACATGCCGGGGTCATCAGTCCACACAATCCTTGGTGGGCTCTAGAGATGGAGGACCACCGGGACTGCTAGCTTCGAGGTGCTAGTTCTGCCCCCTTCGCCCAGTTCGGCTGGCTGGGCGGTTGGTCTCAGCAGCTGTCTTTTGAAGACGCCCTCGGGTACTGAGCCCCGAGTTGATGCCCTCGCGGAGAGGTCATCTGCTACTGAGTTGAGGTTCCTGGGAACGTGCTGCAGTTCCAGGACCTCGAAGTCCTTCTCGAGCTCCCTCACTCGCATGAGGTATGCTGCGAGCTGGGGGTTATTGCAGCAGCACTCCCCCCGGACCTGTCGGATCACCAACTGGGAATCCCCCTTAACCAGGAGCTGCTTGATTCCCAGTGACTGAGCGATCATGAGCCCAAAGATCAGGCCTTCGTATTCCGCCATGTTGTTAGTGGCTTTGAATTCGAAGCATACTATGTACTTTACCAGATCCCCGTTTGGGTCCACGAGAGCCACCCCTGCTCCGGACCCTTTTTCGCGGGCGGACCCGTCGAAGAAAAGAGTCCAGTGCGGCTCGGTGAAAACCCGGACGGTCCTGTCCGGCTGGGAAGGTTCCGCCTCGGCTTGCGGACCTCCAGATTCCGAGGCGGTGGGAGTCCACTCCGCGACGAAGTCGGCCAAGACTTGGCTCTTGGCAGCACTTCGGGGCTGGAAGTCGAGTTGGAACTCTGCCAGCTCCGCAGCCCATTTGGCGATATTCCCAGTAGCGTTAGAATTGCGCAGGATTGCTCTTAATGGGTAAGAGGACACCACGACAACCTTATGCGCCTGGAAATAGTGGCGCAACTTTCTGGAAGCAATAAGTAATGCGTAGGCGAACTTGTGAGCTTCCAGATACCTGGCCTTCGCCCCGTGGAGGACTTCACTGACGTAATAGACTGGCCTCTGGGTGGTCCGGACCTTAGTGGCAGGTCCGAGACCATCTCCCCCTGCCAGGCTGGCCCCCTGGGCGGCTTGGCCTCCAGCTTCTGGTGGCTTATCGCCTTGGCAGGGCAACGTGCCAACCGGTCCTCCGATATCGGGGCCGGCTGCAGCTCCCGTGGTGGGCGGACCACCACCTTCCACTTGGGGGACCCCGGTGTCTCCTTCGTGGGGATGGGCTGGTCGCTCGGCGACCAAGACCATGCTTACTACCTCGGATGTCGCCGCGAGGTAGAGAAACAGGGTCTCACCAGACTCTGGCGCCACTAGAACGGGCAGAGTAGTGAGATGCTGCTTCAACTCCTGGAAGGCTTGCTCAGCCTCTTCGGTCCATATGAATGGTCCGGACTTCCTCAAAAGCTTGAAGAAGGGCAGGGCTCTCTCAGCTAGCTTTGAGATAAACCGGCTGAGGGCTGCCAAGGACCCAGTGAGTTTCTGGAGGTCCTTAATGCAGGCCGGCGGCCGCATAGCCTCGATCGCCCTGATCTTGGTTGGGTTTGCCTCAATGCCGCGATGTGACACTAGGAACCCTAACAGTTTACCAGCCGAGACGCCAAAGACGCATTTCTCGGGGTTCAGCTTCGTGCGCGTTGTGCGCAACCTATCGAAAACGAGGGCTAGGTCTTCCATCAAGGTCGACCCTACCCTGGTCTTGACAACAATGTCATCGACATAGACCTCTACTATGTTTCTGATCAGGTCATGGAACGTGAAGTTCATGGCACGCAAAAACGTAGGTAAAGCATTCCTCAGACCATATGGCATTACAACGTAACAATATAAACCATTTACTGTTACGAAGGCTGTATGCCTCTTATCCTCCTCATCCATTTGGATCTGATGAAACCCAGAGTACGCATCCAAAAAAGACAAGAGTTCACACCCGGAGGTGGAATCTACTATCTGGTCTATGCGCGGGAGGGGATAAGGGTCTGGAGGACATACTTTGTTGAGGCTGGTGTAGTCGATACACATCCGAAGCTTCCCGTTCGCCTTGGGGACGACCACCGGGTTGGCCAGCCACTCGGGGTGATGGACCTCCTCGATGAAGCCTGCGTCCAGGAGCTTCCGGACCTCCTGACGGATGAAGTCCTGGCGCTCCACGGACTGCCTCCGTGGCTTTTGCCGCACCGGCTTGGCGTCTGGGTTGATCTTCAGACGGTGCTCAATCACTTCCCTAGGGATCCCAGGCATCTGCGACGGTTCCCAGGCGAACACGTCGACATTTGCCCGGAGGAAAGCAACGAGCGCGTCTCCCTATTTCTCCCCCAGATTCCCTGCGATGCGGGTGGTCTGGGAGGGCTCCGCCCCGATCTGGACGGTCTTGACCGGCACGTCCTCGGGGTCGGAAGGGCGTACCTTGGGCACCTTTGGTTCCTTAACAGGAACCTTGGCCCGAGAGGTCGAGGGGTTGTCCCCCGCCGGGTTCGCTGCGTCAGTAGCGAGAGCATGGAGCTTCTCTACTGCGGCGACGGCTGCGTGGCGGTCTCCCGGCACGGTGAGAACACCCGCCGAGGATGGCATCTTCACGACCAAGTACCCGTAATGAGCAACGGCCATGAAGCGGTACAGTGCCGGTCTGCCAATGATGGCGTTGAACGGCAGGTTGACTTCCGCGACATCGAACTGGACGTTCTCTGTGCGGAACTTCTCCGGGGTCCCGAAGGTAACCGGCAGGTCGATCTTCCCTTTCGGGAAGATCGGCACTGGACCCACGCCGGAGAATGGGCGCGTCGGAGCCAGGCGCGACTCCGGAATCTGCAGCTGTTTGAAGGCTGCGTGGCTGATGATGTTGAGGGCGGCCCCGCCGTCGATCAACACGTGGTGGAGCCGTATGTTGGCGACCACTGGAGATGTGATGATCGGCAGTACGCCAGCCCCAGCCATGTTTTCTGGGCAGTCGGCCGGCCCGAAGGAAATGGTGGTGTCTTTCCACTTGTGGTGTGGAGCCACCCCAGGGACACTCGGCCTGACCGAGAGGACTTCTCGGCGCAGGGCCTTCACGTCCCGCCGGGAAGAGACCGCCCAGCTTCCGCCGTACATGACGTACAGCCTCTTGCGACGTTCGTTGTCGCTGGATTCGGAGCTGGAGTGGCCTAGAGCATAGACGCTCTTGAGCTCCCGCTCCGGGGGCTGGTAGCCCATCTCCTTGCCCCCAGCGGCGGGCCCACCGTCGCTGGTAGCCTTCCCCTTGCCAGGGCGCTGGCGTGGGGGTGAGTCATCCTTGGCCGGACGCTCTCGGCGTTCACTGAGGCGCCGCTGCACGAGCTTTTGTATCTCGCGGCAGTCGGCGGCGCTGTGACCGCTGTTGGGATGAACAGGACATGAGCCGCCACTGTTCCGCGCCTGTTGCCTCGGGCGCTTGCCGCCGGTGTCGCGGCCTCCAGGTGCTGCCGCAGCGACAGGGGCCCCTTCCAGGAACCTCTCAGGGCGTCGGCCCTTCTTCTTCTTCTTGCCGCTCTCTCGGGCGGCACCGGCAGAGGCGCCTGGCTGGGCAGTCCTGTCCTGTTGTGGGGAGTGCCACGCACGCCCCTCTGCGGCCCTAGCACACTTGTCCGCCAGCGCGTACAAGGTGGCGACGTCCTGTACTTGGCGGGTCGCCAGTTTCTCCAACATCTTCTCATCACGGACGCCTTGCCGGAAGGCTGTGATGATGGACGCGTCGGAGATGCGAGGGATTGTTCCCCGCACCTTGGCGAAATGAGCGATGAACGCTCGGAGGGATTCGCCAGGCTCCTGGCGTACTGCATGGAGGTGGGCCTCCACGCCGTACTGCTGGCACGCACTCGCGAAGTTCGCCTGGAACAGAGTGCAGAGCTCCTCCCAGGACCGGATTGACCCGGGGGTGAGGTTCATGAGCCAAGTCCGGGCCGGCCCAGACAAGGCGACATGGAAGTATGACGCCATAACGGCATCGTCTCCGCCAGCCGCTAGCGGTGACGTACACCTGCAGGAATTCCGACGGGTTGGTATTCCCGTCGTACTTTTCCGGCAGGTGCGGCCGGAACTTCTGCGGCCAGCGCGCGGAGCGAAGACTGTCCGCGAGTGCGGCGCAGCCAACTCCAGCCGATACGACCCTTGGTGGCGTTTGCACGCCAACCGGGGGTGGCGCGTAAGCCGGGGGCTTAGGTGCTGCAGCGGCGAACGCCGCGTCAAGGTTCTTGCCCTTAGCGGCGCTTGGCTGCATCCGTGGTTGCTCCACGGTGGTGGGAGTGCCTGCTCGCCGGCGGTTGAGCTCGGCTCGCAGGTCTTCCGTCTGCGCGCTCCTTACTGAGGGGGAGCGCGCGGATGTTGCCGCATCGTGCTGCCTGCGGCGGTTCGACCTCCCCCTGCTGCTGGGAGGGAGTCGTGACCCAGTCCTAGCCGGGCCAGGGGTGACCTCGGCTAGGTGGATCAGGCGATCTACATCGCTTCGCCACTGCGCCAGGGCGCTAGGTGAGGCTGTCGGCCCTGGAGGGTTACGCAGCAACTCCCTGGCTGCGGCGAGCGGGCCGCTAGCAGCAGCGGGGTTCGCTGTGGTGGCGTTTGCCGCTACAGCACTTGTTACTGCAGTGTTTGCAGCAGCGGCGCCCCCCGCGGGGCGCCGAGGGAGCCGCGGCGTCCGCGCCGCGCCCTCAGAACGGTGGGGGGAGGCCTGTGACCCAGTCGAGGCCACCTCCTCTGATGCGGCTGCATCCTCATGGAAATCGCGGATGCGCACCATCATGCGGTGAGGGATGAAGCTAACTGATGCTGCCCCCTACCTGGCGCGCCAAATGTCGGAGCGGGAGTGCTCCTGGTCGGGTGGCGGAATGCACCCGGCCGTGATCCTAAGTACTGAGAGTAGTTAGGGGGAGCGATCGTTGTTAGCTAAGTTGGTGGTGGCACGATGGTGGCGAGAGGATTTAGAGTGGTTCGGGCCGCCGGAGCGTAATACCCTACGTCCACTGTGGGTGTGTTCTTGTATTTCGTGGGCCTTCAGAGGAGTCCCTGAGGCTGTCTGGATCTGTGTTTTTGAGCCTGTTTGTGAGCTTGTTCGAGGTTGTCCTTTGTGTTGCGTATGCCTCCCCTTTTATAGCCCAAGGGGGGCTTGTACATGGTGGCCGGGCCCCGACAGGTGGTCCCGGCCATTTCCTCTATGCTACAGTTCTATCCTGTGCAATGTCCAACGATTCCATGCTTCGCGCCTGTACCACCGTCGTGACCTGGTATGGCCTGGAGATCCGCCATACCATCTTGTCGTCTGGATACGGCGCCGCGCCGTCCTGCCTCACGCCGTCCTGTCCCATCGGCTGCTAAACCCGCTGAGAGGCTTCAGAGGCCGAGGGGCAGGCGACGCGCACGCGTGACAGGACAGGGTGCTCGTAGTAGCGTTGTAGCGCCGCTGCCTAGTATTAGGCTGAGCGCGGCCGCCGCGCGTGGCGCGGCTCATGATGAGTACAGCGTACTTGTTTACTCAATATAGACCCCAGTGTAGCTGGGGAAATCAACTGTAGTGCTCTGTCATCGCCGCCGCGCCTTGGTAAGGCGCGCCCCTTTGCCTCGCCGCCGCCGCCTGCCAGCGGCGGTGCCAGCGGCGATGGGGGCACACCCGTCTGACAGCGGCGGCGTCGGCGGGCGACGGGGGCACGCCTGTCTGACAACGGCGGCGGGCAACGGGGGCACGCCTGTCTGACACTCGTGGTGTCAGCGGCATTGGGGCAGTGCCAGCCTGACAGCGGCGGTGTCAGCGGCATCGGGCACGCCCACCTGCCCGCAATAAATGCGGCAGGTGGGCGAGGCGCCCGCCTGAAGGCCCCGCCACGAGCCTTGTGGGCACGTGGCAACGCGAGACCTTCCCGTGCCCTGTGGTCACGTGGCGGCCCCGGACCACCGAAGGTGCTGGCTCCGGACCTCCACGCGCTCTGCGGGCACGTGGCGCCCCCGGACCACCGAGGGCGCTGGCTCCGGACCTCCACGCGCTTCTGCACGTGGCGGCCCCGGACCACCGAGGGCGCCGGCTCCGGACCTCCCCGTGCTCTGTGGGCACGAGGCGGCCCCGGACCACCGAAGGTACGGGCTCCGGGCTCCGGCCCGAGAGGTCCGGACCTCTCCTCGCGTGGCTGGGGGAGGCTCGGTCCTCAAGGAGGTCCGGGGCCTCCCCTGTGGGCCGGGTGCGTGGCCCTAGCTTTGCCAAGGAGTGGGTCGGGCCCATCTGTATGCGGCCTTAGGCCCTCCTTGTACTGCAGTAGTTACCTCCCTTAGTGATCTTCGTCCAGTGTAAGCGGGTACCCGGTCAGCTGGGTACCGACAACAACCTCTTGCACCTATGTCACCTCTCCGTTCGTCCACAGATTTAGTTCTTCCAGAGACTCTTAACGACTTTCATTGTCAAGAGTTTGGTTATGGTTTGGACGACGATACTCCCAGTGGCACAGCTGATGAGGCCGAAGAAGAGCCATCTCAGACTCACTTTGATCAGCCCCAGAGCTCCTCTCAAGCACCTCACACCCATCCCTCAGGGTCCTACGGATATCCTTTTCAAGGTCACATGCCTACTCCACAAGATCCGAGTTGGAACGATTGGCCGGCATCACCACCTTCGTATCGTCGTGATGGATGGTAGTATCTCTTTCTTTTGTGCTTGTTGCCAAAAGGGGGAGGTTGTGAGTGTTGCTTATGAGAGACGAGTGTTCCTCTCTAGTTATCTTATCTCTGTATCCTTGGTGGTTGTATTGAACTACGTATGGTGTGTGTGAGAACTTAATTTGAACTTGTAATAATCCTCTAGTTGGTACGTTGTAGTTGCTACTTATTTTGTTATGAACTCTCTTGTGTAATCGCTATGGTTGTTGGTCATTGTTTATGGTGTATTGTTGTTTTATCCCTTTCTTTTCTTGAAGTGTGTATCATGTCATGTGCATCACGAATTTTCTCATGACACCTATTTATGCACCCCTCGAGTAAAAATACATGATGTGGCTTTCACTTTCCCTTTATGTGTGCATACATTGGCTTTTGAGGCCACATGATGAAAAATATTCCATGCACAAATTTAGGGGGAGTCACATATGTATTCTTACTCAAAAGTTTGTGCGTTAAGTATATCTATATGCTACACTTTTAATGGTTTGTCAACAATCACCAAAAAGGGGGGCATTGTAAGTGCAATCAACCTATTTGAGGGTTTTAGTGAATGTTGACAATACATTAAAAGTAACTAATGAGATTACATGAGCGTGATCATAGCGACAAATCAAGTGAAAATGCTACACACATAAATATCGAGCAAGTAAAAGTGGATTTCATGTTTACAATCAAGCAAACAAGTGCTAAGGTACTTTGCGAGCAAGAAAAGAGACCCCTCATTTATTTGAAGCAAAAGAAAAGCGGTTCAAGCTCTATGGTTGAAGATTAAATATATTTGCTAATTTATCTCTTGAGTATAGGAACCACTGTTCTATCAAGGGGGGTCCAACATGAAGTGCTACTAGAATCATAAAGGTCACAAAGTTCATTTATCTCCACACATACAAATGTCCTAGCCCTAAAGTCTCCATTCATCCGTGTTTTTGCCCCACTGGTTGCCCAACCGGTTCAACCCATCTGGAGGCTGGAACCGGTCTGCCGGTTCTGCTGTCCTGACCGGTTGCCCGACCGGTTCAACCGATCGGGAGGCTGGAACCGGTCTGCCCGCTCTGCTGATCTACCGGTTCCACCGGTGCCCCATCGGTTCAACCGGTGGGTCACTATTTTGCACTGTAACGGTTCAAAACGGCTAGTTCGGGAAGGGGGACTATATATACCCTTTCACTCCCCTCTTTCTCCCTCTCTTAGCACTCCATCCCACCTAAGACAAGCTTGCTTGCTCATTCACTCCTTTCCCTCACTCTCCACTCTCTTGAGCTCAAATCCTTCATAGATCTTGAGTGTGAGTTTGTGAGACCTTGAGAGAGCATCAGAGACTCTGTGTTCATCTCCTTTCTCTCTCTTGTTCTTTGTGAGCTTTGGTGATTCTTGAAGCAAACTTGGTGGACTTGTTACTCTTGGAGCTTCGTGCACCTAGACGGCTAGGCGTCGCCCGTAGAAGCATCCGTCTCATGTGGATTGCTTCGGGAAGTTTGTATTACCCCTCATAGTAAGTGCCTCTCCGCCGGTCTTTGTGATTGGGGAGAAGAGGATACCCTTTGTGGGTTCCTCCACAATGAGGACGTAGGGACGTCTTTGTGGTGTGCCCGAACCTCGGGATAAATCCTTGTCTCATGTGCTTTCTTGTGGTGCTTGTATTCTTGGTGTTCATATTGTTCTTGAGTATACTCATCTTGTTCTTGGCAAGTTTGGTGTGGATCTATCTTGTGTGTAGGTTCCAAGGCTAGCCCCTCTCAGATCTGCAAGAACAACCTTCAAGGAACCTTTAGAAAGAATCGGTATCAGATTTACTTGCATAGATTTAGAGATTAATTCAAGATTCCTTTTTTCCACCAGCTGAACCGGTGAGCATCGGTTCAACCGGTCAGACCAGTTGAATCGGTCCGCACCGGTCCAACCGGTGGGTCACTGTCTTCCGCTCTTTTAGTTTGTATAATTTTTCAGATTAGCCTATTCACCCCCCCTCTAGGCTACTTTCACTCATGATTTTCATTCGGTGATTTCGTTTTCAGTGATTAAACTGTGTCTGGGCAATCTGACGGTGCTTGCTTCTAAAAGGAACAGATTTCATTATGCACGATGAACTCATGAACAAGAAGAAACATAAGGCATTGATTGGAAAGACAAGGTTCATTGCAAAGATAAGCCTACGGATACATGGAACTTTCTTACGGGTACTACACTACTAGTTAAGCTACTCCTAATCTAATAGCTGACACGGCGGCACTTCTTGGGGGGGGGGGCAGAGCAGCATCCTCGTAACTACTGCGGTCGTCGCCGTTGTCGTCCTCATCCTCCTGCTCCTCGTCGTTGTCCTCGTCGTCGGGACCGCCGATGCCGGGGTGGTTAAGACCCCGGAGCATCGCCTTCTCCTTCCAGTTGTACTGGTCGGAGTCGTCGTCGGAGTCATCGACCACCTCCTCCAGTAGTGCCTTCCCCTTGTCGTCACCACCGTCGTCGCTGTCGCTGTGGGGGTCAGCGTCGCTGGGAGGATCTTCTTCGCGGGGGCCGCCGGCGAAGACCTCGTCTTCCGAGTCGGAGAACTCGAGGCGGTTCCTACGGGTGCCGGCCTTGGTGTTTGCAAGAAGGGAGCATTTGGTAGTGGAATCTGGTGTGCGCACTAGGCAATGAAGGTGTGATTGATGCACGGGTTCAGGCCTTAGTTATATAGCGGGCGAAGCGCCGCTCCTACTTCTGTAAGTACGCATATAGTGATGGCGTTTGGTATTCAGATGGACACGTGTCAGTGATCTACATGTGAGACGGTTCAAGAAAGTTGGATCCGTGAGTGGTTGGGTTTTCGAGGAAAAACATATGCGACAAAGAAAGGAATGGCTCTTCATGTTCTTGGTAGTTTCCCGGTTTACACCCAATGGGTGGGGAATTTTTTCTTGAAGTTTTTTCTTATTGGGACAAAGGCCCGAAGACTCCAGTCGGGTGATGATGAGTCGGGAGAGCTTTTTGGACCTTCAAGCTAATTATTACTCAAGTCAACTTGAAGCTCAGGGGCTACACCCAATGGGTGCACCTAATCGGTGCAACCATTGAGAAGGTGCATTGACTGACTTGGGAGGAAATATATACTTTCAAAATTTCAGATTATTTGGACCTTCAAGTTGATTGTTACTCAAGTAAACTTGAAGCTCGGGGGCTATACCCACTGTGTGCACTTGGTCGGTGCAACCAATGATTTGGGAAGACGAATGATTTGGAGGTAGAGTTGTCAAAACCGGTTATTCTTTTTGGATCTTTAAGCTGATTGTTACTCAAGTTAGCTTAAAGCTCGGGGGCTACACCCAATGGGTGCACCTAGTCGGTGGAACCATTGGAGGGATATGAAAGTTAATTCGACAGGACATTTCACTCGGAGCTATAGTTGGCTTTGGGAGTCTTGAGTCAATTGACCTCTGAATTGACTCGAGCCTCGGGGGCTTGTGGGGGATAAATATCCCCTGGCTCCTCATGGCGTGGATCCAGGACATGGGCCAACAGTGGGCCTGAGTCGGGCAAGTGGCTGGTTTCATGGGCCAGATGCTCATCTCAGGCCCAAATACGGTCGTGATGGTTTGGAGGTCAAGGCAACAACGACGCGATCCAAGGAGCAAACAAGGAAGCTTGGCTTGGACTTAGGTCCCAAGATTTGAGGAGATCAGAGAAGATACGATAGAAACTTAGATTCTGTTTGATCTTATATAATCTAAACCGACTAGGTGATATAGATGGAACTCAACTTGTAACCCAAGACTCCGTCAGACTATATAAGGCCGATGAGGGACCCCTACGTAGAACATCTAAACCCATTGCAATCCAGCCCTAGCCGTCATTGTAACCTCGAGAACTCAAAGCAATACAATCGGCCACAAACAGGATGTAGGGTGTTACGCATCTCGCGGCACCGAACTTGTATAAATCTTCGTGTCCTTGTCGCTTTTCCAGTGAACCATCGAGCTACGTCGATCTCGCCAAACCCGCAAAAGCACCTCGTGATCTATCCCATGGTGCACTGCTAGTACTAAACCTTGACAGCCGCCTCGGCCACCTCTCCCATGGGAGGGTGGCGAGGTCCCTTTCCCGCACATGATCTGCAACCTAGAGTCTCTCGACGCACCCGAGGCTGGGCCAACTGCGGCAGCAGTAGCAGGACTCATGCCTCCCGCCTCTGGGCTTCACTCGGAGGGATCGCCAACACTCCTCAATGATTTGGCAAGCTCGCCTCCAAGCTCAGCCACATGCTTGTCTGAGGTTCTCATCATCAATGGCTAACTGGAAGAAAACCCTATCTCTGACGACGAGCCGTCTGTCAACGAGGAAAGTCAATAGTAGCACGAGAGGCATCGATGCCGTAACTGGCGCCGTAACATCCACCGCTACCACCATGCAGGAAACCAATACCGACTCTTCTTGTCTCCCAAGATGAGGTGACCGAACCTAGGGAGGCACCGAAGGAGGCCGAGTCACATTGTCAAAGGAACGGTTGAAGTCAAGAACACCGGCACGCACAGGGTCAGCAGCACAACCGCGACCGCGGGTGGGGACGTGATGGAGACAACTGCGTTCAGCCTCGCGCACCGTTGATCCCAGTGTGCAATTTGCTACCGAAGTTCGTCGCCGCCATGGGATCTCTGAGTCAGGCAGGAGGAGTGCTAGCGAGACTCGTAGATGTTCTTTCTCACATGCCGGACGGGGAACTCTACCGCCAGATCTTCATTCGACCAGCCAACCATCTTCTGCCTAGCGATGCTCTTGCGGCTGGCGATGTCCACCATGTTATCAATAATGGGCGCGATGCACACCGCAGCATCGAGAGATCACGTGCAGACTGGCATGAGGAAGAGATTCGGTGCTGCAACGAAGACGATCAAGACTATGGTGCTCTACACCGTGACGAGGGAGGCAGGGCCCACTCTAGTGGGGCCTCTGTCAACAGCCCAACACCACGCCACTCAGTTCATGACCAGTTGGGGAATGACCACCCCCAGTCCCCGTGGCATCATCAAGAAGGTGTCCAAGATGGAGGTCGAGGTGAACCAGCCCATCGCGGCGTGGCCTCAAAATTTCAATGTATCCAACGTCGACAAGTACGAGACGAGGCATGACCCGAGCGGCTGGCTGGCCGTATATTCTACCACGACCTATGCCGCCAGCGCGAGCGAGTATGTGATGATAGCCTATGTCCCGATCGTGCTGGGACAAGACGCGCTTCAATGGCTCCGCCACCTCCGGCGCGAATGCATCGACAGTTGGGACGACTTTTGCTGCTGATTCATCGCCAACTTCCTGTCTCTCTCTGAGAAGCCAGTGTAGCTGTGGGACCTCAAGTTCATCAAGTGCAAGGACAACAAGAGTCTCCGGTCCTACCTGAAGCGATTTCAGTCGATGCAAAATCGCATCCCTAACATCGCTGATGTGGCGGTGATTGAAGATTTCTTCCCGGCTCCAACGACGTGGCTTTCATGAAAAGCATCCTGCACAAGGCCCCAGTTACTTCAGAGCAGCTCTTCTGTGACGCCAACCAATACATTACAGCAGATGAGCGGGCTCAGGACCTGGTTGACGCATGTCGAGATGACTGGGGCAAAGACAAGCGCGAAGATCTCCCATGGCAGGAGCGTCGCTGGGACAAGAGACCTCAGGAGGAGGTCCAAGCTATGGGGCCATCACCCGTGCACCCACGTGCCCCTCCTCGTACTAGAGGAAGACGCTCGCTTCACCAACTCCTTGACACGTCGTGCCCTTATCACAAGGAGATGCACCACTCCTTACTGCGACTACCGGGATTTTAGAGCCTCGGTCGCCAATGGCCGACCCTTCATACCATTGCCTCCGCCGCCACCTCTACCATGAAACCAGGGGCCGCCACCTCAGCAGAACGGGGCCAATGGTGCCGGCTTCCCTAGCGTCAACAAGCAGGTCAACGTCATCTTTAGGGGCACGACTCCCAAGAAAGCAAGAGGCAGCAGAAGCTGACTGACCGCCGAGTCATGGCAACCACCCAGGAGCCTCTTGCGCCATACAATTGGTTGGACATGCCTATCTCCTTCAGTCGGGCAGATCATTGGCTCAACTTCAACCACCCAGGCAAGTACCCTCTGCTCGTGAGCCTAGTGGTCCATGAGAGCCAACTCATGAGGACCTTGATCGATGGGGGAAGTAGAATCAACGTGATGTTCCCCAAGACTCTGCTATCTCTCGGGCTCTCTATCAATGATTTACAAGAGTTGGACAGCCCATTCTTTGGGATTATGCCTGGCGAGGGAGAATATCCACTGGGTCACATCAGCCTACCCATCACCTTTGGAATGGAGGACAACTTCCGTACTGAGACTCTCCTTTTCGAAGTGGCGACCTTCGTCTCCGCTTATAACGCCATCATCGGGTGGCTAGGGCTGGCCAAGTTCATGGCCATCCCTCATTACTCGTACCTGGTCTTGAAGATGCCGACCCCACATGGTGTTCTCTTTGTGCGGGCAGACTTCAAGGGCTCAGCAAGCTGTGCTTGGGAAGCATTCCAAACAGCCCTCGCTGCAACTACCACGGCGGCTCAGCGCTGGCTCGCGGCTGACGCAGCTCAACTCTAGAGGGATGACCTACCAGTCCCAACTCAAGTGTCAGCCCCTAGCTCAGCCATACAGGCGACCGTGGCGACCAAGGAAGTGAGCATCAACCTTCCTGATGCATCCAAGACAGTGACCATCAGTGCCATCCTTCCTCCCAAATAGGAAACGCTCATCTAGGTCTTAAGGGACAACTGGGACATGTTCGCATGGAAGCCCGCGGATATGCTTGGAGTTCCAAGAGAACTGGCCGAGCACAAGCTTAAGGTTTTCCCCAACATAAAACCAATCAAGCAGAGGCTGTGCTGATTCACTCCAGACAAGAGGGAAGCAATCCACGCAGAGCTCGCCCTACTCCAAGCTACCAGGTTTATTAGAGAAGTCATGCATCCCGAGTGGCTTGCAAACCTCGTACTTGTGCTCAAAAAGAATAAAATAGACTGGCGGATGTGTGTTGATTATACTGATCTCAATAAGCATTGCCTGAAGAACCCCTTTGGGCTGCCTAGGATAGATCAAGTTATAGACTCTACGGCAAGATGCTCCCTGCTCTGCTTCCTAGATCATTACTCAGGCTACCACCAGATTAGCCTAGTGGAGGAAGACCAGGAGAAGACAACGTTCATCACACCCTTTGGAGCGTTCTGTTACACCTCTATGTCATTCGGGCTGAAAAACGCTAGGGCGACATACTAGCACGCCATCCAGACGGGCTTGGCTGAGCACTGGGGCAAGCGTGTCGAGGCTTATGTTGACGACGTGGTGATCAAGACAAAGAATCCAGAGGACTTCATTGACGATCTACAGCAAGTCTTCAACAGGTTAAGAAGGTTTTGCTAGGAGCTTAACCCCACAAAGTGTGTATTTGGGGTCCCAATTGGGCAACTACTCAGGTTTGTCATCAGCAAGAGGGGAATCGAAGCCAATCTAGAGAAGATCGATGCAATTCTTCGGATGGAGCCTCCTAGGTCGCAGAAGAAGGTCCAGAAGCTCACTGGGTGCATGGCAGCCCTAAGCCAATTCATCTCACGGCTTGGGGAGAGCTGCATGCCTTATTACAAGCTGCTCAAGAAGGTAGACCTCTTCCAATGGACACCAGAAGCCCAAGAAGCGCTGGAAGCTCTCAAAAAATTCTTGATGACTCCCTCGGTACTCAAATCACCGAACCGAGCCACGGCGGATCACGCATCTGAAGACCTGCTCTTGTACATCTCTTGCACTGACTCATGTGGTCAGCACTGCATTGGTAGTTGAGAGGTTGGAGGAAGGGCACGTTAAGCCGACTCAACACCCGGTCTACTTCATCAATGAGGTACTCAGCCCGTCTAAAATACGGTACCCTCAGGTTCAGAAATTATTGTATGCGGTCCTAATTGCTGCTCGCAAGCTGCATCACTATTGCGAAGAGCACAAAGTTGTGGTGGTCGCCTCATTCCCCATCGGTGAGATCCTGCGTAATAGAGAAGCCACTGGGAGGATTGTAAATGGTCGTGTGAGCTGGGAGCACATGACATCGAATTCCGCCCATGCACCGCTATAAAGACGTAGGTGCTAGTTGACTTTGTCTCTGAGTGGACAGAGAATCAAGTACCAGAAAACCCAGAGCCTCTAGAATTCGAGAAGATGTACTTCGATGGATCCCTGAAAATAGAAGGAGTAGGGCCAGGAGTCGTCCTAACTTCCCCTAAAGGCGAGAACCTCAAGTATGTAATGCAGATTGTTTTTACGGTGTCCAACAATGCAGCACAATATGAGCTATGCTACACGGGTTGTGCATTGCGATCTTACTTAGATCCAAGTGCCTCATGGTCTACGGGGACTCTTTGGTGGTGATCAGTCAGGTCAGCAAAGATTGAGACTACTCCATGGAGATAATGGACAAGTACTGCGCGGAGGTTCGCAAACTGGAGGATAAATTCGATGGGCTCGAGTTTCATCACGTAGATCGAAAGAACAACGCAGATGGTGATCTATTGTCAAAGCTCAGCTCCTCCCGAGCTAAAATACCTCAAGGGGTCTTCATCCAAGAGCTATTTCACCCATTCATCTATCGAGAGTGGGAACCCCCAGAGCAGTGTGTCCTGAGCTTGGAGGATGCTCCGATTGACTGGCGGGTCCCAATCATCAGATACATAAAAAATGGGGATGAGCCAGACGATAAAGCAGAAGCCGAGCGACTCGTCTGGCGCGCAGCCAGCTACACATTGATCGGGGACGATCTTTTTAAACGCGGCATGGCCGGCGTCGTCTTAAAGTGCATCGACATACCTCATGGTAAGAGTTTGCTGATGGAGATTCATGCTGGGTAGTGCAGCAATCACGCTGCCTCTAGGACGCTGGTCGGGAAGGCATTCAGGGCTGGTTTCTTCTGGCCAACAGCAAAGCAGGACGTTGTGGAACTGGTCAAACACTGTGAAGCTTGTCAGTTCTTTGCAAATCAGCCTCACCTCCTGGCTCAGCAGCTACAGAACATTCCTATCTCGTGGCCTTTCGCATGCTGGGGGCTCGACATGATTGGGCCGCTCAAGAAGGCTCAAAGTGGATACACTCATGTGCTAGTGGCCATCGACAAGTTTACCATGTGAATCGAGGTCAAGCCGATCGTATCTCTAACCTCGGCAAAGGCAGTAGAGTTCATCCAAGAGATTATATTCCGCTTTGGGGTTCCGAACAGCATCATCACAGACCTGGGCTCCAACTTCACAGGCTTGGAGTTCTTCGATTTCTGCAGTAAAAGGTCCATACTTGTCAAATATGTCTCGGTGGCGCATCCCCATGCTAATGGTCAGGTCGAGCATGCCAATGGGATGATTCTTGATGCCTTAAAAAAGAAGGTCTTCGACAAAGACGAAAAGCTCACAGGCAAATGGATCAGGGAGCTCCCGTACATAGTTTGGAGTCTTAGAAGTCAGCCCAGTAAAGAGCTCGACGGCAATACGCCCTTCTTCATGGTCTATGGCTCAGAAGCAGTGCTCCCCGCCAACTTAGCGTATGGAGCACCTCGACTCGCATTCGAAGATATCGCTGAGGCAGAGACCACTCGGCTAGAGGAAATCGACCTACTTGAAGAAGAGCGGCTCAACTTGGTGAATCAGTCGGTACGATATCAGCAGACTTTGCGGCGTTACCACGAGCGCAACATGCGTCCTCATGCTTTTTCAGTCGGAGAGCTGGTCCTCCGCAGAGTCCTCAATGGGGCAGGGCGTCACAAGCTATCACCTCCCTAGGAGGGGCCATATATCATCACAGAAGTCACTCGGCCAGGGTCTTATCGCTTGTCTGAGATGGATGACACTCCAGTCGGGAACTCTTGGAATATTGAACATCTTCGCAAGTTCTACGCATAAAGCCACTGCAACTCTCCAAGCATTATGTCCTCATCTGTACTCATGATCGATATCGTGGCTTGTCACGACCTCGAGGCGATTCCTCCTCGCTTGTATTCAGTTGGTTGTACTGAAGTAATAAAGAATGCATGACCTCTGTGCACATGTCTTTCTTTCTGACGTAACTATATGAGGTATCTTGTACTGACGTCTTGTACTCGTCCTCCATAAAAAGGCAATCAGTCATAAGTCCTGACCTGACTCATGACTGGTGTTACATGCCTACGCATACTCAAGATAGGGTGTAGTCCGACCCTAATTACAGGGCAATAGCCTAGGTCATAAACCGATAGCTGGTGTTACATGCCTACACGTACTTATAACAGCGTGCAATCTGGCTCTCCTTACGGGGCAATCAGCCTAGGTCATAGACCGATAGCTGGTGTTACATGCCTACGCATACTCATAATAGGATGCAATATGACCCTCGTTATAGGGCAATCAACCTAGGTCATAGACCGACAGCTGGTGTTACATGCCTACGCTTAAACTCATAAAGGGTGCAGTCTGGCCCTATGTGTCGTGCAGTCAGCTTACCTCTTAGCTCAACTCAATGCTGGCATAACTTGCCTGCTCAGGGTTAACTCAAATTTTTTTTTACTCAGGGGTAATCAGCCTGAACCAACGCAACAGCTTGAGTTTTGTGTTCATGCATGCACTCAGTCTTAAAATAACACACGCGAACTCTATACATCGAGCGAAAGCCTGGAGTTGCCATGTCGACCCAAGGGTAATCAGCAAAAATACTTCATCTACGAGGCACCCGAGTTACTGGCAAGTTAGCAAGGCATCATGTGGTCTACAAAAGTTCAGCAGCAAATGTACTCATTTACGGGTCAAACTCTGTTACAAGCTTTTTTATTACAGCTCAAACCTCTACAGCATAGCCATCTATCATAGAGTCACTGGGATCAACAGCAACCTTCCTTGTCAAGTCAGATAAGTTCAGATCGGGCTTTGTTATCTTGAGCATCAGTAAAACATGCTGCATGACCGATTTCAGTCTTCCCTGGAGATGATTCTTGATATCTTCAACCAGAGTTGATACTCGGTCTTCTACTAGTCGTGGAGCTCCTGTCTCAGGGGCACATATGTTCAGCATGGTCGTCATGGCAGATGTTGCAAACCTCATTAGCTCCTTTGCTGTATCATAAGTAGCTTTTAGCTTCTCACAGTTCTTCTTGGAGATTTCATAGTTCCATGTCACAAGGTCCAAGTCCTCGCGGCATTTCTCTACCAACTATTGTGACTCCTTGAGTGTGTGTCTCATGGACTTCAGCACCTTATCCAAGTCTCTGTTATTGCTCTGAATTTCGACTCGAATCTTGTCGGCCTCAATTAACTCGGAAGTCTTCCTCTCAAGATCCTCTCGAGTCAACTTGTGGCTCATCTCAAGTACTGCCAAAGCACTGGATGTGTTCTGGAATGATTTTTCAAAACCATCTCATGACTCTCAGAGTTCATGTATCTCCCTCTTTAGCTGCAGTGCCTCATCCTGCGGATTGGTGCAACTTATATGCCTCTGTAAGTAAAGAATATGCAAGTTGGGTTTCTTGGCGGGTTACCTCATGCCCTTTCTTCTCCAGCTCAAGCTTCCTTTGCAAATTCATAGCGGTATCCTGGGCCTCATCGCGCTCGAGTATGGCGTTATGATATGCGGTTTCACATTGGGCCAGGGTACTCTCCAGATCTGCAATCCTTTTAGCAGCAACTACCATACAACGCATATACAGCATAAGTACGCAAGACGTTGGAATGAATTGAGGATTAGAATCAGGGGACAATCACTTACTAGTGGCTTCAATAGCACAGGGTGCCTCAGAGTCAGCTAACTGTTGTCGTAGCATGGTTGCATCGGACCCAAGTACAGGAACAAGTCTCTCACACCACAGCAGAGCTTGATTTAGCCAATCTTGTGCAGAGTTGGGCCGCATGTCAGTATTGTTATCAGGACCAACTATAGCAATGACTGATCGATGACTTCAAAAGCTGCGAATGGCCGTGACTCGGGAAGAACTGTAGCCACTTGCAAATTTGCATCGATCATATCAAGTGTAGAGGCATTGATGATTGTGTCCGTATTATCGGATGGCACCATGCTAGATGCGCGGGGACTCGGAGCCATCACAGATGTATCTAGCGTGGTCTTGGTACCAGCTGGCTCACCTTCAGTTATTGTCTCTTCCCCGTGTACTGGCATAGGCTCATGTTCATGCGAGGGATGGATCTGGTTGTTCAGGTTACTGAGTGCATCGCACTAGTCTACCAGTGACCTGGCGTTGGGGTCGCATTGATCACCATCCGTGGCCTCTTGCGTAGCTCCAACTGAGGGGTCAAGAAGTTTAGGCTTGGGACTCCAGTTGATTTGGCCCTGCATCTACTAGTCTCTATTTCTTGCTCCGAAGCAGTCCCCCTTCAGTTGCTCGCTCGAGGGGTGTGGAGAGCCTCGGGGGCTTGAAGTAACACCACCTCTCGATGGGGCCCGATCCGCACCTCCCAAGTCAGTTGGCTTAGTAGGACTTACTGAAGGCACTAGCACGGGAGAAGGCCTGTACAGGCTTTCGTTCAGTCGGGAGGCAGATGGCAGAGGCAGAATTAATACATAAAGGTGAAGGAAGATGTACGTACCGTGGTGGTGTGACATTGTCATCAGTCGCTCTGCTGTAAATGAGATGTGGAACTGCCTTCACAAACTTGTCCAAGTCAGTGTCAACATCAGATAGGCTCAGTTCCACTTCCATTGTCATGAGTTCTTGAGTCGGGGGAGAGGAGGATGTCCCAATATCTTGTAGCTTCTTTGATCTTCTCTCGCGGCGATTAAGGGGCGTTTCTTCCTCTTCTTCTTCCTCGTCTGCTAACTGGTTCCAGTCAATGCGTGGTGGGGAAGCTACAGTATTGCCATCTATTTTCTCCTGCAATTTGAGCTTTTTACTCGGCCTCCTGGAGGGTGATGGCGAGCCAAGCGTAACCACAGTTGACCTCCGACCTGCGGTCTGTTCCTTGCTGGTCCTCTTCTTTCGAGGGATTTCAGTCCTCACAGCGGACATCTTGGTTCACGTTCGATTGGGCATATCTTGCGCTAGTACGCCCTCTTTTGCAATGGGTGCATGCTCGGGGGCTTGGTCGCCCGTCTCAATGTCTTCAGGCTTAGGGGCATGGCCATCTTGAGCTCCAACCTCTGCCGTGTCTTCAGAACCCTCAGCTGGATGGGGTATCACTATGAATGTGGCGGCCTCGTTGTTACCTTTACACTGTGTGGCGGAAACAATTGCTTCCAGTTCTTTTGCTGTCAACTCAGATTCCCACTTCAGCACCTTGTCTGCACCTTGCTGAGGAGGGTCAGATAGAAATTTGGCAATATTACTCTGCAAGATTGAGCCAGAAGGCATACTGGTATACATTATCATGCCTTACAATTGATTCAGCTAGGTAAAGTAAATACTTACAGAAGGAGTAGGATGCCACGCAGAATATGGCTGTGGAGATCCCTCGTTGTAGACATCACCTCTTAGCATCAATCCAACGCGGGTCTTGATTTCTTACTCAGTGATAACTCGGGTGGTCTCTCGTGTGGGGTCACTCACTCCAACATATAGTTGTGCTAGGTAAACTCAATCCTTCAGAGGCTGGATGCTTCGAAATATGAAGTCAATCACCACAGCTTGGGTGGTTAAGCCATTTTCCTTCAGGTCAGCTATGTCCTTTAGCAGAATTTCGACCTCAACACTCTCTTCTACTTTTGGTGCCTCTTCCCAAGTATCTAGTTTTGTGTTGGGTTGTCGACCTGACCAAGATGGCAAGGAATTTCCATGATTACTGATATAGAACCACTTGGAATGCCATCCCCTGTTGCTATCTTTGAGTGGGATATCCAGATATACTGATTTTCAGCCCCTACAGAGCTCCAAACTAGCACCACCAACTACTTGCAAGACTCTGTCTCGGGTACCAGGTTTGCAATGGTACAGGTGTTTCCACAAGCCAAAATGTGGAACAATTCCAAGGAAGGCTTCGCACAAATGAATGAAGATCGAGATTTGAAGAATGGAGTTGGGATTTAGATGCATTACGTCAATGGAATAGAAATTGAGGAGACCTCGCACGAATGCGCAGATGGGTAGTCCTAACCTGCGCATAAAGAAAGAAGCGAAAACTAAGGATTCATGGGTATCTTCTGTGGGGACTTTTCCCGCTCGCAACTCCTCCACCCACCTAATTCCTTAGGGGGGGGGGGAAGAACTCCCATTTCTACAAGATGAATCAAATTGGATTCAGAGAGAGTAGATGTACGGAATGCGAGGTATGGTGAAGGAATCTGCTGGTTCTTGTAATGCGGGAGTCCTTTGCTGGTGTTCCCACGCTCGCTGATGGTCTTCTTCTTTGGGGATATGGTTGATGAGGACTCCAATCTGAGTACAGGGGATGTTGGAGAGGGTTTTGAGTCTGCTAGTGCTGGCGGCAGAATGAATGAAGGAGTTGGGGAATGAGGATTCGAGTAGAAGGAACCATTAGGGTATTGGCCCTCTTTAATCCCTAATGGGGTTAAATAGGGAAGTTCTATTTTGTCTGGTGAGGATGACGTCATCAAGGGTTCCACTGTGAGTCTAGCGCCTTAGTAGCTCCTGGAGTGTCAAGTCGGCAAGACTTAAGTCGGTGAGACGGTTATAAGAATTATTTGGGCACCAGTTTGGGTGGCAGTTCAGTCAGACGTCGTTCACTCGAATGAAGGGTGTTCAGTGACAATCGTTTCTTCAGAAACTCATCCATGTTAAAAACGAGAACTCCAATTATGAATTTGGCCAATAGCAGTTTCATTCGATGGGATGTGTTTGCACATGTTCATAATGATAAGGTGGGCATCAGTTATGTGAAGAAACCTATGCAGTTATATCAGGGGTACATCGCGGGCATTCATACACAAGTTCACAAGGTCTCATAAAAAGATAGTTCATTGCGTCTTACTGCAGCGGATACATGGGACTCACCTACGAGCTACTGGGGACCTAATTGCTACTACTGCCTAGTTGGCGATGCGACGACACTTCTTGGGAGGCAGGGCGGCATTGGTGTTGTCGTTGTCATCACCGCTGTCATCGTCGTCGTCGTTGTTGTCGTCATCATCGCCGTCATCGTCCTCGTCAGTCGTCGCCCTCCTCGCCATTGTCGTCATATGGGCCTCCAAGTCCGGGGTGGTTGAGACCCCGGAGCATGGCCTTCTCCTTCCAGTTGTACAGGTCGGAGTTGGTGGATGAGCGATCTTCTTCCTCCTCTTCTTCCTTCTCCTCATCCTCATTGTCGTTGTCGGCGTTGGGGTCGCTTGGCAGGTCCTCATCGCCGTAACCACCAAAGAAGACCTCATCTTCCTTGTCTGAGAGTGACTGGTGCTTCTTGCCTCAGCCACCTGCCATTGTGCTTGGTGGAGAGGGGGAAGACACAAGGCAGATGGTTGTGGTGTGTGTGTAAGGCAATGGAGGCATGACTGCTGGAAGAACTCAAGCCTTGGTTATATACTGGGCAGGACGTCGCTTTGACTTGTGTCAAGTACACGCACAGGAAGGCATTTCGTATTCTGGATGGGCACGTGTCAAAGATCTACATGTGTGACGGTTCAAGAAGGCTGGATCTATTTGTGGTTATGTTTTCAAGGCAATGACCATACTGCGGGGGATGGCGCTTCGTATACTCGGTAGTTTCCCGTTTACACCCAATGGGTGGGGAATTTTTTCTTATAAAATTCTGCCAAGTCGAAGCATGGGGATTTCAGTTGGGCATCAATGACTTGGGGGAGGTCTCTGGATCTTCAAGTTGATTTTTACTTAAGTCAACTTGAAGCTCGGGGGCTACACCCATTGGTTGCACCTAGTCAGTGCAACCAATGGAAAGTTGTGCTGATTGATTCGGAGGCATTTGTGTATAAAGCCGTTGGTCTTCTAGATCTTCAAGCTGATTGTTACTCAAGTCAACATGAAGCTCAAGGGCTACACCCAATGGGTGCACCTGGTCGGTGCATCCATTGAAAGGCTAAGTTAATTAACTCGGTGATATTTCACATTCGGAGCTGTGGATTTCTTTAGAGTCTCGAGTTATTTGTCTTCAGAATTGACTTGAGCCTTGGGGGCTTGTGGGGGATAGATATCCCCTGGCTCCTCATGGCGTGAACTAAAGACATGGGCTGTTGGAGGGCCTGAGAAGGACAGACGGTTGATTTCATGGGCCGGCTGCCCAACTCAAGCCCAAAGATGGTCGGGCAAGCTTGGAGATGAAGGCAAGGATATCGTGATCCATGGAAGCAAGGAAGGATACTTGACTCAAACTCGAGGTCTAGGATTCGCGGGATTCAAAGGAGGAAAGATAGGGCCGAAGATTCTATTTGATCTCTTGTAATATAAACCGACTAGGAGATGTAGAAGGAACCTGACTTATAACCCAAGAACCCGTCGACCTATATAAGGCGGGTGAGGGACCCCTATGTAGAACTCTAACGCATCTCATACCACCAAACCACAACCTCGCACACCAAAGCCCTAGCTCTCATTGTAACCACGACCTTAGATCAATACAACTCGCAACAACAGGACATAGGGTATTACGCATCTTGCGGCCCGAACCTGTATAAACCCTCATGTTCTGTCGCTCTTCAAGCGAACCATCGAGCTACGCCAATTTTGCCAGCCCCAAAACCACCTCGTGACGTATCCCATGGTGCACTGCTGGTACCAAACCCCAACAACGTTTGCCCAGTACCAAGGGTACCCTCAACGGCCCACTAATCATGGTGGGCCGGACTTGGCCAACTAAAAGGACCCAGAGCCATAGGCCTTGGGAGCCGACGGCAGGCTCTGCGCCTCCCGACCCCCGACCAACGCGTGGTCAGGTGATGAGAACAAGTACAACATGCATAAGATCAAGGCTCAATAGAAGATGTAGTTTGAAGCCCAATCTGAGTTGATGTCCAATTTATTCGCGAGGTCGGTTCGTTTTGCAGGAGTAGACCTCAGTGAAACGGATGCCCACTCCACATACGGACTCCGTTTTGGATTTTCTGCATATTGACGAAAAGCTAAGGACATAAGCTTTCCAACCCATCTGGTCCCAGGCCTAAATAAGCTTGGATTCGATAGAAATAATCGAAACAACACGATGAGCAGAATCTGCCAGGGTTCTACGACACTGGTTTTTGGGCCCGCTGGCCTTGTACGCCCTAGGGTTGCTCGGCCACTGCCTTGGCCGCCACCTAGACCATTCTCTTGTATATATTCTGTAGCCATCATTAGAGTAGATGGGTTTTTCTTAGATTATTCTGTCGTGAACAGTTTCACCGTCATCGGTTTGTGAAAACCCAACTTGTGCATAAGATTAATCTTGATTTCGTTTATTCCTCGTTCTTGCTTGTGTTCTCTCGGTTGCATCGAAGGAATCATAGCCTTCTTGGCAGGTCAATTGCGCGCATTACACGGTCAATAACCATCGGAGCAGTGGTGTAGTGATTGCAAAGATTCGATCATTCTGCTCGGAGCCTTCTTCACCAACGTCGAGATCTCCACCCCTAAACTGATTTATCCTACTTCTCGGAAGATGGGGATACGCCTATTCCACATCATTGGTAATCAGAGGTTTAGGTTTCCCTTGAGGTATATTATCGTGCGTCCCTTAGTTTGAGTGTTTTATTTTTCCTAAAGTCCACAAGAAGCCATAAAAAATTAGGGTTTGTAGTTCATCTTGTCCTATCACCATGTTATTTGATTTCAGAGTCTGCATCTTTGAGTTTGTATCCATGGTCATAATCTTGTTGTTGGTTTAGATCAGGTTCTTAGTTTAGTTTGAGTTTTGTATCTTCTCACAGTGTCCGTTTTCATCACGTGTCAGTCCGGTTCGGAATTTTGTGTGTCCAGTTTGGTATTTTTATGATATCTCCCTCATACGAACTCAGAATTGAGTGTTCTAGTACTTTCTGAAAATCTTATGAAATTATCTACAACTTTGTCAATTGTGAGAGTTGTAGAAAATGTCGTAATCAGGGTTCAATATCTGTTGCGAGTAAATCTATTTATGACCCAGAATTTTCTGAGTAGTCTTTGTTTCGGGGTCAATATCTTCATCATCCGTTATCCAAAAAAGGTTTTCCATATACTGTAAAGAAAGATAAAAATGAGATCTATAACTTTGGTATTTGAAGTTTTTGCATATGAGTCCATTAAGTCTAATCGGTTGTGCAACTATGAGTAGAAAATCTGTCATAGACAGACAAGAATGTATCATTGTTTTGAGTTGTATCTTATTTTGCAGCACTTGTGAAAAAAAACAAAGGACGAAAAAGAAAAGTGTATAAAAAAGAGCCGCGCAAAAAAAAAGAAAGAAAAGAAAAGGAAAAAAATCAGAAGTGCTTGCATCTTTTGTGTCCTTTGTGCTTTGTATGTGTGACTTGTTTGCTTGAGCTAGTTCTAGGAATAAGTTTAGGCTAACAACTTTGACAAGTACTTTGGACATTCATTCAACTTTGCTATCTGATTTCGGATTTTTCTATTCTTTGCTACATATTGTGCCTTCCCAAAGAACTACATATATACTCTAGAGCAAGATAGGTCAGGTTTTGCAGCCACTCCACGCTCGAGGTGTGTTGTCGTCTTTTGGCCGCCGTCACCTCTTCTGGATCTCTATCGTCTTCTTGCTGTGTACGGTAATAACATTTGCAAGTGCATGGTAAACGCTTGGAGTGTGAGAGATCCCACTTGCCCAGTCTCATTAGATAGGGTTAACCTTTTTTGGTGTGTTTTCTTGTTTTTTGCTAACAATGACAGGTTGCACCGACGCACGTGAACATGAAAGATTCAAGAAAAGGGTTAAGAAGGCATTTGGGAGCTAGAGAAATTTGAAAACATCTCCATCAAAAAGTTTAGATTGTATCTTTCCAGATCTTTCTGTTAATAATGGTTTTGTTAATGATGCTTATATTGATTCGGACGTAGCTATGGATAAAATTTGTTCCCAGTGTCGTTTGAGTGATAGAAAAAAGGTTAAAAATGCTGCTAGTACTTTTAAAAAATGTGCTTTACGTTGGTGGAAAGATCTTTGTGTTTATGATGAAGATCCATAAAATTGGAGAGATATGAAAAGACTTATGAGGAATGAATTTGTTTTAGATTCTCATTCTATAAAGCTAATTTGTGACTTACGATTTCTAAAACAACATAATAAAACTATTATGGAGTATTATAACGAGCTACATACTTTGTTATTGCGTTGTGGTTTACATGAATCGGAGAAAGAAATTACAATCAGATTTTTAAAGGGTCTTGACAATGACATTCATGATATTATTGTTGGTATGAAATATAAGTCTCTCTATAAATTATATACACATACTTGTAAAATTGAGAACAAAATTAGACATAAAAAGTAACAATTTATTAAGATTGAATATGATGCATACTTTGCTGAAATTAAACATTATGACACACAACCTATGGATGTTCCTTTTGCTACTAACCATGCACAAAATGTTGAAATCAAAGATGAGAAAGACCACATACTAAAGAAGTAAGAACATGAATTTCTTTCTATTACAAGCTTGTCTCCATGTACCGAACATGTAAGCCAAGGTAACGATAAGGATGTTATGATCCCTCGAGGTGACAAAATTTTGATGTGCAAAGTTCTTTGGCAATTCATGCTATTATGGGGCAATCAATATTGACACCTTTTTCTGATTTGCCTTTATCAAATGATGAAAATTTGTCTATACCTTATGATACAAAAGAGTTGTGTGATGATACTTCTGTTATTTCTATGCCACAACTTGTTAATAAGCTTTTGGTCCCAAACCAATTACTTATGCTGAAAATAATCCTTTTCTCCCTATTGCCAGTGTGTATAATGAGCTGAAGTTAATATCTTCTTTAAATACTTTGGGTTATATTGAATTTAATGTTCTATGTAATCTAGATAATTTAGAGAAAAAACTCTTTTATTGCTAATTTGCCATGATTATCTAAGAATTCTTATCATGTTATTAGCAAGTATGATAGCAAAGGAGAATATATGGTGCATCGTGTTTATATCTCATCAATTTTGAACTCTCTTCCTGTTGGTGAATGTGAACAGTTAGAGGGCTGTGCTAACACTAATCATATCATGTTGAGTTCCCCTTGTTCTTTGTTTGTTGTGTTACAACATGGTAAATTTGAAGAAGGGAGCAAGGTTGGATGATGCTAAGCATGACAACTACTTCCGCAAGCATCAACGACTTTAAGTCAGAGATGACTCAAAACCAAGAAGGGGAGAATGATGAGAACATGTACAACATGCATAAGATTAAGATCCAAGAGAAGATGGAGTTTGAAGCCCAATCCGAGTTGAGGTCCAATTTATTCGCGAGGCCGGTCCGGACTGCAGGAGTAGACCACAGTGAAATGGATGCCTAGTCCACATACGGTCTCTGTTTTGGGCGTTCTACATATTGACAGAAAGTTAAGGACAGAAGCTTTCCAATCCATCTGGTCCTAAGACCAAATAAACTAGGAGTCGATGGGAATCATCGAAACAACATGATAACCAGAATCTGCGAGGGTGCTACGACACCGGTTTTTGGGCCCGCTGGCCTTGTACGCCCTAGGGTTGCTCGGCCACCGCCTTGGCTGCCCCCTAGACCCGTCTCTTGTATATATTCTGTAGCCATCATTAGAGTAGATGGGTTTTGCTTAGATTATTCTGGCGTGAACAGTTTCGCCGTCATCGGTTTGTGAAACCCCAATTTGTGCACAAGATTAATCTTGATTGCGTTTATTCCTCGTTCTTACTTGTGTTCTCATGGTTGCATTGCAGGAATGATAGCCTTCTTGGCAGGTCGATTGCATGCATCACACAGTCGATAACCATCGAAGCAATGGTGTAGTGATTGCAAGGATTCAATCGTTCTGCTTGGAGCCTACTTCACCAACGTCGAGATCTCCACCCCTAAACCGACTTATCCATACCTCTTAGAAGATCGGGATCCCTAATTCCTCTCGGAAGATTGGGATACCCTTATTCCACCTCATCAGAGGTCATGGGTCGTACCATAGTGTAAAGCGGCGAGAAGAACCGCCTCGACCACAGAGTGTCGGGCGCTCCCCCATGCCCTCGGTCGTTCAAAATCCCTTCGAGGGGAAGTCAAAAGCGTGGGCGGGCCCGAGCACCAAGGGCGTGTCAGGAACAATAAGGGAAAGTAGGCATGTGACCCACCCCTCCGCTCACATGGTGGACATGCATCGCCCAGTGCCAGAAAGCTAGGCGCGCTCCCGCATGCCATCTGCCATCATGACGCCGCACAGCAGGCAGAGGCGACCTGCCACATCCACATCGCATCCCCATCAAATGATGGACGTGATGATCATGGCGCTCTGCCACCGGGGTCGGCCGAAGGGCAACAAGGCTCAGACGACCCCCGACCAATGAGGGTCAAACCCCTGTGGTCGGTCGGGGTCAGCGTTCGGCACGGTAGGGGGCCACTTGTCATTCTCTTGTAGTATGGTACCCCCTCTTTTCTCTTTCTTCCCTTCTTTGTAACTGCTAAAGGCACCCTCCTCCGGCTATATAAGGTGGAGGCAACCACCATGAGTGGAGAGAGACAAAAAAAGAGAGAAACACACATGCACGAGGAGCCCACAGCTTCCGCTTTGTAACACCGAGAACAATCAATATGAACTATGCACATCATAGTGGAGGTAGGGATTCATCCTGAACCACTCTAAAGCCCAATGTCCCTCTTACGTACGATCGCATCCGTCAGCCTCCAAGGCTTGGCCATCAGGATTGCAGTCCGCGAAGCCCCTTAAGCCTACTACAAATCTATTGTCGTGGTAGAAAACCACGACAGTTGGCGCCAGGTAGGGTGGTTTGTGTGCTGCGAATCGCTCTTCGATGGCTCCAACTTCCTACGATGGCACCATCCCATCGGGGACCAAGCTCTCCTTCGGGAGCCTATACTTTGTCGCCTCGCCGGAGGGCAAACTATGACTTGTCGCCAGCACCGCTCCGCCAGAGGATGCGGCTACTGCCGCCCTAGACGACGCCTTCTAGGGCCTCGTGCTGGTGAACGGGATGCCGTACGGCCTCACCAACGTGGCTGCCACCTTCCAACACTCTTGGCGAGCAACCCTTGTGCCCGACAACTCCGCGGTACGAGCCGTGTCCATGACCAGGGCCGTCCCAGACTTTGACGATGATGCCCTCATCTGGCAGATCCGGGTTTGCTTGGGGTCTCACCGCTCCCGCGGGGATGTCCGCCTGACACTAGGGGCACTCTCCAACGTCTTCACCCAACTCGCGGGCACCCATCCCATGGACCTAGATGAGCTAACCAGGGAGCTTTATGGGGTATACACAGGAGACTTCGAGCCAGGACTAGTTGCGATGGCGGGAATCTTCCCCGTGTCCTTCCATGACCTGATAAAGGATGAGTCCAGCAATAGCTCTTCCTTTGAACATGATGGTGTCATGAGCGCACTGGCCGTGTGGGTCTATAAAGCAGTCCTAGATCTGGCCAGCGAAAGCATGCCACCACCGTCGGTGGGGGGCAACCAATGAACCCCAGAGCAGGAAGAAGAGTACCAATGCACCCGCGATGAGCAAGCACAGCGGCAGCATGAGGAGCTCGAGGCAAAGAAGGTGGCCGATGATACGGCCTGCCTCGAGGACCTCTAGCGATAGCTGGAGATCCAATGCACCACCCCGGGGGATGCAATGATGATACAATTGGCACTGACAGCGGCCGGCGTTTCTTCCCCAAAGCAAGCCAGAAACACGGTTGCCGCCACAATGATGCACACCATGCCCGAGCCTGAGGACCCTTAGTCCAAGGCATGGTACAATGAGCTTCGCGGGCTCATCAAGCACGCTGCCACACAGCAGTATCATGAGGAGCGACATCCCTCGCCCTTCGCGTCGAGGGACAATGCTTGCATGTTCACACACGACCCACTACCTCAAGGTCACGATGACCCAGAGGTAATCCCGAATAGGGGAGGACATGGCCCGGTGCGGCAACCCCAAGCTTCACATGCCCCGATCCACTAGTGACTGGGGGACATACGTGATGCTCACACGATCCTCAGTGCTCGACACATAGCTAATGACTAGGCCGAGTAGGCCAGGGGTAGAGGGGGCACATGAGGAAGTGGCAAACTTCACGATGGTCGTGGACTATGCGCCTTCAACCTGGAGATCCGCAACGCGGAATCCCTAGACGTTTTCAACTGCCCAGCAACATTGCCAAGTATGACAGGGCCACAAACCCATCGGCATGGCTCTAGGATTATGGCTCTAGGACATGCTCATTATCTAATACCTCCCTATCTACCTCACCGAATTTGTGTGAGCTTGGCTCGAGTACCTACCAGAAGGGTGCATCCAAGGATGCCGTGACCTGGAGCGAATCTTTGTGAGTAACTTCCAGGGAACATGCAAATGACCTAGGAATTCCTGGGATCTCAAGAGTTGCAAATAGCGGCCTAGAGAAACCCTCTGGGACTACATTCGTTGCTTCTCCAGGAAGTGTAATGAGCTCCCCGACATCAATGACACTAACGTTGTGGGATCTTTCATATACGTAACTAACAACAAGGCGTTAGTACACAAGTTGGGATGTTCCACACCCAAGACCATCAGTGAATTGATGGAGATTGCCGGCAAGAATAACAGGACTTGACTAACCAAGATAACCACCGCCTAAGCCTAGCAAGTATGCAAAGAAAGGTACACCACACTTGCAAGAGATAGAAATAAAGTAAAGCATAAATATATTATACTAAAGATAAGAGTACAAAGATACAAGAACTTTACCGCAGACTCAGAGATATCTCCGAGAACTCCGAGGCAAAGCTCAATTCACTCTAACTCTCAGGACTATCCTAACTTCTAAGATGTGGAAATGGCACTCTCTAAGGTAGAATGAAGCTCTCAACTTCTCCACACATTTACAAATGAGCTCTCGGGGCCTATTTATAGTCCAGCAAGTGAGGGGGTATTTATAGGTGGCTAAGGTCGGTTTTAGTGATAAGGCAGTGGTCGGCCGACCAAGTAGGGGGTCGGCCGACCATGTAGGGGGTCGGCCAACCATGTATGGGGTCGGCCGACCTAGCCCCATGGTCGGGCGACCACTCGATCCACCGACTTGGCCCTCCAATGGCTTGATCTTGCTTCCTCATATCGGTTGGCAGTTGAAACGGTTGGTGCACGTGTAAAATGAGGGCCTTGCTTGGTCGGCCGACCATGCATGAGGTCAGGTGACCACGTGTCCTGCTCTGATTGGTCGCATGGCTCCTCTCCTGGATGAGTGACGTCACCGATCCATGGTTTGGTGGTCCTTCGGCCCTTGGATACATTGGATGCTTGGTTTGACGGTCGGATTAGACTGCCTTTGTGTTTCCTTGGAGGTTTCGATCGATGACTTGGCATTTGGGCTCCGAGGGAAGGTCGGGCGGCCAGGGGCAGGGTCGGCCGACCCTGCCACTGGGTCGAGTGACCCAGCAGGTGGTCGGCCAACCGGGACTCAGGGTTGGCCGACCCAGCCACTTTTACCTGCAGTGTCCCTCTTTGATCCTTGACATGTTTTCAGCTGTTTTATGTGTATTTTGGTACCTGCATCCAAATATTCATGTACATCTTGTGGAACTCATTAGTAGTAGGGGTTAGTCCATTTTATTCACATGCTTTGCTTCATTTGGTGGATAATTGACGGTGGAAATCGTGAGATTACGACTGTCAACAGTCATCAAGACGGGGTGGCCGTTTGATGCGAGGAAGGCTAAGTTGGATGGTTGTGCCCCTGCGGTGTTTTGGGTGTGTGTGCCCAAAGGCCTATATAAGTAGATGTGGACTGTTGTAGGCAGCCAACCTTCTCCACCCCTTGAGTTGGGTCCTCTCATTTGGTTCTTGTGAGAGTTAGGCTAAGGTATGGGAGGAAGAGAGGTTGTGGCTCTTGTTCTTGAGCTTCTTGCCATCCATGCTTTGATTGTTGCATGGAGTGGCTTGTAACCTGACCTCTTGATCAAATCAAAGAAATAATTTTGTCCTCAAGTTGGTCTTCCATCTCTTTGTCTCGGTTTTGCCCGATTTGCATCCAGTTCTTAGATTTTGGGGTTTTTCGGGTTCAAGGGTTCAATGGCTGTATTGATGACATTTTTTGCTTGATTTGACGTGGTGGAATACATCTAGCCTAGTGCTAAATACCCAGCAACCACGAGCGGCCATGGATTTGGATTTCTTGTGCTCTTTGCCTTTCCACTCCCCTTCTTCGAATCTTGGAAACTGCTCATGAATCCCCGGTATTTTGGAGTGGATCTTATGGGAATATGTTCATGATTGTTTGATGATCCTTTTCCTCAAGTTTCATTGGATTTGGAGGTCGTTTGGTCAAGATTCCCCTTTTCAAGCCAAGTTCTTCGTGCTGTTTCTGGGTGCACCGCATAGTCCGGTACACATCATTAGACAATCTGGTGATCTTAACCATGTCCAAATGAGCTACTTTTTTAGTATGTTGTTCCCCATGTTTTTGTGAGCCTAGGGTTAAAATGTCATGATTTTTGGAGTCTGTTTGTCTAGGTTTTGGTAATTTTCTTTTTACCCCTATCAGCGTGAAACAGGTTGTCGGACTATCCAATGAGGCTGTTGGATAGTCTGGTGTTGGCAGTGTTTTTTGCCCCCGAATTTGGCTTAGGTTGTTCCAAGGGTTTGTAGCTCATTCAATGTGATTTTAGGGGTGTCCAAGAGCTTTTCTAAGGTCCTTAGCACCTCATTCGCTAAGAGATCTTGGAGTTCGGTCGGCTGCCTCCTTTTGTGTTGTTTAAGTTTTTGTCATCTTCATACCTGACAAGCCGGCACCCACCCACCGGACAAGTCAGTGCGGGGGATCGGACAAGCCGATGTGTGGGAGCGCTTGGGCGCCCACCAAACAATTCAGCCTTGGTTACCGGACAGTCTGATCCCACCTGAGTATCCAGCAGCCCTCATCGGACTATCCGGCGTGCTGGGTTGCTATGGCCTTGGCTGCTCCTTCTGGCTCGTTTTGCATCTTCTCTCATAGATGTTGTTAGGTAGCTTCCGCAGTGCTTTCCTCTTCGTGTCTAGGGTCAGTAGGACTCTAGTTGCTATGTGATCTTGCATGGTGGAGAAGAGAGGGTTTTGGGCATGAAAGTTTTTAGGCGTCGACCTATTCATCTCCCCCTTGATGAGTGCATTGTCAAAAAGATGTATAGAAGCAACTAAAACTCACGCAATCATCCGAAAGGCAAGAAACACAAACAAAAGGCAGCTTGACAAGAGCAAACTCAAAGCAAAAAGCACACAAACCCATTTCAAAAGCCATTGTCAATCGCTCATCACAAAGCAAACCAAGTTACATGTCAACTTGGCTGCACACAATTGTCACCAAAGATCCTTGGTTTGAATAAATTCTCTCCAAGAACATGGTTTGCACATTTTCTCCCCCTTGATGAGTGAGTTGACAAGAAGCAAACATAAAGAAATGGTTTGAGAAGCAAAACCTAAACGCTCACCCAAGTGACCAAGAAGCTAGATGAAAACCAAAGTAGGCCACAAGAGATGAGAAAAACTGAAGCTAAAAATCGGTAACCAAAGACATGGGCAACGGCTCAACGCAACCGATAGAAAAAGCATGGCCCCTCAAGAAAGAGGCAGGGCTCAACACAGCCATGCTAGAAGCAAAGGACCATCTCCTCCAGAAAGAGGCAAAGGCTCAACACAGCTGGCCAAAAGGGCATGCTAAAAACTCCAACTCCCCTTGCATTACAGCCCATCTCACAATGCAATATTCCCCCTGAATGTATGCCACTCCACCTAGGGTGGTGCTCTTCCCCTTGTTGACACACATGCATCAAACCCCTAAATATATGCTATGCAAATGCAATAGGGTGTACCAAAGAGCTCATTAGGGCTGGAATGCAAGTAATCACAAGTTCTAGCATATAGAGCATGAAGGGCAATGGGGCATGCAACAAGCACAAGAGAACCTATCTACTCAGGTTAAGAGCAAATCATGATTTTTAGGTTTGGTTTAAAAGAAAGCATCACCAACATGAATAGCATCTAGCTAGATAGGCATGAACACCAAAATGCTAGCAATGCATACGTGTGCTAATCCTAACTTGAGCATATCCAACAAGCCATAAGCAATTCAGAGTCTTGCAATTTCAGATTTAGCACTTTAATTTCAAGCAAGTTCTAATCACATGCCAGGGGTTATTTGCTTGTCATGCCACTTCTTACCAACCAATGCCAAGCCTAGGCCCAAATAGACCATCAAAAGCTTAAGGCAAGGTTTTAGTCATTCACAGCCAGATCCAAGTTATCACTAAAGTGCAAAAGTGAGAAATCTCAAACCAAGTTAGTGAGACAAGACAAATCCACCTGGATCTTTTTATTTTAGCTCAAATAAATACCAATTTAAGCAATTAATTCAGATTTTAGATTAGGCAAGGTATCATGAAAGCTTAGGCATTAACTAGCAAAGGTAGATAACTAGAACAACCAAGCATGGAAAGATAGCACAAAATTCAACACTCCTACACATGCTAGGTTGCCAAGACAAGTGGTGATCAAGTTTATGATTTTCAGGAAAGCAAAACGACTTAGCTCTTACAAAGTATACGATAGATCCAAAAGAGCTCAAGCCATCCATGATCAAGCATACTACCATACATCATAGCACGAGCAAATACTAGCAAGTCATTCTAGAAGAGCTCTGCATGTGTATACTACAAATGTACATGATGCAATGCATGAGAATGATACAAGAACGTAGAAAAGCCAAGAGAAAAGACAAAACAAGAACCAGAGCAAAGCTTCCCATGGCAACAGGGAAGGCAGAATCCAAAACCACTTGCTTGTGGCACGCTCCTAGGTGAAGCATCCCGCTGGACCTCTCAGGTCACCTCCCATGCGTCCTCAGCAGGTCCATCTCTGCATGTACATGAAGCGGTCCTTGTAGAGGCAGAGCACGAGTAGTAGTGGAAGTAGTGGTACAAGGGTCCTCCTTCAAGGTTGATGTAGCAGAAATGGAGCTCCCCCTCAACTTGAGCTACCTAGCACCAAAAGCTAGACACAAAGAAAGACAAAAGACACCATTGAACTAAGTAGTCCATGGCTCAAGTTCGGGGTTAGAACAGGCAATCTTGCAAGAATATGACACCAACCGAAATTGATACCAACCAAGACTTATCAACTCAAAAACATGACCCCTGCAAAACAAAGTGAGCACATATATACAGAACTCACAGACACAAAGGAAAAACTAGCTCAAGCAAATGAATTAGGCACAAATCTATACTACCTAAGCCATAGAGGTACCACTTGACACTCTAACTGATACCAATCAACCAAAGACTGGACCCCATTGGAGCAAAGCAAATGCACTCAAGGCAAGAGACAAGGTAGCTAGACTACACAAGATTAGGCTAGAGCATGCAACCTAGACACAAGGGAAAAGCAAAACTAAAACTAGCACACAAAGATGATCCACATGAATAGCATGTCACATGCCGAAGCAAAACATGGCATGGTATTCATGTGTGTCACAACTTAGCACAAAAAGCATAAACGCAAGACAAGCAAGCTAAGCAACACAAAATGATCACAAGTGAATCATCTGCCAAAAGCAAGACAAGCCAAGCAAAATGATCAAAAGGTTCACACATAAACATGCAAAGGTGACTAGTCCACCAACACAAGTAAAATTGCAGGAAATGGTATATGAGGAGATCACACAAGCTAGCATGTCATGTGGCTAACCCACCAAAGCAATATCCAACCTAGCATGCAAAAGCTACTAAACAAGAAAGAAGCTAAACACTCAAGCAGGAGAGACTAGATAGAATTAAATCACTCAACTAGCACAAAACAATACTAGCAGGAAATGTGACTAGTCGACTCGAGCTGAACACACCTAGCAAAAAACACTAAGAACACAAAATCTAAACAAAACAAACTAGGCACACTCAAACTGATCACAGGTGAATAAACATGTCAAGGTTGAGAAAGCATGGCATGAGATTCACAAGGATCACATACTAGCATGCAAGTGAGACTAGACTAGCAAAGAAGCATACAGCTAGCAAAAGGAAAGCTAACATGATATATGGCTAGTCCACCAAGCATACAAGTATGAGAGCATGATACCAAAAGAAACAGAAAACAAAAGACTCATACTATACAAAATACACAAGAGAGCAAGGAGTAAAGATCTCAGGGTACAAATGATACAAGCCCATGTGGGGTAATCGGCTGCGCATGGAGAGCCATCAAGTCTCAATCATCACCTATTCTCCATCCCTGTCCACCTCACCTACAAGAGGGACATAGCAGAAGCAGAAGTCTTGGACCCTGAAGGGTTAACAAGCATGCACTTGAGAACCCAAGACTTGGCCACATGATCACAAGAAGCATTCAAGACAATCTGGAGGTTAGTATGGTGCATATGTTGGTTCAAATTCTTTTGAAAAGCATCCTTGGGAGCATAGCTCAAAGAAGCAAGCCTCGACCGAAAATGAGTGCTACTCCAACTAGAGACACTATCAATACCCAAGTAATTTGAAGAACTCACAGAAGCACCCTTCCCATCCCCACTATCTCTATCACACGGCTTCCCGCTAGACTCATCAGAGTTCATGTCATGGAAAAGATCATGAACACCTGAAGGCCTAGAAGCCTAAGCTCGCCGCATATGTTTGGCACGCCTAAAGCAAAAGCTCAACTGATGCCCATCCTTCCCACAAAAGGAGCAATGGTACACATGCCTATCTGAAGGACCATCATCCCCCAAAACGTGAGAAGGCTTGGCACAAGAAGACGCAACCTAAACCTTGATGCCCGCAGGAGGAACACCTGGGCCATGAGAAGGGACACGAGGCTTCCTAAAAGCCTTAACTCGGAGTCTACGCTCATGTTTGACACGACGAAGCAAAAATCGAGTGCATGCCCATCTTTCTCGCAAAAGGTGCACTTGTATCTTGGAAGGGGAACCTGAGCCCCAAATATGGAATATACACCCTTGCCACTTGAATTCCCTTGGGCATCACCCGAGAAAGCACTAGGCTTAGGAATAGCTATGGGAGAGCTATCCTTTGCCACACCACAAGTGCTCTTACCCAAAGACCCACTCTCAACATGGGAATCAATCTCCGTTGGGAAGGAAGAAACATTAGAAACGCTGACCTCGGAGTGTATAGGAAATGAGTCAACTAGGGATTTAGCACTAAAACTCTTGCACCTTGCAACTAAAATCTCATTTTTCAAATTTGAGGCGGTCACAAGAACCACACAGAGCCCTTCTTAGCTCATCTATCTGCTCCTATATGCATCTGGCATAGGTGGTCCACAAGAGCTCATTCTATTTCTCAAGACTGGCACTCATCATTGTGCGCAGCCACCTTGGCGCTCATATCATCGTGCAAAACCTTCAAAGCCTCCACTTCATTTTTCAAATCAACACCTGAAGTGCAAGATGCATGAATGCAACAATTATCATCAAGTAAAGCATCAGCATCACATGAAGTTTGGCAGGCTACATTATTCAAAGAGCATAAACTAGGCATCGAGTCCAACTCAACAAATTTAGCCCTAGCATGCTCAAGTTCAACTACACATGTGGAGTGAGCCAATTTTAGTTCATTCAAATCAGCATGCAAAGATTCACATGAGCCATAAGGTAGGGAGGCTATAGAATGCACTAAAGAAATCTCATGTCTAGCATCATCATGGTCATCATGCAGAACATCAAGCGAGACCTTAGCATGTTCAATAGTACCAAAACTAGAAGAGAAATTCTTGTGCAAGAGGTCATGCTCGAAATCACATGCAAGCAACAAGTTCAAATTATCATTCTTCTCAAGCATGGCATGATCATCAATAACAATAGGCAAGGACTCACATGAGTCACTAGGCATAGAAGCTATGGAATGCAAAGAAGTAATCTCATCTCAAGCAATATCGAGATCAACATGTGAGACAACAACCAAAGCCTTAACATGTTTGTTGTGGGAAAGGATAAAAGGTGCCTTTCCTCCCTTAGGAAAAAAGGCCCAAGAGGCCCATGCAACACTTGTACTACATGTTTAGTCCCACCTCGCCACTCTAAGTGAGTGCCTCCCCTTGTTTCCTATAAAAGGGGAGGAGGTGTGAGAGAGAGAGGGGATTATGGATGATGATTGATGGACCTTCTTCCCTCTCCCTCACGGACTGTGCTTCTTACTTGTTGGTGTAATTCCGAAACTACCCCTAGTATGAAGTTCGAAGTTACTCGTTCTTGAATTTTGAAGCTACCCTTGGTGTAAGCTTCGGAGCTATGCCTTGTGATGAGTTTGAAGGTTTATCTTGTGGTATGTTCGAAGCTAGACAAACCCCCAACATTTGGCGCCTAGCGTTTCGGCTTTGAGGGGGCATGGGAGAAGTCCTCTCTTCATTTTTCTCTTTGGGTCTGAAGTTTTTTTTTCAGTGGTTGTTCGAAGTTCCTGTCAAGCAAAGTGAGATCGCGTACCTTCGTACGATAGCTTTTTTGCTGTGTTTCTCTGACTGGTCTCAAACCGCCTTGGTAGTGCTCCTACCTCTTAAAGACCATCGTGAACGAAGGATTAATCTGCGCGCCTAAGTTTGGACGCCTGCCAGAGTTCCAGTTGTGTTCTAGACCAAAGCCATGTTTTTGTCGGTTCTTGTGCATCGTTTGATCATGCAAAAATTAAAAAGTATACCTATCAGCTAATGAGTTGACGTAGACTAGCATCTAACTTGGTCTATATTCTAATTCTAATTCTAATTCCCATTAATGTCTTCATTGTCAGTAAAAGAATTTTTACGTAGCTTCGTAGGACGGACAACAAAGTGACCATCTACTTCATATAGTGGTATCATTCGTAAAGCAGCCACCGGCACTTTGCATGTCACTCCATATCAGCGTCCTACGTAAGAAAGCGCTTGAATTTTGCATTTGATTAAAAGAAAATCTGATTTCCCCTCGTGACGTAATTTCTCTTCGGACGTCCGAAGTAGCAGCCAGCTTTTTTACATGAGCTGCGAAGTGCTGGCTGGGATTCCTTAATCACGTTCATTCAAGAAACTAGGCAGCGATGGGCTTCTAGGTTCATATTGAGTTATGTATGGAGAAAACCGGCACCTTCGGCATAGTGTTGCCATCCTTTGTTTGTCGCAGGTGCATAGCACGCTAGCCTCGGTACATCTAGAAATGCATACACATTCATATGTGACTGTCGACCACTTCAATTAATAATGGAACAGTACATCTTTGTATCTTTTTCCATACTGTATTTTATTAATTGCATTTAATCTCTGATTATATAATCTTTAAATCTCGTCTTTATGGTTTTACATCACCAAGCCCAATGTGACCATATTCCTTTTATATAGAATACAAAGTGTGCTTATTACTAACAATGAGCTCGTACACTCGTAGTTGCATACAATAAAGGATATATTATTGTTATTATCATTATTACTAATGCTATTATTACTACTAGTATTAGTGCTGTTATCGTTACTAGCTATTTCTAATATGTACCTTCGTACATAAATAATATGCTTTTATTAATCTTCATATCTTGATAGTATCTCCATGATGGCAAGTTAATATGCCAGCTTGGGGCTGTGGCTGCTAGCGTTCGGGTGTCCAGCCTCTTCACGCTCATGCAATATTGAAAATTTGTAGTCGCTATACAACACCTCTACGCCTCCGTGGATCATTTTGCAGCCCCGAAGGGATCAATTCTTGGATTCCACCTTCGGAGCTATGTTTTTTGATATCATGTCTGAATTCATCTTTGGGATATTATATTTCGGATTGGATCTTTGAACACTATCCTCGGACTGAATTTTTGATAGTATCTTCAAAATAAAGTTTTCGAATCGCCTGGATGGACATGGCGAGAAGGTTATATATTTTCGTTGGCTTTGGTCGTGAGAAGGTCCGAAAGGTGGCCCAGCCATGAAGCTTCGAAATTTTCACAATGACGGTCCATCTTCGCTGAGACAAAGCTCCAGATAAGTGCTTTGTCATTTTGTTCTAAAAAATAATAAATAATAGAAAAATAAATAAATAACAAAGCTTGCTGAGATTTGAGCCCGCGCACTCCAACTCAACGTACACACAGCTTAGCACTTCGAAGCTACTCTACTTCGTTATTAATTCATTTCCGTTCTTTTTATTTCTCTCCGATGTCAGGACTGCTGTATAAATGAGCTTCGTTCAGCTTGCGTACGCATTGGCGTCTCTTTGCGGCCTCTTCGGAACCCAGTCTCAACTCGGCCCATGCAGCGTCAGAATTATCTTTCAGCTTCTTTGGAATGGGTTCTTTGGAATTTTTGCCTGCGTCAACTTCTTCGCAATGCTCTCTTCAGAGTTTATCTTGGGTTTCAGAATTACTCGTCGGCCCAGTCAGCCAACTATCTGGTTCGGTTCATTGTTGGGCTTCGAATTTGCTCCCTCGTCAGAGCCCAGGTAACCACTCTAAATTGGAAAAAAATGGAGCGGCAGGGCTACGAACCGTGACAGCCTCAGCCGAAGCATCTCGCGCTTTGAAAGTAACCACTGCAACCTTTTGTTATTTTTGATCTATATTGCTTATGGTCTGGTTTTGTCTTCGCTTAAACAGACTTGTGCTCGTGCCTCCTCGCTAGAATAAAACAGCTGTTTTTGCTAGAATAAAAACAAGGCAGGGCATACTTGATTAACATGTGTTTGAACGGCAGTTAGTGTAGTGAACTTACGTACGGGTTCTTCGTGGTATGATCGTCTTTGAGAGTTCAATACTCCCTTGGCCGAAGTTTAATATTTATTTTTCCCCGAAGTTATCTTTCCCATGAATGGCGAGCCCAGGCCACTTACGCGTGCTGCTGCTGCTCGGCGCAGACAAACCTGCGTGGAATTCATCCGAAGATGGCCCAGCCATCCGTCTCGCAAGTATTTGCTTTGCAGTTATCCTGATTTTATCGGGCCTCGTAAATTTAGTGGGCCTCGAGCGCACAGCTACTCTCTTCAAAGTTCAGGCACCTTTTGCAGCAAATGACAGCAGAATTCTATCCTGTCAGGCTTCGTATTTTTAGTTGTCTGTAAGTTCCGTCCTTATCCGATCTAGCTGCAACGATAGTCCAGCCAACTATGAAAATGGAATTGCCTGTCACTCGCGCTGAAGGTCCGGCACGCTGTATAGCTGCGCCGGATGCATTTATTTTAGTGCTACAAAGGTTACAGACCTTCGGAAATCAGTTATCAGCAAATACTGGACTCCGTAATCCAGCATTGGTGCCGGAATTTAATTGGACCTCTGAATTTAATTGGTCTTCGAAAGGTCAAACAAATATTGGGCTTCAGAATTTACTTGGCTCTGGTACTGATAGTTAGCACCGGTTTTTCTATTGAGCCACGTGATTTCATGTAGCTTCGGCACCATTCACTCCTATACAAGTCAGATATCTTCAGATGTTTTGGATATCATCTTCAGATTAATAATCTTTCGGATATTGTCTTTCGATGTCTTGGATATTATCTTTGGGTCAATAATCTTTCGGATGTCATCTTCGGCTAGATGGTTTCTAAATCAGACTAACCCTTTCTGTAGGAACAAGTTTATCTCCTTCAATCACAAATATCATCTTCGGAGTTCATTTTTCAGATCTTGCCATCACAGCTTAGGTCCACATCTTTAGAAAAGGAGCTTCAAATTGAGCTTCGTATTGAGCTTCATACTGAGCTTCGTAATTGAGCTTCGAATCAAGCTTCCTCGTATTGAGCTTCATCATATTGAGCTTCTCATATTGAGCTTTTTTATATTGAGCTTCATCATATTGAGTTTCTTCATATTGAGTTTCGTCATATTAAGCTTCGGATTGAGCTCCACGTTGAGTTTCGGATTACATTTGGATATCATTTTTCGATTGAGATTCATATTGAGCCTCGGATCGAGCTTCGGATTACATCTGAATATCATCTTTGGATGGAGCTTCGGATTGAGCTTCATATCAAGCTTCGGATTTTACCCATATAGCTTTAGATTTTAGATTCATCATATATAGCTTCGGATTGAGTTAAGTCCTTATCCGTTACTATGCAATCACAGCTAGCTTCATCTTGCAGGTTGCAGGAAAAAATTACTTCCCTATCTACCTTCTTCCATGAGGAGAAGCTAACTTCATATTTCTGTCATGTTTACCTTCTCCCATAAGGAGAAGCTAAATTCTTCTTGCAGGAACAAGCTTCTTCCTTGTTTACCTTCTCCCATATGGAGAAGCTAACTTCGTTTTGCAGGATTGTTTACCTTTTTCCATGTAGAGAAGCTAGCTTCATTTTGCAAAAAGAAGTTCATTCCTTGTTTACCTTCTCTCATGAGGAGAAGCTAACTTCGTCTTGTAGGGGAGAAGCTCATTTCTTGTTTACCTTTTCCCATAAGGAGAAGCTCCTTTCTTGTTTACCTTCTCCCGTGAGGAGAAGCTCTTTTATTGTTCACCTTCTCCTATGAGGATAAGCTAACCTCATCTTTTGTAGAAAAAAATTTCTTTTTTATCTATCTTCTCCTATGAGGAGAAGCTAACTTCATGCTTTGCAGAAAAAAAATTCCTTTCTTATCTATCTTCTCCTTTGCAGCTAACCTCAACCTAACTTCATGTTTTGTCTACCTTCTCCTATTAGGAGAAGCTAATTTCCTCTTGTAGAAAGAAGTTCCTTTCTTGTTTTCCTTCTTCCATTAGGAGAAGCCAACTTCATCTTATAGGAAAATTTTCTGTCTTGTTTATGTTCTCCCATAAGGAAAAGCTAGTTTCATAAAAGACTTTGCAAGGCGAACATCTCACAGAAGTCGGCTGAGGTCACAATGAGCGCACAAAAAGCGCATCTTTGGCTAAAAGCCACATATTTTGATCAATATCATTCTTTCAGATATCACAATGGTTTCTTACTAGGACCATAGCCATTGCAATATCCAATGAAAGTTGAAACATTCGTAAGAATGGATATCGACTGCAAAACTTGGAAGATTCCTTGCAGGCTGCAAGGAAACTTCAGTGCTTAGCACCAAGAGATGCAAAAGCTACCTTCAGAGTTCCAAGATCTTCGGTGTTCCCTCATATTGGCCTCAGGGCCTGAGGGGCTCAGCCTTCACCAATGTTCTCACTACGAAGAGCCTAATCACCAATATGAGTATTGTCTTCTCTTTCGTAACAGCGCTATGGCAATTGTTTAATTTATCATTGTGAAAGTCATATTATGTCTTCTTATACATTACTATTGCATTGTATTATTTCTCTTCACTAACTATGCAGTTCTCCCTTCAATGTGAGTATCCTCTCCCTTCAAAGTTACTTCTTCGCACTTGTTTAAACCCTCATTGTGTCAAAATGTTTCTTCTGACTTACCATACAGATCTATTAATATGAGTATTCTCTTTCTTTGTAGTTATTCCTTTGCATGTGTTTAAATCATTAGTAATATATATTGCATTCATTAATCGTGCAGGTTCTCAACGTTGTAAGTATTCCTCTCTCTATCCACAGTTTCTCATGCCAAAGTTTCATAACTTCGTCTATATTAATTCCTTACTTGGTTCATACATATGTATTGTTTTTCCAAACATACCGTACATGCATCATTGTGCAGTGAAAAAATGGCCATAGCTAGAGCTCCCAAGGGAGAGATTTGAGTTTATCTAAATACCACAAATAACTTCGTACTACAAGTCTTTGTAGGGACAAAGAAAACTGAAACTTTCCAAATTATTCGAAATAAACTTTGAATCTTGCATGCATTTAGTTATCATTATAGAATGCAGGTTCTTGCTACTATAAGTATTTCCTTTTACACTACATTCATCAAGCTTCACAGATTCAACCATATGAAATCCTTTCTATGTTCAAATGCATTTCAAATCAAAGCCTTTCTATTGCTAACAAAATACCCCAAGAAGGGTATATTAATTTACATCGATATCATGCAAAAACCTTGCAGCACAGTTCTACGCAGGTTAGCAATTAATCAACACTCGATACAAAAGGAGAGAAAATCTCTGCCGTCAACAATTTCAACTTAGGGGCTGAATCTTCATCAACTTCGAACCAAGTGCTCCCTCAACAACATCAGGCTAGAAGCTTAGCCTTCATCAACTTTGAACCAAGTGCTCCGTCAACAAGTTCAGTACAACTTCAGAAGATTCAAGCGACTACAACGTCCACTACCTCGAACATCCTCAATGTCTTCACTCACGCTCTCCGGCCAAGAGGGGCTGGGGGAGCACTGAGGTGCTGACTCTTCGGTCTTGTCCGAAGATCATAAGAAAATAACGCTTCATCGACTACCTCGACTACACCTTTGTCGACTACATCGACCACATGAAGAAAGGGACATCTATTTCGAATAGACCGTGTGACTTAACTTCGCTCAAGGGAGAATTGAAGCGATAAAAGACTGGAGGACCAAAAAGACTTTGTCAAAAACGAAGATAATCGAGTTCGAAGCATGAGGCACTCTCCGAAATGAAGCTTCTCCCGTGTAAGGTTTGTCCCACCAGATGTGTGTACTCTTTTCTCCACACCATTTTTTACACTGGGTTTTTGGGGTGGAGTTTTTAATGAGGCACACAGGTGGAGGTTGTGAGAACCTCATCTCACAACTCGAGTTGTACGATAGTTAGGCCTTTTTCCATATTTGAGCATCTACTAGGTCTTGTTGTATCGCCAAAATCTAGTAGATGAGGGGCTACTGTTGGGGGAAAGGATAAAAGGTGCCTTTCCTCCCTTAGGGAAAAAGGCCCAAAAGGCCCATGTAACACTTGTACTACATGTTTAGTCCCACCTCGCCACTCTAAGTGTGTGCCTCCCCTTGTTTCTACAAAAGGAGAGGAGGTGTGAGAGAGAGGGGGGTATGGATGATGATTGATGGACCTTCTTCCCTCTCTCTCATGGACTGTGTTTCTTACATGTTGGTGTAATTCTGAAACTACCCCTGTTATGATGTTCGAAGTTACTCGTTCTTGAATTTCGAAGCTGCCCTTGATGTGAGCTTTGGAGCTATGCCTTGTGATGAGTTCGAAGGTTTACCTTGTGGTACGTTCGAAGCTAGACAAACCCCCAACAATGTTCTAACTTCTCAAAGCTAGAGGAAAGATTCTTCTCTAAAAACTCATATTCAGATCTAGCACATGCAAGCAAAGAACATAAATCATCATTCTTACTATGCAAGGATAAGCAATCACAGCAAGGGGCATCAGCACGAGATTTCCAAAACTAAAGCCCACTTCTTATCCTAAAGCAAGAACCCTTCAACTTCCTAACCTTCCTATGCAGAGCATCACAAAGCTCATGAGAATCAACAAGTTTATCCTCAAGTTTACGCATCTTTCGCTTAAGCTCATCCATCACATCATTATGCATGCAAAGACGATTGAATAAGCTGAGTATACCTTGAGCGAGGCGACTCCGGCTCATCTTCAGAAGCTTGTCCTTGAGTTCATCTTTTTCATGTTGCTTCTCAAACAAGAGAGTTAGCAAAGCCTCCTCTTGTTCCTTCGTGATCAACTCCTACTCAAGTCCAGCTATGTCACTCGATCCTGGAGACAAAGCCACACAGGGAAAAGAAATTTGTGCCATAGTTGAAAAGGCACGGTTAGGGTTAGCAAACAAGCCCAAAATAAGAAACAAAAGCTGGACACAAAAGCAAGCCGCCTAAAGGATTAAGAACCAGCTAAGGTTATGGAAGATCCTTAACCAGGCTCTGATACCAATTGTAGGATCAATAAGGTGACCTAGAGGGGGGGGTGAATAGGTCGTCTTCTTGATCCTACACTGGGTACCCCGTGCTCCACAAGAGCAGGGGAACCGACCTCCTAGGTCTGAGGGTGGACGCTTCGAGAAGCTTATGGACGATCTGTGCCCACACCATAGCTATCCCATGTGGCACAAGTTCGCCGACTGCGAGGTCATCAAACGCTTCCTCGCCCGATGTCAACCGGAGGCACGGCCGGAGACGTGGTACCCACTGTTGCCGCAGAGCCCAGTGCTGACCAGTTCCCACAATGGAAGGATGCTTGATGATCTTCGGCGGACCGACCATCTATGCTGGGAGACGACAATTGAAGCTTGACCAACGGGAGGTCAACCTCGCGGGGGCAGCTGCCACCCCACGCTACCTCTGCTGGTTGGAAAGCCCGATCACCTTCGATCGCGCTGACCACCCAGAGTATGTGCCGTGACTAGGGCGATATCCACTCGTGGTAGACCCGATCATAAGGAATAAGTGCCTCACGCGTGTCCTCATGGATGAAGGTAGCAGCCTAAACCTGCTATATGCCAACACCTTCGATGCCCTGGGTCTCCTCCGGTCTGACATCAAGCCGGTCTGGTCCCTGTTCCACGAGGTCATCCCGGGCATCAAAGCCTACCTCTTGGGGCAGATTGACCTACCGGTCACCTTTGGGAATGTGGATAATTTCCACATAGAGGCACTCTTGTTCAAAATCGTCTACTTCGTCGGCGCGTACCATGCCATCTTGGGTCGCCTGTGCTATGCCAAGTTCATGGTGATTCCGAACCTCACGTACCTAAAGATGAAGATGCCAGGAAAAAAGGGCGCCATCACCGTAGGGACGGGGTTCTAGGAAGCTTATAGCTATGAACGGACAACTGCGATTCGGCTGCCCAGGCCGTGGTAATGGCCGACCTGAAGAAGATCTGAGAGTGTATCCTGGAGACCACCTCGGATGCATTGTAGCCCAAGGCAGGGTCCTTTAAGGCCATCGATGACAACAAGATGGTGGTCATCGACCCATCCGACCATAGGAAGACGGTGAGCATCGGCGTCGCGCTCTTCGTCACATAGGAAAGCGCACTCATCGACTTCCTCCAAACCAATCGGGACACGTTCACATGGAAACTGGCTGACATGCTTGGCATACCACAGGAAGTCACCGAGCACTCCCTGAACATTCGGCCGACCACAAAGCCAGTCGCCCAACACCTTTGAAGGTTCGATGAGCAAAAGTGCGAAGCTATCGGTGAGTAAATAGGCAAGCTCCTCATCGCAGGTTTATCAAGGAGGTCCACCACCCGGAGTGGCTAGTGTTGGCGGCTCTAAGCCTACTGGATTTTACTCCGCAAGCGTACAGAGACCGCTGTAGCCTTTCACCTGGGAGTATTCCAAGGTATCGTATTTATCCACAGGGAAGCATTGAGATAGAGATATCAAACTATCATTCATCCAGCTGTTACTACTCATTCTTGTCAACCGATAGCTAGGAATGATTGACACCAAGCACCATGAGATACAAGGCAAGCACCGTTGGCAAGAAAATAGGCAAAGCTAGGAGGACAACGAGATAGGGACTGCAATATGGTCTTCTATCTCTGCCAGCATACAAGAGCTATCCGTGCTAAGGGTCAAAAGGATCTCAACAGAGTTATGAACTTGCGTCGAGCGAAATTCTAGCGCACTCGAGGGGTCAGGGGGTAGATAGTTGACACTCGAAAGAGGACCCGGCTATCACCTATTGGTCTCCTGAATGAACGGGCCTGGACTACACAGGCACACCACACGCTGTCACTGAGTGGAGCTACCAAGCAAATCTGCGTGGAGAGGATGGCACGCTACAAACGTGTTCAAGCGACGCTTGAACAACAATAGTTCATCCTTGGCCAAAGGAGAGGAACTAACCAGAGCCTAGCGTATAGGTTGGATTGTAACACCGGCAAGCATAACAACGATCAATCAATTCTAGTTTAGCACAACTCAGGCCTCGAAATGGTGGACCAAAAGGAAAATGCAACTACACCACTTGAGTTACTAACAGAGACAAGATAAGTGCATAAAGTAGAAAGATAAAGTACTTGCACTTGTCAATAATAAGAAAGTAGTGCTCAAGATAAGCAAATGAAATACATTACCGAATACTTTCGATTGACTCCGATACATCAGACCTTCTCTAACTCCTAACTAAACACTATTTTCAAAGTGGAAGCACCTCCCATGGGGCGCCACCTAGAGAGGGAGAAAGAGAGTTCACATGGTGAATGGTACAAGTTGGAAGTGAGGGGGTGCCATCTATTTATAGTTTGAGGTGAGGGGGATCTTCCATGGATTCCCAAAGTGGGATTAACCCCCAAACCATTCTTGGGCTGCCCCATGGGCCTGGCTGGGCTGAGCAGAGGGGAGAGGCCTGGTTGAGGCGTTGGTGGGCTGCTGCCATGCGTTGGCCCATAGTGGGCTGCGTACGGTGGGGCGGTGCTGTAATTTTGTCTTTTGAATAACTTTTCCTCCGGAGCTCCAAATGAGACAAATAATATGTCCGTACAAATTGTCTCGACGAGCTCTACACAATGGTGTAGTCGTTGAGGGCATTTGAGATACTTTTTAGTGATGGTATTTGCAGTTCTTATCTCAAGCCCTTTTATCCGCAAATGCTCTCTTGCTCCATATGATCTTCTTTTGCAGGGAATTTGAGCATCTCCCTATGGAACATCGAAAACCACCAAAACTCGTGGAATTCATCAGTGTTAGGTAAATAATGCATAGAATTTGGCCTATACTCCATTTATTCACCGAGGAATTGGCGGTCGAAATAGGGAAATAACGACCGTCAACACCCCCCAAGCTTGAACTTTTGCTCGTCCTCGAGCAAAGCTAAGACTTAGGCTCAACAGATCAGGAGTTGCATCGATGTCAATGTCCTGCAAGTATTAAGTGTACAATCCAACACTCTACCTTTGTGAATGAACATACTGGCATAAGTGTACCCTTACATTTTCATCCGTACCTGTGGGGCTTCTGGCATTTCTTACCTTGCCTTCGCCGGTTCAGAGATGGAACATTCTTAGTAGTGTCACCGAACTCTCTCTTTTCCGGTTTCATGCTCGGAGGGTTTTGAAAAATTTTGAAATGAAAGCATTAAGTTCCTCAAATGGTACCCTTGATCACTCAAGTGGTTTTTGATTCCTCACTAGGCCATAGGCCAAACCTTTTCCTATCAACTAAAAGGCTTATGTGGAGCTCAAGGTAGGGATAAAGTTAGCTTACTTATGTCATGTATTTTGTTAAGTCAAAGATTGGTCCTAGCGAAGTTTGTGATACCTCTCATCCCAATCAAAAGAGAATGGGTTTATTTTGTGGATGGATATGATCTATGGACAAAAACTCCTTGATGAATCCCCTCTTGAAACATTGAAGAATTTGCGTGCATGGAGCTATCATTTTCTTTTCTCTTCTTTTTTTTTCTTTCTCTTTTTCTCCTTTTTTTGAATAGCTCCATGTCTCCTCTTCTAAGGGAACTATTGTGCCGAAGGCCCAGAGCGTCACGCTTTGGATACACTTGCTTGATGTTGATGAGCTATAGGTCGCGAAGGACATGTTCGGGGATCCTGATGCCGAGGCCGAAGTTGGAAAGGATAACTATGGATGCAGCTTCGAAGTCTGTGAGGCTCATTCTGTAGTGGACCCAAAGGCATAAAGTCCGAAGGCGGAAGGCCAGGATACCGTTCGAAGCACAACAGGAGGAGCAGCGAACTGAAGCTCGAAGGCATAAAGTCCGAAGGCGAAATGCCAGGATACCGTTCGAAGCACAAGAGGAGGAGCAGCGAACCGAAGGTTAAAGATTTTGGGCAGCAGGCCAAAGCTTAACAGGGTTGCGTGTTCCAATTGGCTTCGGGTGTAAAAATACCAAATGGTTGCGCCGACAACGTGTAAAGAAATAAGGATAGTGGGAATGTATAAGGGCAAACATGTAAAATTACGATAGGACAGGCTGTCGTTGGACCCCTATAAATACCGGAAAGTCCAACCGACAGGGGGACAGGCTTTGAGCCCTGACACCTGTACGCAGGAGAAAAAAGAACATAATATATGCTCGTGAATCCGAAGTGTTAAAGGTATATTATCACTCTTGTCATCTTGTATTCCGTCATTCAATTATCGATAATAATGTTCATGTCTAAGACTTCAGAACCATTTGTTATATATTTGTGATTCTTCGGCTGGAGGCAAAGAGACCTCCGGGTTGATCTTACCTTCCGTATTCCTGCAATGAAATTATTGTGGTTCCCCTCGACGGAGTCCTTTAGTATTTGATGTTGGCCTGTTGTTTTTGTGTATCTTGATAGCAGACCCCCAACATTTGGCGCCCACCGTGGGGTGGACCCTCACCATAGAATGACTAAGCAACATCACCCAAAGCCCATGAGAGTTCCCAGAAGCGAGGCTTCGGCTGTAGAGCTTCAAAACACCGAAGAACTCCCTAGGGATGGGGCCACGCTTAAGGATAACGAAACTGGTGTGGAAATGCAAACAGAGGGAGTGTCATTGAGGTACCAGTTGGTAGAACAGAAGAGGAAAGCGATCCAAGAGTTAGAAACCTTGCCTGATATTGACGAAGATGAGTTGGAAGAGCTTGAGCAAATCAATGAAGAGCTGCAGGTTAGAAAGCAGAAGTTAGCGAGGCTGAACTCGTTGAGGTCTCAGATAGAGGAAGCTTCGGCTTTCCTTCAGGGAAACCAAAACAGGGGACAGCGTCAGTCCGTGTCAGGAGAGGTAGCACATCAGTTAGGGTCCAGAAGCAAATTATATCTTCGATGCTACGTCGCCACTCTCGCAGGAATTGCAGGTAGCACCTTGGCCAAATGGGTACAGGCCCACCATGTTACCTGTATATGACGGACAGTCAAGCCCGAAGCAGTTCTTGTTAAGTTATGAAGCAACTGTGGCCTCCTACGGAGGAAACACCGCTGTGCTAGCAAAATCGCTAGTAATGGCGCTTCAGGGGATTGCTCAGCTTTGGTATACTTTACTTAGACTTGGATCCATATACTCATGGCAGCAGCTGAAAGAAGCACTGTTGGCAAATTTCCAAGGTTTCCAGTCCCAAGTTGGTACTTCCTGGACACTGTTTACATGCAAGCAAGAACCTAGGGAAGCTCTGCAGAGCTACTTTCGAAGGTTCCTGAACATCTGGGCCCAAGCACCAGGAATATCGGGTGAAGTGGTAATTGACGTCGCAATAAACGGGCTCAGAATTGGCTAGTGTGCACAGTACTTCGCAAGGAAGCCTCCGAAGACCGTCGCAGAGCTTCATGAAAAGATGAACGAGTTTTGCAGAGCAGACAATGATTTTCGGCTTAGGCAGCAGGAGCAGCAAAGGTCTAAAGAAATGAGTCAGCAATCCGGCAAGTAGACTCAAGCAAACCTCACCAATGACGATCAGACCAGAACTCAAAATGTGTTCAGCATCGAGGAGGAGAAATCAGATCTCAGGCAAGATCCAAAGTCTTTCAGAGGAGGTCATGCCTACAGGGGAGGCCGAGGTGGTCATAACTTCGGAGGAAGGAGCAGTGGTGGAAAGTTCCAAAAAAGCTGTTCTGTGTGTTTTGTTGCGAGGACAAAGGCCATACAACGAAGTATTGTGAGATTACAGTCCAAAAGAAGAAAGAGCTGAGCGAGGCTTCGTCGCAAGCTGCCTCAAAAGAAACGTGTCAGTCCCAGCAATATTGCCCCGTCAACTATGCAATAACAAATATCAATGCATTAGCTTACACTCAGAGACAAGCTCTCCCAGCGCCACCTTTGGGCTCGTCTGCAACTTCGGCATACAGTCATCCACCGGTCTTACTAGTGCCACCGCTGAATCATTTCCCTGCACTGACATACCCTCAGCAGCAAGTCTTACCCCTACCCCCTCCACCGCCAGGCCCACCACCACCACAGCAATGGTCTTCGGGGAGTCAGTATCAGTCACAAGCTTCTCCCCAGAGCTACTCAGTCATGCCCGCACAATAGCATTCATTTTCGGAGAGGGGAAAAGAGGATGACAATTCCGAAGCCCAAACAGTAAACACTATAGTGCCTGCTTCGAAACACATATTTCCCATAATGGGAGGTTCAGGTTGTGAACCTCAAACAAAAAAACAGAAAAGGGAGTATCAGAGAAGGGTGCATCACATCGGGGTTCAAGGTCCACACATAAGGATGAAGTGGTCACATGTGCCAATTACCTTTGATCAGAGTGACCTTCGGCTCTTGGATTACCCACATAATGATGCAATGGTCATAAACTATAACATTGGGGGCTATGTTATACAGGATTTTCTCGTGGATAATGGCAGCTCAGCGAATATCCTAATGGCAAAAGCCTTTAGACAGATGAGTTTGGGTCACCTGGTGTTAGAGCCTGCAACAAACCCATTGTGTGGCTTTGGGGGGAAAAGTTGACGCACTGGGAAAAGTATCTTTGCAAGTGTCCTTCGGAGAACTTAGCAACCCGAGAACAGAGTTTGTCACCTTCGACGTCGTTGATGTGAACTATCCATATAACGCAATTTTGGGCAGAGGGACGCTTAATGCGTTTGAAGCTGCGGTACATTCAGCATACTTAGCAATGAAGATTCCAGCCTACAGAGGAGTAGTTACCGTGTATGGTAGTCAGGAAGATGCCCGAAGGGCAGAAGGCAATTGGTGTCCAGGTGATAGAAAAGTCCACAGCATAGAGGAAGAAAGGGCCGAAGTTCAGGAAAAAGTTGTGGTAAATGAGAAGGCAAGGGCTGAAGAGCAGCTGAAGCAAATTGCCCTCGATAATCACAGGCTAGACCAAATGGTCCAAGTGGGCTCTCAGTTAACAGAAGAAGAAGAAGCAAAATTGAAGTCATTCCTCGGATCTAACAGGGATGTGTTTGCTTGGTCGGCTAGGGATTTGTGCGGCATTGACCGAAGTATAATCGAGCATGCTTTGAATGTTAACCCTTTGTCAAAACCTAGGAAGCAAAAGTTACAGAAGATGTCAGAAGACAGGGCCGAAGGAGCAAAGTTCGAAGTAAATAGACTGCTTGAGGCCGGCATCATTAGAACCATTGAATACCTAGAATGGTTAGCAAACGTAGTCATTGTAAAGAAACCAAGTGGCAAGTGGTGAATGTGCATCGACTTTACAGATCTCAACAAGGCATGTCCGAAGGACGAATTCTTGTTGCCTCACATTGATAGCCTAGTTGATGCGGTGGCAAGCTCTGAAATGATGAGCCTTTTGGATGGATATTCGGGCTATCATCAGATTTGGCTCCGAAAAGAAGATGAGCCCAAAACAAGCTTCGTAACACCATCTGGAACGTATTGCTTTGTGCGGATGCCCGAAGGTCTCAAGAATGCTGGAGGGAGCTTCAGCAGAATGACTGCAAAGGTTGTTGGGGATCAGTTGGGAAGGAACATACTAACGTATGTGGATGACATCATTGTCCGAAGTGTCAAAAGAGGTGACCACATCGCTGATTTGAAGGAGACATTTGTCAACTTCAGAAAAGCAGGGTTGAAGCTGAACCCAGAGAAAAGTATCTTCGGTATATCCAAGGGAAAATTTCTTGGTTGTTTGGTATCAGCAAAAGGCATTGAGGCAAACCCAACAAAAATCGAAGCTATACTTCGGATGGAGCCTCCGAAGTCTAGAAAGTCGGTTCAAAAATTGACAAGCAGATTGGCTTCCTTAAATAGGTTCATCTCGAGATCGGCAGAGTGGAGCCTCCCGTTCTTTGAGGTGCTGTGGGGTACAAACCCGTTCACCTAGGGAGAAAAGCAACAGAAGGCATTCGAAGAACTTAAACAGTACCTGGTACATCTAACCACTTTATCTTCCCCTGAGCAAGGTGTCCCCCTGCTATTGTATGTCGCGGCAGCCCTGGGTTTTGTGAGTGCTGTGCTAGTTCAGGAGATAGATGTCGATGGATAGAAAAGGTAGAGGCCGGTGTACTATGTCTCCGAAGCATTGACTCCAACCAAGATAAATTATTCTGAGATTGAGAAAGTGATATATGCTGTTGTCATGGCATCAAGAAAGCTCCGGTACTACTTCCAAGCGCACAACATCATTGTACCTTCGTCCATGCCCCTCAGAGATGTACTCCGAAACAAAGAAGCCAGTGGCAGAGTTGGGAAGTGGGCAGCAGAGTTGAACGAATATGTCACAGATTTCGTGCACAGGAATTCAATTATGTCCCAAGCACTGGCTGATTTTGTGGCCGAGTGGACCCCGATAGATAAAGAGATCGACCTCCCATCCAAAGAGAAAATCTGGCGGGTGTATTGTGATGGATCATACATGGCGACAGGGGTTGGTGCGGTGGCCATATTGTGATCGCCGTCGGGAACAAAGTCCTTATTTGCTGTGCAACTTGAGTTCCCAAGCACAAATAATGTGGCAGAATACGAAGCAGTGATTTTAGGATTAAGGAAGCTAAGGTCTTTAGGTGTATGAAGGGCTGTCTTGCTGTTAGATTCATAAGTCATTTTGGAGCACATAGAAAAGGCTTCGAAGGCAAAGGAGGAAAGGCTACAAAAATATTTGCAAGCAATCAGAAGAATGGAAACCTATTTCGAAGGATTTACAGTAAAGAAGATAAGCATAAGAGAAAATGATGAAGTAGATGCACTGGCCAGAGCAGCTTCACAGGGGACTCCTCTGCCACTGGATGTGTTCTTCGAAGTCCTTAAGGCACCGTCAGTTGAATTGCAAGAAAGAGCAGTGCTGTCCATATCACCAGTAGCAAGCGAAGACTGGAGATCAGAAATCATTTCTTATCTGAAGAACACAAATCAGAATGGTGACGAAGCTTGGCTCACTAGAATGAGTCAGAGAGCATGGCAGTATAGGTTGATAAATGGCACGTTGTACAAAGAGGGAGTATGTGCGCCACTTCTAAGTTGTGTCGCAAGGGAAGAAGGCAAGGAACTCATGAAGGAAATACATTCTGGAATATGCAGGGCACATGTCGGATCAAGAAAGCTCCTAGGAAAGGTATATAGGATGGGATTCTATTGGCCAAAGGCACCGGCCGATGCCGAAGATCTGGTCCGGACATGTGACAACTGCCAGAAAATGTCGAAGCATCAGAATCAACCTGCATCGTATACACAGTTGATTGAGCCAACATGGCCACTACAAAGATGGGGCATGGATTTAGTTGGCCTAATGCCAGTTGCGTAAGGAAATTTAAAGTATGTTGTTGTGGCTGTGGAATATTTTACCAAGTGGATCGAAGCAAAGGCTCTCACAACCATAACTTCGGCAACGGTCCAAAGATTCTTCTGGCAAAATATAGTTTGTCGCTTCGGAGTACCCAGGGTACTAACAGTAGACAATGGAACACAGTTTGATGCAGAGTCCTTCAGGAAGTTTTGCTACTAGGTCGGTACTGGCCTCAACTTCGCTTCGGTTAGGCACCCGCAGTCCAATGGTGTTGTGGAAAGAGCAAATGGCATTATATTATCTGGCGTAGCGAAGAAGCTAGTGGGACTCCCGAAGGGAAAATGGATTGATGAGTTGACAAGTGTAGTTTGGAGCCACAACACAATAGTGTCCAGAGCAAGAGGATTCACTCCTTTCAAGCTGCTATATGGAGAGGAGGCAATGTTGCCTGAAGAAATCAAACACAAGTCCTTAAGGGTGATGAGAGCCGAAGATGACCAAGAATAACAGCTTGTCGTAAACGATTCCATGGAGTCAGTCAGGCTAGAATCAGTTGACAATATTTGAAGGTACCAAGAAGAAACCAAAAAATGGAGAGACAGGAAGGTCAAACTCAAGAATATTGTGCCAGGCAACTTCATGCTTCGAAGGGTCGCTAATGCTGATTCGGCAAGCAAGCTGCACAGCAAGTGGGATGGCCCGTTCCTAGTGAAAAAATCCAACAGGCCAGGCTCTTTCAGGCTTCAAGATATGTTGGGCAACGAAGTTCCAAGGTCATGGAACATAAATGACCTGCGGCACTATTACTTGTAGAAATAGTCTCTTTTTCCTTTTTACTATTTTGTATCTTAAATAGCAAAAAGCGCTGCACCCTTTTTCCTTACAGGAGAAACCCCATAAGCAAACCGGGGTGTAAGGTTTTTTAATGGGGCAGTGGCATGTAATCCAGCTTTGAAATCAATATGAAGCGAATTTCCCCCTGTTATGATGTTTCACCTAGGCGAAACTTCGTACTGAGCATTCATCTCAGCGCGAAGGATATTGCCGAAGATATGTCTGATAAAGAAGGTAAATCACGCGCGCCAAAGAGAGCGCATGTATATTCGAAGTCGTGCAAAAAGGCGCGCTCTAATTAAAAGTGACTCCAGTCATGCAAAAAAGCAACGGAGCACGTGCCACAGAAGTCGACCAAGGTTGCAGTGGACTTAAAAAAAATCAATGTAAAAGTATGCATTGGATTCCTTGAGTAAGGGACGCCTTTTCTTTTTCAGTCATTAATTGGCTAACAAAAAGCTTCGAACCACAGAAGTGGTCCCAGGAAATATATATATATATAAATGAGCATCGGATTCCCTGAGCACGAGGGGGTCTTTTTAGAATTTTGTCGAAAGCAAAAGCTCCAAATTGTTTAGTATGTAACACACGGTCATAAAGCATCGGATCCCCTGAACGTACTGTATATAGGTCAAAAGCAACAGTGATAGCAATGTCCATATGCTTTGAATCCACCTGGTTCTCTTTGGTTGCGGCTATAAATAGCAGGCCGGGTGTGCCCCGCAAAACTCACAGCACAAGTTCAGCAGCAAATAGAAAAAGGCACAGGCGCGGCACTTAGGGCCGGCCAGTAGTTTGAGAGATTGAAGATGGAGCGGTCCGAAGCCAAAGCGTTTCTACGCATCGCCGTTTCTGGGCCCCAGCTCGAAGAAGCTCAGGCCGTGAGATTCTCCTAAGTTCCCCTCTTCGTCAGGATATTCCTGGCATTGGATCAGGGCGTCAGATGCTCCTAATGGGGTGTTCCACGTTCTGAGAAGGTCGCTTCGTCACTCCTCTGGGTTGTCAACTTCGGTTTGTTCCGAAGCTCGGTGGTAGAGGTTTTGGCAGCGACCTCTTCTAGGCATACTGGCAGTAACGTGTCAGTGCATCACCCTCTAGCTGCTACACGCGGGGCTTGCAAGGCGCGATCGTGTGCCAAGTGCGTAGTGGTTTGGTGTCACAGAGATGTCGGTGGGGCTAGAGTACAAGGTCAAGTTATTGTTGTAATGGGATATATGGCTCTGTCTAAGCTAATATATCCAAAGCTTCCTTCAATCCATAAATAAATTTTCTTTTGATGCATGTCTTCGTGGTGCTGTATGAAATAATATGGCCAAATCACTTCGTCTGAATGGTGGCTTCCAAGCAAAAAACACTTCGAATAAACGAACACAAAGCAGAATGGTGTTTGAGAAAAGCGATTGTCTCTCTAGTCACTCGACATCAGTACATGAGTCACAATTTCGTCAAAAATATTGTTTGCAACAACATCTAAAATACAGTCAGCGTGAAAATGGCTCAGAACAATCAGAGCAAATGTTGAAGGGCTTTGACACACACACTCAGAGAGAGTTCCATCGTAGCCGAGAGTGGAATTTGAGGTTGGCACCTGTAGTACATTTTAACAAAATCAATGAGCACACTTCGTGAGGCATGCCTACGAAGCTAGTTCGAAGGATGGACCTCCGAAGTGTGGGTCTGAGCCCTAGGAGGATCATCCAATGAAGGCCTCACTGTGGCAGGGTGCTCCACGCCGGTAATCTTCGAAGACCCCGAAGCTTCGGGAGTAGCCTTTGTGACGGTGTCTGGGTGCAGCGTCGGAGTGGGATGTCGCTTCTCAGCACGCTTGGAAGCTGCTTCTTTGGCCTAAATAAAAAGAAGCACAAAGGAAATCGTTAAATCAACAGAAAATGTAAGCTTATAGAGGAACAAAATAAAGCACAATGAAGTGTAAAACCTCTTTCCGGCATTCACGAATTTGTTCCAAAACCTTGGCCTCAAGACCATGCTTCCACAATAAGCTGTATACACGACGTCCAGTATTCTCACATGCCTGAGTGCACTTGAAGACATCGTCCACATAGCAAAGGCTGAAGCTTGGCATGGCGGCTCTCTCGATGTGGGTGCAGCCTTTTGATTCAAGGGATGATGAAACGGCTTTAGCACCAGCCATAACGCAGTATCCTCCGTACGAGGTTGTCAACTTCGGTATTGCGGACACTTCATTTTCAATCCATCTCAAAGCCCCGAGGGAATCGCCCTCTTCGTACCTTTGTGTTCTTGGGCGAGCACTAGTATGAGATACAACTGATTTAACAGCAGTAACGCAGGATGAGATCTTATCAAAGACAGCTTTGTCTTGCTCTGTTTTCCTCATTTTGATATCTCTAAGCTCCGCATGAAGTTGTGCAAGTTCATCGTCTTTGGAAGAGAGCTTGCTCCGAAGTTCTGTCAACTCTTGTGTATGTAATTCGGCACTTTTTCTTAAAACCTCCACCATGCCTTCGGGGGTCTGTCAAGATTTTCTTTCCTGCTCTAAAAGATTGTTGGCTTTCGAAAGATCCGAGAGTCACTTTTCCAGCTCCACCGTCAACTCAGAGTTCTACTCCTCAAGATTCTTAGCATTTGTACGCTGAAGAACGACTTCGTCAGTGAGCCCTTGAACAATCTCCGTATGAGACTCCTTCTCTACTTTCTCGTTTGCTTCATGTGTAGCGGCAATCTCGTTAAGGCAAATTCGAAGATCGTTAATCTGAGCAGTCTTCATTGTGGTCTCCAAGAGCTGCCTCTTCGACAAAGTGCACAGGGTGTACCTTCAGACAAAGGGCGTTAAGTTGCCCAGCTAATAGTTCAGTGGGGAGCGAAATTAGTCCCTTCTCCACCTTTGGCAGACAGAAAGAGTGCCCCAGTCCGTCCGCCGCAATCATCTCAGCTTTGGATGATAAACACTGCACAGTCTTTGAATGGTCGCCGCCGAAGATGGTGCTATCTTTGTCGTAGGAAAGCTCCTTGGTAACATCGTGGAGTCTGAGCACTTCTTCACCGCTGACATCTTCGGGGCCATATACGCGCACGAAGCCGATGTCCATGGTCTCTGAAGCAATCCTGATTTCGGGACTTTTGTCTCTGCCAGAATTGGCGCTGTGTACAGTAGCATTCCAAAGGTCAGACAGAGTCCGAGCAGTTTCTTCAGTAGTGTTTGTTTCAGCTTTCTGAGGTGGTGTGGGAGTGTTTGCTCCAATCTCTGGCATTTCGGCGGCTGAGTGGGGCTCAGGAGGGGGAGTGCTAGTATGTGCAGCATGACCCCGGTCGCCTCTAGGTGCTTCGTATCGGGGTGAGACCCCAGTAGAGTCCTCATCAGCTAGAGTGTCGAATGGGTCAGGTGTCCTAGGAATACCCTCCGATTCAAGTGCAGAGGCTGTTAGGGACAAATCCTTGCAGGCGACCTTCATGATTTGCGAGCCAAGGGGGCTCAGGGCTCCACGGGGATCAAAACCCGCAATCATAGAGGTTAAAATCCGATTAGCCTCAGAGGTAACCCCTCGAGATGAAGGGGCAACCTCCGAAATGTTAGGATCTGGGTCTTCCATTGTCCCAACACCTTCGGTACAAGGCGCCTTCGAAGGACTGGCATCAGAATCAAACACAGTGGGCTTCTTGAAGGCCCTTCGACTAGGTCTCTTCGCAACAATCTTTATCCGTTTCCTGGCACCAGCTTCTCCGGCGCCGGTTGTCTCTGCGGTGTTCCGGGGTTTCCGCTTTTGGGCCTGGGGCTTCGGAGCTGTAACATCGATGTTAAAGTGCTCATAGTCAGGGTAGTCCACCCTGAGGGCATCGAACACCCGATTCAAACGAAGCTTGGGCCTATCGCCAAACACGCGATGCAGACGCTTGAATTCGGCAGTGGTATAGTTGCCAAGCATAGCGCATACTGCTCTTTCAACTCCAGCCCTCCAGGAGTCATCTGGAAATTTGTATCTTCCGAAGGGTTTGAATTTGTATGGAAGCCGGACAAGCTGAGTCGGGTCAATCAGATGGTCAGGGGCTGGCATAGAGAACTTGCTCCGAAGAGGGAGCACACCGTTTGCCACAAACTCTTGTGCTAGGCACCGCATGTGAAGTTGCGAACACATGACTCTATATGCGATGTTGGATGACATAGTGCTGTCGGATTGGGCACACAATGGCCTTTTGAAGCCAAAAGAAACTCTAAGAGGGGTCATCAGGCACGGGCTGTATTTGGGCTTCTTTTGGGTATTCATGCTGTAGTAAAACCACTTCTGAGTCCAGCCGCTAGACTATTTGCTTCGGTAGGCCAACACCGGCCTTGGCATGTCAGAGCAACTCCGAAAGTTATAACACCCAAAGTTTGGATGAAGGCCGGTTACCCTATCAGCTTTCGTTTGATAGTGTAGCTCATGGGAGCGGCAGGAGGGGTCAACGTCGGGCTCCAAACCTTGGCTAGCAATCATCCATATGTAGACACCCAACCGCGCAAAGGCGTTGGGGGTCAGCTGGTGAAAGTATATCTCATAGCAATCGAGAACCTTGGGCACGAATGAGTTCATCGGCAACCGAAGACCAGCAACGAAGAAGCTTTCGAATAGAACGATCTCGCCAGGCTCGGGAATGGGAGTCTCTTCGTCCCTAGGACTACGGCAGTGTGATGCCCCAGCATCTCAAAAGCCTTGACACCTAATTAGATTAATGTTAATCATGGATTTGGATATAATCATGCTTTGAGAAGAACCATAACTAGGCCACTAAATCACTAAGTCCAAATTTTCAAGTTGAATATGCAAAACTTTACGTTGCTTGGTTGAGTAGTTAAACATTTATACAATTTCATGAAAGACATCAAATACAAAAGTTTTAGTTCAGGAAGTTACCTTCAAATTTACTATTTTGACCATTTTAAAAATCAGATGTTAAGAGGTTCAAAAGTTTAACCAAACCAAGTGAGCCTATACCTAGAAAAGAATTCCTAAGTCAAGATTTTCAGCCCTTCCCCAAACTTCGTACCGAAATTACTTTCGATTTCACTATACAACTTCAAAATCTTCATTTCTATGATATGCAATTAAACTTATCACCTTTCAAATTCATCTGACTTTAGAATGATTGGACTTTATTTGATGCTTCAAAAGTTAGAAACAAGAAATACTCTACATGGAGTAATCCTGCATTTTGACCAAACCTCTGAACACATCTGTGCTTGTATTTCAAAATCTGTTGTGATTTAAGCTAAACTTTCTATACCAAACCTGTGGACAATTTCATGAGGAATAACTTTGGTATTTTGAGTAGTGACATGCATAAAGGTTTGGATGGTATTTTAGGTCCTTTTCTGACAGCACATGAATCTGCCCCAAACTTGAGCGGCCCAGTAAATTCAAATGTCTATGAAACAAAAGCCATTTTAATGCAAAACTTTGTATATGAAAGTTGTGGCAAATGAAATTTTGAATAACATTGGTATATAAAAGTTTTCATGAAAATGCACCCAAATAGGACTTCTCGAATTTTGAAGCTGCTTGACTCAGCTTGGTCAAACTGGGGTCAAGTGATTCAATTCAAATTTAAACCTATATTTTCCACAGAACTTGGTGTAGGTGTCTATAACAAAGTTGGAGAGCATAAAATATATAACGTTTCTTGTATTTTTGGTTTCTTCCAAATCGGTCATCTAGATGCCCAAATAAGCGAAATACAGGAGCCTTTGTCCTTGGTCAAAGACCGGTTTTCCCATTTTCGAATTCCTTTTCCTTTTTCTGTGTCAATGACATGTGGGCCCCGCCTGACGGGTCCTCGGATCCGCGTGGATGACAACACCCGCTGTGGGTCCCACCTTAATTAGCTTCCACGGACTCAGTCCACTGGGCCGTTTCTCTTCTCCCTCGCCCGGTCCCACCGGTCGGTGTCACGCGGTCCGGGGACCCAGTCCACCGCGCCCAGCTCCCTCATCCCCTCCTCTTGCCCGCGGCCACGCGGCGCCGGCGCTCTGCCCGTGCCCGCGGTGCCCGCCGGACGGCCACAAGGCAGGGCCGAGCCGAGCTCTCTCCGCCCAGAGGCAATCGGCCTCCCTCCCTACCCACTCACTCTCTCTCTCTCCGCCAGCCGCCTCTGCCCTCGGCTCTCGCTCACGCAGGGTGCCAGCGCCCGCCATGGCCTCCATAGCCATGGAGCTTGAGCATCACCCACGCCACCACTCGGGCCTCCACTCCCCCATCCAACGCGCGTGCCACCATCGCCTCCATCCCCGCTGCGAACCCCCAAGACCCAGCCCTGCCCCATGGCTCCTAGGGCCCCTCCCACGGGCGTCGCCGCCATGGCCACCACGGTGACCTCGGCCTCCCCGTGGGGCACCCCCTCCGCCACCTCCTCCCTCGGCTAGGAAGGCACCGCTGGACGTGTCGCCGTCACGTGCACCTCATGCATGTGTCACCGGCACCGGTCCCCCTCCCCATCGCCGGATTGATGCCTCACCGCCGCTCACCGTCACACCGCCGGTGCCTCGGTTCACGGCCCGTTCCCCATCCACTCGTTCCTCCCCGCACGACGCCATTAGGGGGAAACGAAGCCCCGCGGCCGGGGACACCTTCCCGGACCCGCTCGGCCCCAAGTGCGCGCCCGCACGCGCCGGCCACGCCGCCGTTCCCCTCCCCTGCACGAGCAGTCGGGAGGAGGAAGAAGGCTACGGGTATTTTTGATTTGCCCCTTTGTTTTCTATAAATCCATGGCGCTATTTGCTGAGTCACATGAGTCTTGTATGCAGGTCCCTAGGAGATAGATTTAATTAAAAAATGGCCCCTGGACAGTATGTGTTTTAGCTTTAAGTGGTTATTTGCTTTGGAAATCAATATTAAATCACAGGTAAATCCATAAATAGTGAAAGTTGTTTTGTTGTACTGATTATGAGTAGATCCACATTAGGGGTATGACGTGGATGTGTGGAATGACTGATTTGGCCTTGTTACTTTTTATGCATGTGATTACGGGTAAATTGATAAAGTATACTTAAATGCCCTAGATTCATAAAACTTGGTCAGTGGCCATGTTGTAGTATATATACTCCCTTGTATTTTTGCTGCCCTTGTAGGTTACATTTAATTACCTAGAGCCCATTGACGGAGAAATATTTAACTGACTTCTGGATTTGGCATATGGACTTTGAAATACTCTAGAAATTAGTAGGAATAATCAAAAAAAATGTGTGAAACTTGTTGTGCTATATTGCTTGTGAATATATCTATACAATGGAAAAGGCCTATCTAGGAAATTACTGTTTTACCCCTACCTTTATGCATGCAATGAATTATCAGTTAATTAACAAAACTAGGGTATATAAGCTCCTAAAACTATGAGACTTGGGATATGTGTCATTTGTACCTTATATGTCCACATGTATTTTTGGTTAACGCTAATCATAAATATTAAGTACAGATCTACCCCTAATTATATTAATTAATAGATTTTATGTGAATGAAAATGCATGCTACATAAAACCTGTCCAGAAAAATCCATGTAAATTATATTTTTCTCATCTGGTCCACTGTAGCCTAGAAATAAAGTTTCATGTGTGTTGCTTGCTGTTTGATGAAGGACAAATTTAAATTGATACCTGCTCATGTATTAAGTCCATATGATGCATTGTGAATACCAAATTGCTTAAGTTAAGCTTGTCCTAGTCACAAGAGTAATTCTTACTTAGGGAGTTTATCAATCACCTTTGTGTCTATCTCTAAAATGATTGTTCGTATGGGTGTTTGTTATTCATGCACCTCATGTATTTTAGTAATCTAAGGAACCAAATAACATTGCTTGTCTTCCTAGGGTCAAAACATTAACATGCCATCCTCCGGATTAGCAATGTGCTAGTTGTATGTGTATGATTCTTTGCATTTATGATTGCTCTATGTCCACAATAGCACTTCTTTCTAATAGTTTATCAATCACCTTTCTGTCTGTCCCAAAATGGTTGTTCATACGTGTGCTTGATATTTAGGCATCTCATTCGCTACATCATGCATACCTTTCATATAGCGACGCTCACTGCAGATACATGATCGAGAAGCAAGTGCGTGGAGCTACTTCAAGCAACGGTGTCCAAAAGACCAACTAAGACCCAAATACCACCTGGAGGCCCCTGAAATGGTATTTGGAAGGAGGAGCTGTCCAAGTGATCAAGGGGTTGCCTAGGGCAAAGCCTCACAACCCGGTAAACTAACTTTAGTTTAGTTTGCTCAAGTTATCAACAACAAAAGGTAGACCCCTTAGGCATATACACCTACTTAGGGAGTCTCACCACCCTTTATTTGATTGTGCATTTACGTTCAGGAGTTGTTTGAAACCCCACCTGCATAAATACCTGATATCCTATGTAGGATGGATAGATCGAAGTCTATGCTTAGCCATGCTTAGACGGTAGAAGACGAGTGAAGATATTCACTCGCGAGATGATAGGACTCAAAATATTTTACAAAAGATTTAAATGCGAAAGCAATATGATATGATGTGATGAAAAGATGAGACCGGGCGGAGATATGGGTATATTACGATGAAAAATGATGTGGATGGTTTGGTGGACTCCGTCCGAGTCGTTTAAGGCCCATCCGTTGTTCGCCTATTGGTCGGCATAACATTGCTAGAGTGCTTAACCGGGGAATGGGACCGGCAAAGTCTTTCCTGGGCTCGTTCAAAGCACAGAGACACGTTCCTACCCGCTGGTTGAGAGGAAGGTGGCCCGAGGGAGCTTGGTACTCATGGCGGGGAGACCGAGATGTCGGCAGGCTCGTCATGGGGGCACAACCCGGGGGCTAGGCGGGAGTGAATCGAACTTGGGACGAGGCAGGTTAAGATTGGGACTATATGTGGGAACGCGATGGCTAGTAAGCATATACCCCTGGCATGATAGTTATTCCCGGGAATTAAAATCGATTCGAATCGCTGATGCCCACCAGGTGTGGGATTGCCAATATCACTGACGGGCAACGTAGTAATAACTTTAATATCTCATTCATTTAATTATGCTTTTTATATTACATGTTTGTACTTATATGTGTACATTTCTGCAAGCTACTTTATGACGACATATATGTTGAGATGATGAGATATATGAATTATGGATCATGATGATAATTATAATGAATCAAATGAGGCTTATGCTTTAAAAATGGATGACACTTGAAAGTAAGGACTCACTTTTAGTAAATTTGTGCGGGTTAGAGTCAAGTCCACAAAAATCCTTGCATACTCTCAAATGTGTCAGGTTGAAACCGACCACGGGTAAGTCCTACGAGTACCTCACGTACTCACCCCTACGTTGTTGATATTTTATTTCAGGAACTTCATGATCGAGAATGACAATGGTGGGCTCAATGTCATGGCTCGATGTTTTATTTCCACTGCAAGAGTATATCGGTATTACGTTACGGTTTCCGTTGCGAGATTATTTTGGAACTCTATTTCAGTATGATTGTACCTCATTTTGAGTAAATATTTTAAAACAAATCAATCTATGTTTGTATGAAATGATGGGATGTTGTAATTGTTGTGGCTCTTTCGAGGGCTTAACGTGTGTGATGTCGGCATCCCTGGGTGATGGTTGCATCGAGTGCCCTTTCGGGTAGCTCGACGAACGACCGGATTTGATTTGGTCTAAATACACTGTAAGCCAGTGGTGGCAGGTGTACTTAGCCCGGATTAAATCGGCGGTTCCGCCACAGGCAGCGACTGATATTCTGCACAAAGTCCATCTTCTGAAATGTCTTGAAGTCCTTGCCTGTAATGCAGGATTTTCTGAAAACTATGTGGCTTGGTTTGTGGGGGCAAAGTATCGAACTCTCACCATCTTTTTCAGCACTCTCGAAATCCTTTTCTTCTTCGTATTTTTTAGCTTCGTCAAAATCCCTGTCCTCATTGTCTTCCTCGTTGGAAGCTCTAGCAATATCTTCAAGATTCTTATCAGCATGGATAGGAGATAGGTTAACATGAGTCTCCTCTCCAACAGCACAGTAGGTTTCCCCAGTGGATTCAGCTTCGGAATCTGTTCCCACATGAGCTGTGGTGCCAATGCGCCATTCAAAATCTAAAAAGTAGATGGCCGAAGCAGTGCGTTATTTTAGGCCTATATGAAAATGAAGTAACAATCCGAAAATCATCCCAACTTACGAATACAGGCAGGGGAAAGTCAGCAAGGAAGAGCTTCATGTTGACGACGATGGCAGGTAGGGCACTGCAAAAGTATAGCGATGGAGCTTCGGAGCAGGCTAAAATGGCAGTGAGACCGCGCCGGCAAGCAATAAGGAGGGGGGTCCGTGGCTGGTCCTCGTGCCTTATATAATCCCCTAGGCTCGAGAATCAAAAAGGCAGGAAGCAAACAGTCGCAGGCCAACTCGTTGCCGACGCGTGTCCCTTATCAGGCGAGTCCCGTCTTAAAATTTCGCGTGGGTCTTGTTTACTCCGAATCCCTTTTTCCAAAATAATCTCAAACTGGGGGGAAGCGGCTCAGCCACCCGAAGCGTGAGACTGTGCCTTCGGTGTGATCAGTTGGTCGCGGTATGAGCTCATTCTGGAAAAATGAACTAACCTGCGAGGGGCTACTGTTGGGCCGAAGGCCCAGAGCCTCACGCTTCGGATACACTTGCTTGATGTTGATGAGCTACAGGTCGTGAAGGACAGGTTCAGGGATCCTGATGCCGAGGCCGAAGTTGGAAAGGATAACTATGGACGCAACTTCGAAGTCTGTGAGGTTTGTTCTGCAGTGGACCCAAAGCCATAAAGTCCGAAGGCGGAAGGCCAGGATACCGTTCGAAGCACAAGAGGAGGAGCAGCGAACTGAAGCCCGAGGCATAAAGTTCGAAGGCAGAAGGCCAGGATACCGTTCGAAGCACAAGAGGAGGAGCAGCGAACCAAAGCTTAAAGATTTTGGGTAGCAGGCCGAAGCTTAACAGGGTTGCGTGTTCCAATTGGCTTCGGGTGTAAAAATACCAAATGGTTGCGCCGGCAACGTGTAAAGAAATAAGGATAGTGGGAATGTATAAGGGCAAACATGTAAAATTATGATAGGACAGGCTGTCGTTGGACCCCTATAAATACCGGGAAGTCCAACCGACAGGGGGACATGCTTTGAGCCCTGACACGTGTACGCAGGAGAAAAAAGAACATAATATATGCTCGTGAATACGAAGTGTTAAAGGTATATTATCACTCTTGTCATCTTGTATTCCGTCATTCAATTATCGATAATAATGTTCATGTCTAAGACTTCGGAACCATTTGTTATATATTTATGATTCTTCGGCTGGAGGCAAAGAGACCTCCGGGTTGATCTTACCTTCCATATTCCTGCAATGAAATTATTGTGGTTCCCCTCAAGGGAGTCCTTTAGTATTTGATGTTGGCCTATTGTTTTTGTGTATCTTGATAGCAGACCCCCAACAGGAACTTTGGGGATATTTCTGGAATATGATTGGAGTATTTATTTGGAGACCATATTTATGGATGGGTATGTGGATGATGGATAGGGTGGAGAAACGTATGATGTAGGTGGATGCTTGAATCCAGTGTAGATTTAAGCATAATCAGACAAAGAAAGGCTAGCAAAATGGAGGTAGATGTGAGGGATTTGATCAGGAGTTGAAGCGTCACTACTTCATAAAAACTCAATATTTGACAAAACTCAACATAACAATATGTAGCATATGTAGAGGTTTAACATGTAAAGCATTTGGCTCTGGATATGTATTCAAACCACTGAGGAACTTTCTCAGTTTAATTTTCAAAAAGAAAACTCTGAGAATTCACCTTACTAGGATCAAGATGGGTTAAACTCAAACTTTGATTATATCACATCTCACAACAACTTAGACATGGTTTAAGAGCACTTGCTCCCACAAGGTTAAAGACTAAAGGAAGGATCACAACAGATGCCAATAAGTTCAAATTTTTAGGAGTGCCAAGTTGTATACGAAATACTTATAAGAAATTAACAGAGCAACTATTCATCATATCTTTTAAGTAGGGTATAAACAAAGTTCTAGCATTATAGGAGTTAGTTTATTCATGGTAAAAAGCAAATCTTTTTATAGTTTTCGAATTATGCAAATTTTTATAACTTTTCTTTTATTTGGGATAACAGAAAGTAGATGTTTTTGGTGTCATGGCAATTTTTAGGATTTAAGATATCAATTAAATACAGAGCATTCGGGGTACTCACCTGGTGATCTTCCCCCAAGCTTAGTTCTTGCAAGTGATTGCCAAGAAACTGAGCTTCAGTATTACCTGGCATTGCCTTCCGCAAGCTTGTTTATTTCCTGGGGTGACGACGATGCTGCTTGTGTAGCTCACCTATATTAGGTGAATTTCCTTCTCTCTCTACTTTTTTTTTGGCTCCTCTAAAATGGCTGTTTGATTCTGTCTCTATTGCTGCTATTTGGACCGTTTGCAAAGTCTCGGGAGCTTTGATTTGTAGATAAATTTGATCTGATGATACTACTCCCGTGGGTGAAAGTCTCTTGTTGGATCTCCCGCTCCAACATCGTGTTTTGCCTTAAGTCTGACATTCTTCCCAAGTGAGACAGTTTTGGTCACGGCCAGCTGTTTTATTCCCAAATAGACTGAGTAGAATGATAGAGGTGGATGTTTGTTGGAGTTGACTCCTTTGCATCCTTGGCAGTTTGCTAGCAACCTTAGTTGATGGTTGTTCGCCATGCTTGTGATGTCGTAGGTGGCTCATTGGTGCATTGATCCTTGTTGCGCCTTCCTCGTGATGACGTATGTGGCTCTTCGGCGCATTGATCAATGGGTAGAGTAGATCAATCTTGATCTCCGATATACGGCTCACCTTGTTGTATGTCTGGCCAAGGGAAGGGAATTAAGTAATGCTCACTCGTAGCGTTCCTCCATTACTTGGGTGATGTCACTACATAGATCTTATGTCAATTGCCACCTCATACTGTAGAGACATATGGTTTTGGATACGAACTCTTGGGATGAGAGATGTTTGCTTCCCAAGTGTTGCAGAGCATGTTCAATGTCTTGCAGCGATCGACCACTATTGTAGGTTGAATATCGAGGTCATTCCTTTGAGGGGTTCGGTTGTAGGATGTATGATATTACTTGTTATATCCTCCACCAAGCTTGATTCTTGTGTTGTCATGAAACAAACCTTCTGTCGAAGTTTTCATGTTCCGCTTTGTCCTTCATTTTGATTCCAGTGGAAGATGTTGTCCAATCATGGCGTGAAGAGATACTCAAGATCGAGAGTGGATGGTGTGATGGCATTTTCATTGCTCCTTTGTGATCTTCGGAAACCTCCTTCTACCTTTTCCCTGCATGTTAGGATTCGACATGCGCAATTGTCTACCTAACAAGATTTTTCCTAGGTTGGGCAGAGTAGAGGGCTAGCTTAACTGATCAGGAAAAGCTAACCTATGATAGCACTGTTGGAAGATCTTATGGTCATAGGATCTTAGCATGATGAAAGTTTGGTTTCAAGTGCTACTATGATAGCACTACTAGAAGATCCTAGCACGATGAAAGTTTTGTTCCAAGAGCTATCACTAAGAGGCATTCGATTTAAAACAACCTCTAAAAAGAGAATGTTGAAAATAGGTGTTAGAGGACGGTTACCTTCATTGATGCTGGAAGTATCGATGCTAAAAATTCCTTCTCTGCAGACAGTAGGTACATCAGGTTCTCGCTCCATGGTTGGTCAATGGAATATTAATGTAGCGGACATCCTTTAAGTGCTGCTTCGTTGGCTTGGAAATTTTGGTTGTTTCTCTAGAAGCTTGTCAAATGCTAGACAATTTTCTCCCCCAAGCTTGGTTTCTGCACTAGATGCTGATTCGAAACTTGCTCCCTATCATGCTTTTCTTGGGTTTGATATTTGTTAATCATGACACGTGCCACCAGTCATTGTCTGCCTATGTGCCACACAGCCACCGACTGCACATCATGACATCGACGTTCTCACCATGCTTGTGGTCATTGATTTGTGTTTGCCTTTGTGGTGCTTAAGATGGAGCTCTGCCTGCCATTAGAGGTGTCTATGCCGGCCGAATTTGGGATCTACACCACAACGCCATGGGTACGCAATTCTTCCGTGGGGCAGTAGACCAGTGGCCTACTAGCTGTGCAAATTCAAGCATGGATGATAGCATGCTGCGATATAGAATTTTCATGGCACCTTGATGCTCTTGTGTGGTGAAGATGGTCTTATCTGTGTCGCTCATATACTTATGTCAACCACCACCACTTCATCAGTCATCTATGTCACAATGCCATCATCTTTCCCAAAAAGAGTAAAACAGATCGCAAGAGGTTGAGCACGAGAATGTTGAGCACAAGGTCTCTCTTCTCGTGTGGGGGTAAATGCCCCCATGCAATAGGTTAGTGTACAACATATGCAAGAATCCAACATGTGCAAAGAGATCATTGGGCCCGTTGTTCACACAGTGCTAGTAAAAAGTTTCCCATCAAAATATAGCACAAACCATGTTGCTAAACCATGACTTCCATCTCCTCAACTTTACTCAAATCCACGGTCTAAAAAAAAGGGGTGCATTTTTGAAACATCACCGGGATTTTCATGTCTCCATCACACTTGAGAGATCCAGCTAGTTCAAGAATCATGGTGAATGAACTAGCATGGAACATCACTACCAAAGTCTACACATAGCACATTTATCCGACGCATCGTTTATAAAAAGAGGCTAATACAACCTAAGCACCACGCTTAATTTGTAAATTAGTCTCTGGGCACACACATGGCCCAAGCTATGCTTTTATGAAAAACTGTGTTGCACTATAAACTTTTGGCAGCATGAAAAACATGATCAAGATTTACTCAACGGATGGAGCAAAATTGAAGAGACAGTTTTCTATTTTTCTATTTTTTGGATTTTCAAATAAAAAGAAAGAGCAGGAACAACAGGATGAATAACAGAATAATATTCTAACTCAGCGCTTCCCCGGCAACGGCGCCAAAAAAGCTTGTTGGCAGCTCTTAGCCTACCGGATTTTACTCCGCAAGCGCACGGAGACCGCTGTAGCCTTTCTCCCGGGAGTATTCCAAGGTATCGTATTTATCCACATGGAAGCATTGAGATAGAGATATCAAACTATCATTCATCCAGCTGTTACTACTCATTCTTGTCAACCGATAGCTAGGAACAATTGACACCAAGCACCATGAGATACAAGCCAAGCACCGTTGGCAAGAAAACATGTAAAGCTAGGAGGACAACGAGACAGGGACTGCGGTATGGTCTTCTATCTCTGCCAGCATACAAGAGCTATCCGTGCTAAGGGTCAAAAGGTTCTCAACAGAGTTATGAACTTGCGTCGAGCGAAATTCCAGTGCCCTTGAGGGATCAGGGGGTAGATAGTTGACACCCAAAAGAGGACCCACCTATCACCTACGGGCCTACCGAACGAACGGGCCTGGATTACACAGGCACACCACACGCTGTCACCGAGTGGGGCTACCAAGCAAATCTGCGTGGAGAGGATGGCACGCTACAAACGTGTTCAAGCAAAGCTTGAACAACAATAGTTCATCCTTGGCCAAAGGAGAGGAACTAACCAGAGCCTAGCATATAGGTTGGATTGTAACACCGGCAAGCATAACAACGATCAATCAATTCTAGTTTAGCACAACTCAGGCCTTGAAATGGTGGACCAAAAGGAAAATGCAACTACACCACTCGAGTTACTAACAGAGACAAGATAAGTGCATAAAGTAGAAAGATAAAGTACTTGCACTTGTCAATAATAAGAAAGTAGTGCTCAAGATAAGCAAATGAAATACATTACCGAATACTTTCGATTGACTCTGATACAGCAGACCTTCTCTAACTCCTAACTAAACACTATTTTCAGAGTGGAAGCACCTCCCATGGGGCACCTCCTAGAGAGGGAGAAAGAGAGTTCACATGGTGAATGGTACAAGTTGAAAGTGAGGGGGTTCCATCTATTTATAGCTTGAGGTGAGGGGGATCTTCCATGGATTCCCAAGGTGGGATTAACCCCAAAACCATTCTTGGGCTGCCCCATGGGTCTGGCTGGGTTGAGCGAAGGGGAGAGGCCTAGTTGAGGTGCTGGTGGGCTGCTGCCATGCGTTGGCCCATGGTGGGCTGCGTACGGTGGGGCGGTGCTATAATTTTGTCTTTTCAATAACTTTTCCACGGGAGCTCCTAATGAGACAAATAATATGTCCATTCGAATCGTCTCGATGAGCTCTACGCAATGGTGTAGTCGTTCAGGGCATTTAAGATACTTTTTAGTGATGGTATTGGAAATTCTTATCTCAAGCCCTTTTATCCGCAAATCCTCTCTTGCTCCAGATGATCTTCTTTTGCAGGGAATTTGAGCATCTCTCTGTGAAACATCGAAAACCACCAAAACTCGTGGAATTCATCAGTGTTAGGTAAATAATGCATAGAATTTGGCCTATACCCCATTTATTCACCGAGGAATTGGCGGTCGAAATAGGGAAATAACGACCATCAACAGCTAGCAAATCCTATACTCATCAAAAAGAAAATTGGGCAATGGTGGATGTGTGTAGATTACATGATCCTGAATAATGCTTGTCCTAAGGATCCGTTCCCTCTCCCCAGGGTAGACTAGGTGGTCGATTCCACCGTGGGATGCAAATCCCTATCTTTCCTGGACATGTACTCTAGGTACCACTAGATTGTGATGAAAGAATCTGACCAGACCGCGACATCTTTCATCACTCCGTTCGGCTTGTTCTACTACACTAGCATGCCACTGAGGCTGAAAAATGTAGACGCTATCGATCAACGATGCATGCAAGCGTGCTTTCGTGAGCAAATAGGGCGCAACGTCAAGGCATACATCGATGACATCGTCGTCAAAGCTCAAAAGATTGACGACCTAGTCACCGAGCTCGAAGAGACCTTTGCGAACCTCAGATGGTTCAAGATCAAGCTCAACCCCGAGAAGTGTGTTTTCGGGGTCCCAAAAGGGAAACTCCTCTATTTCATTGTCTTAGAGCGAGGCATCAAGCCAAGCCAGGACAAAATATCCTCCATCCTCAGGATGGGACCCATCCACGACATCAAAGGCGTCCAGAGGTTGGTCGGATGCTTGGCCGCCCTCAGCAGGTTTGTATCATGGCTCGGGGAGCGAGGAATGCCCCTTTACAAGCTATTGAAGAAATCCGACCACTTCAAGTGGACGGCTGAGGTGCAGGAAGCCTTGGACCAACTAAAGACCTTCCTCACCTCGCCACCGACGTTGATCGCCCCGACGCCTGAGGAGCCACTCCTCCTCTATGTCGCAGCCACCACACAAGTGGTCAGCGCTGTCCTCGTCGTTGAGTGGCCTGAGGAAGGCCGTGCCCTCAAGGTGCAGCGACCGGTCTACTTCGTTAGCGAAGTGCTGATTGACTCAAAGATGAGGTACCCACTGGTACAAAAGCTAATTTAAGCGGTCCTAATGGCGAAGCGTAAATTGACATATTACTTCAACCGGCACAAAGTCGCCATGGTAAGCGCCGCCCCTTTGGGTGAAATCTTTGGCAACCATGACGCCTCTGGGTGCATCGCAAAGTGGGCAATTGAGCTCAACTTCCTCAACATATCCTTTGTCCCTAGGACCGCCATAAAGTCCCAAGCGTTGGCAGACTTCGTCGCGGAATGGACCGACGCACAAGAACCATGGCCGGTAGAGGATCCAGAATACTGGAACATGTGTTTCGATGGATCTTATACCAGAATGGGGTCTGAGGTGGGGGATGTTATGACCTTCTCACTCGGGAACAAGTTGAAATATGTTATACGCCTCAACTTCGATGTGACCAACAACATCGTCGAGTATGAGTCCTTGATCAAGGGGCCTCGCCTCACCTCTGAGCTCAGGTCCAAACGCCTACTCGTGTGAGGCGACTCAAAGCTCATAGTAGATCAGGTCATGAAAGCCGCAGTGTCTCACGACGAGTGGAAGGCGGCCTATCGTGACGAAGTTCGCAAGCTAGAAGAAAGGTTCAAAGGCTTTGAACTGCATCACAGCTACCGACGACACAACACAGAGGCCGATTACTTGGCCGCATTAGCATCCAGCCATAGCCCAGCCCCACAAGGAATATTTGTGGTCGACCTTGATAGGCCGACCATAGAGTTGCGACTGTTGCAGCCACACAACGAGGGCGATTCTCCCCCTGTACAAATGTAGGTAGAAGCTGAGTGGGTCGACGACTGTTGACGGTCGTTATTGCACTATCTACGACCATCAACTATCCATGAATATGAGGGGAAATGCATCAAAGTATGGACAAATCTTTGCTACTAACATATCTCCACGAGTTGTGTTGAAATATTTGAATGCAGGTCACAAAACATACTAAAACATGGTAAAATGGAGCCAAACCAAGAGGTGACTGGCCACATGGCTAAGTCCCCTGGCTGCCCAGCCCCACCAGAGGCTGCTCGGCCTGTGTCTGGGTAGCCCGGCCTGTGTCTGGGCCCAATTGGCACCAACTTTCACCTGCATGCACACACATGCCACGTCAACACATCTCCAAGGTGGAATCCACAAAAGTCGTATGCAACCAACCGAAAGGCCTTGCCACATCATCAATCCAGCACCTGGATTGGGGAAGTCAGCAATCCTCAACACTTCAATCTTGTGGCTAAGGAAGAAACACAAGTGAGACCCAATGGTTCAGGAGAAAACACAAAGATAACCGCCTTAACCACCATGCAACCGACTTGGGGAGTGAAGATAGACCACAAGATGAAGTATGGCGGTGGATCCGACGGTTGGCCAGGCCGCCCGGCCTAAGGTGGGGCCACTCGGGTTCCCTACCAGGCCACTCGGCCTACCACCTGTCCCTTAACTGGCTTACCGGCCCTATAAGTACCCCACTCACTTGGTGACTATAAATACCCCCGAGCTCTTACTTGTAAAGTGTGGAAGTTGAGTGAAACACAACATTGTCTAGTTTAGTAGCACTAGGATAGTCCTAGGAGTTAGAGTTGAGTCTGAGTCTTTGCCTCAGGGATTCTAGAGTTAGCTTCAAGTCTGGTAAAGCTCTTGTATCTTTCTATCTTTGTACTCTTGCTACTTCAGTATAATATACTTTGTTGCTCTATCCTTTGAGTTATACTTTACTTTATTTCTTACACTTGCCAAGTGTGGTGTACCTTATTGCATACTAGACCAAGGCTTAGGTTTGTGTTGTTCTTGAGTTATCTAAATCTTGCTAGACTTGCCAGTGCTATAGTCTTTCCTTAGGCTCTGATCTAAGGCAAAGTCAGTCCTAACCCTCTGATCAAGGACAGACTTTAGTGATCAAGTTCTCACTTGATCACTAGTTTAGCGTGCCATCTTACCCATGCAGATCTGGTTCGTAGCCCCTCTTGGTGACAGCATTAGGGAGCCTCTGTAATCCGACCCCATCGTTCGGTAAGCCCGTAGGCGTTAGCCAGTTGTCGTTCGGTTGGCCAACTATCTACCCCTGCGCCTCCTCGGTGTAGTCTGGAATTTCGCTTGACGCAAGATCCTAGTTTGTGTTTGTTTAACTCAGTTCAATGGTGAATACTCCTATGCAATAGTTAAGGAATATAGTTTGGATATCTTAATCTCACTCGTTGTCCTCCCAGGCAACTACGTAGTTATTTACAACTTTGGTCCCTGTTTACTCTTCCCACCATACACTATCTTGTTTATCTTACCCCCGTTGTAAGAATAGCTGGTGTTTATCTAAGTTACAGTACTGTTTGAAGTTCGAATATATCATTCCACCTATTAGCCCTCTCTTCCCTGTGGATTTTTACGATACCTGGAATACTCTGGGTGAAAAAGCTACAGCGAATCTCCGTGCGCTTGTGGAGTAAAATCTGTTACGCTAAGAGACGTCAACATGCTCTTTCTGGCGCCGTTGCTGGGGAAGCAATTGGCAATAGAAGTTTGATTTGTTCAAACCCAGGTACTTATAACTTGATAACATACCTCTATTTCTTAGCGGGCTCATTTGCCTCTATCTACTTTATTGTTGGGTGACAGAAAGGTGTATGACCGGTTTCGACCTACCGGCAAACTTTCACAACAATCCGGGGTCGCTGCTCAGATGAAAAGTCCATCAAAAGACAATCCACGGGCAGAGGCCTGTGCCATCAACACTCGAGTTTGGAACCACAAGCACAAAGCAACCAACACCAACAATGGCTGTGCCCGAAAAGACCATCCATGACTTTTCCATTCCATCCAGCAACAACATCCCCACTGGGCCTAAAGTTGCTGTTGGAGAAGGTTTTGAGCTCAAGCCAGGTGTCATTCATATGGTCCAAGCTAGTCCATTCTACGGATTGGCGTCAGAGGATGCAAACAGCCATCTCCATCAATTCCTAGAGATATGCAGTACATTCACTATCAAGGGTGCAACCGCCGATGCTGTTTGACTGCACCTTTTTCCATTCTCACTGACCAGGAAGGCAAAACAGTGGTTGTATCTGAATCGAAACAACTTGGCAACTTGGGAGGCATGCTCAAATGCTTTCCTTGCAAAGTATTTTCCCTTGGGGAAGACAAGCTCACTGAGGAACCGAATCTCAAGCTTTCAACAGCTCACTGATGAGACGGTGGCGGAGGCATGGGAAATACTTCAAGAGTACATCGCCGCCTACCCCCACCATGGTATGGAAGAGTGGCTGATCATCCAGAACTTCTTCCACGGTCTACACCAGACCACGCAAGAACACCTCGATGCAGCCGCTGGAGGATCCTTTTTACCCTTGAGCGTTGCTGCTGCACGCACTCTCATAGAGAGGATGGCAAGCAACCAAGGATGGAGACAGGAGAGGGCAAACAATAAGCCCCGCGGAGTCCACCATATTGACAGTACCGACATGTTGGCTGCCAAGATGGACCTCTTGCTAAAGAAGCTAGAGGATACTCCTGAAGCAATGGCGGTCTAGGCACTGGATTCTCGAATGACTTGCGAGCATTGCGGGAATACCGGCCACATAGGGAACAGCTGCCCCGGAAATGGATCGGAGGACGTTAACTTCATCAACAATAATCGCTTCAACAACGGGCCTCGTCCTCAACCAGGTTGGAACTCGCGACCACACCTACCTTTTTCTGGTCAAGGTACGTCTTCTGGCAGTTCTCAGCGGTTCAATAAAAATCCTTTCGATCAAAAAGCTGTGAACGATAGTATAAGTAAGAAATTCCTTGCGAACGATAGAATTCTAGAAAACCTGTCACTTCAAATGGAAACTCTTAATAGCGCCATGAGGAACCAGCTGAGCTTTAATAAAATGCTAGAAACCCAAACAGCTCAGCTTGCTGCCGCTTTACCTAGTCCACCTTCGGGTAAGCTTCCGGGTCAGCCCGAGGCACCCCTGAAGGAACATATCAATGCTGTAACAACTAGGGGTGGAAGGTCTACACAAGACCCCCCACATCCTAGGAATGCAGGGAAGGAACAAGAGAAGCCAGCCGAACCAGAAAAGGAAGATCAAGTGGCCAAACCACAATCGGTTAAGGAAGCACCAAAGTCAGCTCCGCACGTGTTCTATGACACCACCGTGCTCCCTTTTCCTCAAAGGCAGAAAAAGACCACTGTCGATGATCAGTTCGGCAAGTTTGTGGAGGTAATTAAGAAATTATATGTCAATATCCCATTGCTAGATGTGATGTAGGTACCCACGTACGCTAAGTACCTAAAGGACATCCTCAACAACAAAAAGCCGCTACCGTCCACAGAAGTCGTGCACCTCACAGAAGAGTATAGCGCTGCTATACTCAACTAGTCACCCTGGAAGAAGAAGGATCCAGGGAATCCAACCATCTCATGCTCAATCGGGACCCAACATTTTGATCAAGCTCTCTGCGATCTGGGAGCAAGTGTGAGCGTCATGCCAAAGGTAGTCTTTGATAAACTCATCCATGCTACACTCGCCCCTACTGCTATGTGCCTGCAGCTAGTGGATCAGTCGATTCACTACCCCAACGGAATCGCTGAAGATATTCCGGTCAAAATCCGGAACTTCATTGTCCCAGTGGATTTCGTGGTGCTCAACATGGAGATTGATAGCAAAACGCCGCTCATCCTTGGGTGACCGTTCTTAAGCACCGCTGAGGCCACTATTGATGTTGGAGCTGGACAAGTCCACCTCAACATCAGTGGCAGACGGGAGACGTTCGCATTCAAGCTGAAGGTAGAACAGTGCCGACAGGTAAAAACATTTAAACATAAGTGTCAGGCACCCCGGGAGATGCATAGAGAGAAGATCGAGCTTTCGCCAAGTCAGTCGAAAGTGGACTCTCTCATCCTAACAATGGAAAAGATCCTATTGTATGGAGAAGCCCGAAAGCTCAAAGCCGATCGCAGTGCCGAGCCACAAACAGGTGCCTCAATGGCTAAGCCGCTGACAAAGGAAGCAGGAGGCAAGACTCCTGTCACGAAGGTCGCCGCCACAACAACGAACACACCCAAAGATTGGCAGAAGAAAGAAGATGAATCGCCAAAAGCCAAGCCAGAAAAGATCCAGAATAAAACTCAGAAACAAAAGGCTGTGGCAACCAAGAAGGTATGGCGAGCAAGATTTGCAGCACAGACGGCCGCTAAGTCTCCGTCAAGTGCTGACTCCGAGCAAAAGGTATGACTTGCCCTCGCTAGGAGGTAAACTGGCATTATCCTTCGCTGCATATTTAATTTCCGCACAAGTATTTTTCGTTATACCACTGCATGTTTATATCTAAAAGTTTTGCATTAGTTAAATCTTTCTTTTGCATAAGTTATTTATTTTCATCTCTTATTTTTTTTCGAAAAAAAAATTTGGAGGCCGCCTGGCCCCACCTGGGCCGCCCGACCCCCATTTTGCGTGCCAGCACAGGCCGCTCGGCCCCTCTTGTTCCCTCGTACATCTCGTGCCCCTCCTAGTCACTAAACACCAAAGTGCACTAAGCACTAGAGGCCAACCGGCCAATTGCCTAAGCCGTCCGACCTCGCTCTCGCACCGCTGCTGTCCCTTCACCTGCGCATGACACCAACCAGCCTAAGGGTCATAGGGCCTAGGCTGCCCGGCCTACCGCTGCTGGCTGCCCGGCTGCAGCTAGGCCGCTTGGCCCCTGCCTGAGCCGCCCGGCCTGCCTCTCCTGCTTGCTTGCTCCCTCTCGCGCCTATAAATACGAGTGCATGCATGCACTTGCTCCTTGCACCGATCGGCAACGCGATCACTCTCTTTCTCTACCTCTAAACACTCTCTTAGCACTAGTTAAGCACTTAGTCAAAATTCCAGCACTTAGTCAAAATTTTGCCCAATAAAATAAGTGCTACACCCTCGGTTTCTGAACGGTTTGTGGAGGCTTTGCCCAGCAAGGACGACTAACTTTTTTGGACGACTGACTTCTGGATGACTAACCACTAACGCTAATATTTGTAATTGCTGTCCTTTGTATATTCTCTTGTCTCTTAGTATTTTTTGTAGGATGTCTTCATTTTTCAAGAAAGCCAAGAGAGCCCTGAGCAACACAGGGAAGGGACTACACCTCAAGTTCCCGTCCTTGTCAGGATCACGCTCTCACTCGCAGAGCGGGAGTTCTAGGACTCCAGCGCCATCCGATAGGATGTCAATCAGTGGTGCTAGAAGCCATCAGGAGCAAGAACAGGACGAAGGAACGTCATCACAGCCACCGCACCGTCTTCTAACTTTGCAGGACATTAACATCCAGAGCGACGATGAAGCACAGAAGTTGCAGGTCCTCACCACCAAGACTTTTGGATGGACGAGGTACTTCGACGCCTTCTTCCTCGTCACTATAGGCATGTTGGATTCATTCACACAGGCATTTGACAACATGGGATGGCTGGAGTTCTTGAACATCATGTAAGAAGGATCCGTCCTTCTCACACAAGAATTCCCGATGACCCTCCGCTTGGATAGACGCTTAACAGGTACAACCATTTCTTTCCATTTGTTCAATACTGAGTTCGCTATTCGTTCGAGGAGGTTCGCCGACCTACTAGGTTTCGCCTCCAACTGTTCAGTAGGAGATGAGCCCACGGGCTACAGTATGAAAACTTTTTGGACAAATATTTGCGGAGAATATGTTAGGGGGAAGCATAGCACTACCAAAATCCACAACCCTACTCTGAGACTTTTGGCTCGCTGGGTCTCACTCGTGGTCTTTCTGTGTAGTGAAGTTCGTTGTGCACCCAATGAAAACCTTAAGTGCCTGTACGCTATGTGCAAGAAGAAACCCTATGCACCAGTCCTAAACATAGTCCGTCATTGGACGGATATGCCAAGGACCAACGCCCCCATAACCATCACCTCTTTTGTCACACGGATTGCATCCAACCTAGGCCTCTTAGAGAACGCCTAGATTGAATACATTCCTAATGACTCATCACACATTATTGGGGAGCAGCACTTTATACATGCACATTTTATGAAGAGGGATGGCCAGAACTTAGTCATGACATGGTTTGGGCATAATCTTGAGCTGCCGCTTCTTGCACCGCAGTTTGATATGTACAAAGTTAGAAAACTAACCATGCAGCTTGACGTGGAGGTACCACACCAAAGCATCAGTGGCGTCATGACTAGGGCCCAGCGACGACAAGCAGAACAGCACCGAAGGGCACAACAAGAAGTAGAGGAAGACCACTCGTGGGCACCCCATACGGCAACCCCGTCGGGCACAGACTCGAAGTTATCACGACTCCAACTCTATGCCCAACCAGAACCGTGGTACAGTGGCAGCACGGGTGGAGGTGGTTCATACCACCAACCGCCATATGCTCTTGAGTACTATGGGGCAGGTACGTCATATGGCCTCGATAGGAATGCAGGTCCCTCTGCATCAGTCTGGTTCAACACTGACAACATGACCGGCCTCAACTCCGCCATGGAGGGGATGAACATAGGCCAGTACAACCAAAGGCTATACCAGCAGGTGGACGACATCCGCCGGCATACCAGAGCGATGAGTCAGTAGCTTCAGGAGCAATCCAACATGCTTCAGAACCTGAACGAAATGGTGGAAGCCGGCTTCATCAATGCTTAGGACTTCCACAGCTATTACTACCAAAACTCCTAGCTTCATTGAAGCTCAGGGGGATGGTAGTACAACATGAGCATGCTTCCTCATGCCCAAACCTCAGAGTAAGGCCCCCATTTCTCGTCCTCATCTTGTGCAGCAGCAGTACCCATCCAGCAGAACCAGCAGTCCTACCAGTATCAACAGCAGTCCTACCAACAGCAGCAGTCCTACCAGCAACACCGGTCCAGCAGCAAGGTAAGTAGTTATAGTAATATTTATTTTGTTTCCTATCTATCTAAAAAAAGAAAAAGTGTGTCAAATAAAATAAACTCCCAACTTTGATATATTACCTTCATATATGGAAATGATGAATAGTTGCTCTATCATGTTCTTGTTTAGTTATCTATGCACAAACTATGCTTAGCTTAATTTCAAGCTTGTGTGTATAAAGTGAAAGCCTGACCTATTACTTTGTGGATGCCATTTGCATAAACCTTGTCTAAGTTGTTGTGAGAAATGATATGACTAAGTACTAGGCCAGCTCTACATTTTCTTAGTAAGATGAACATCTCAGGTTATTTTCTTGAAAAATGAAAATAAAGTTCCCCCGTTGGTTTTGAAACACCTACCAGAGCCAAATACACTGAAATATCTGAGCCTAGCTTGTTTAAAGCTACTTAGTGTTGTTTTGAGCTTTGTCAAATTTTGAGTCTCATTGAATGGAATCATCACTATCTCGTGAATTGTTGGAGCAAAATACCACCACCACATATGCATTTACCTACCCTAGGTATGCATCCATATATCTCCATATCAATACCTTTGACCTTACTCCTTCCAAAGCAAAATGAGGTAGGATGTGGAGCCATCAAAAAGAAAAAAAATAAAGCATGCTAGTCAAGCATGGCAAAAATATGAAAAAGAAAAGCATGCTAGTCAAGCATGGCAAAAAGAGAGAAAAATACAAAAAGGCTCCACATTCATACCTAGCATACAAAAGAAGGAAAAGGAAAGGAAACAAGGAGATCCATCCATTCACAACCACCAAATAAGGTCCAATGATGAACATGATTAGCAGATGTAGTACATTTGTTTGGTCCAATCTTTGGCTTTGCAAAATAAACAACCTAAGTAAGCTAAGTTCTTCCACACCCTGAGCTCCACATAAGCTTTAGTATAGAAAGTTCTTGGCCGTGCTCTTGGCCTTAAAAGGTGAGGATACACTTATGAGCGATCAAGAGTACCTCTAAGGAAACTTGTTTTATTTTGAAAATCTACAAAAACACCTGAGATGGGAGTCCCAAAAGAAGTGTTTTGAGCTGAGCCTGCAACTGAGTCATTCCTTCTCTCAACCACCCAAGACATGGTGAGTCAAAAGATGCACCACAGGTATGGAAAAGGTAATCATTGCATACACTAAGGTTTGAAATCAGAGCATGAGTGTCGGTTATGCATAGTTTCTTTTCTCGAACACTGATATTTGCAGCAACTCCTGATCCATAACCCATCTTGGCTTTACTCGAGGACGAGCAAAGGTCTAAGCATGGGGTGGTGTTGACGGTCGTTATTGCACTATCTACGACCATCAACTATCCATGAATCTGAGGGGAAACGCTTCAAAGTACGGACAAACCTTTGCTACTAACATATCTCCACGAGTTGTGTTGAAATATTTGAATGCAGGTGACAAAACATACTAAAACATGGTAAAATGGAGCCAAACCAGGAGGTGACTGGCCACAAGGCTAAGTCCCCTAGCCGCCCGGCCCCACTAGAGGCCGCCCGGTGCCACTTTCAGGCTGCCCAGCCTGTGTCTGGGCCCAATTGGCACCAACTTTGACTGCATGCACACACATGCCACGTCAACACATCTCCAAGGTGGAATCCACGAAAGTCGCATGCAACCAACCAGAAGGCCTTGCCACATCATCAATCCAGCACCTAGATTGGTGAAGTCAGCAATCCTCAACACTTCAATCCTATGGCTAAGGAAGAAACACAAGTGAGATCCAATGGTTTGGGAGAAAACACAAAGATAACTGCCTTAACCACCATGCAACGGACTTGGGGAGTGAAGATAGACCACAAGATGAAGTATGGCGGTGAATCTGACGGTTGGCTAGGCCGCCCAGCCTGAGGTGGGGCACCCCGGTCTCCCTACCAGGCCGCCCGGCCTACCACCTGTCCCTTAACTGCCTTACCGACCCTATAAGTACCCACACTCACTTGGTGACTATAAATACCCCCGAGCTCTCACTTGTAAAGTGTGGAAGTTGAGTGAAATGCGCCATTGTCTAGTTTAGTAGCACTAGGATAGTCCTGGGAGTTAGAGTTGAGTCTGAGTCTTTGCCTCAGGGATTCCGAAGTTAGCTTCGAGTCTGGTAAAGCTCTTGTATCTTTCTATCTTTGTACTCTTGCTACTTCAGTATAATATACTTTGTTGCTCTATCCTTTGAGTTATACTTTACTTTATTTCTTACACTTGCCAAGTGTGGTGTACCTTATTGCATACTAGACCAAGGCTTAGGTTTGTGTTGTTCTTGAGTTATCTAAATCTTGCTAGACTTGCCGGTGCTATAGGCTTTCCTTATGCTATGATCTAAGGCTAAGTCAGTCCTAACCCTTTGATCAAGGACGGACTTTAGTGATCAAGTTCTCACTTGATCACTAGTTTAGCGTGCCATCTTACCCACGCAGATCTAGTTGGTAGCCCCTCTTGGTGACAGCATTAGGGAGCCTCTGTAATCCAACCCCGTCGTTCAGTAAGCCCGTAGGAGTTAGCCAGTTGTCGTTCGGTTGGCCAACTATCTACCCCTGCGCCTCCTCGGTGTAGTCTGGAATTTCGCTCGATGCAACATCCTAGTGAGCCATGGCTTGTGCCTCCTCTAGAACTAGAAGATTGCCGGATCCCTTTCAAGAAAAATCTTCAAACGGGCTGGCTACCGATAGATCGAAGAGAGGGTCGGCGACTCACCCATAGGGCTAAGTCCATTGTCCTAGTAAGTGAGCACCTATTCAAGAAAAGCCCAACTAGAATTTTGCACAAGTGCGTGCCTAATGACCAAGGCTGAGAACTTCCGCAAGACATCCAAGAGGGAATATGTGTCCACCACACCGCATCATGATCACTCGTTGGGAGGCCTTCCACCAAAGATTCTATTGGTGGTGCCCGATGCCGAGCAAATTGTTTGCGCTTGCGAAGGATGTCAATACTACGCGAGGCAAAACCACCTCCCGGCACAAGCGCTCCAAACCATCCCGATCACATGGCCGTTCATCATCTGGGGCTTGGACATGGTCGCCCCCATTAGATGGGCGGCCGGTGGGATCACACACTTATTCGTCGCAGTAGACAGGTTCACCAAATGGATCAAGGCCAAGCCGATCACGACTACGACCTCGATCCAGGCCGCCAACTTCTTTCGCAAGATCATTTTTTGCTTTGGTGTTCCAAACTCGATCATCACAGACAACGGGAGCAACTTCACAGGTGAAACATTCTTGAAGTTCTACGGCAACTTCAACATATGAATTGATTGGGTGGGTGTGGCCCACCCGGGAACTAACAACTAGGCCGAGCGTGCCAACGACATGGTCTTGCAGGGGCTGAAGCCTCGCATATTCGACTAGCTCAACAAGTTCACTGAGCGATGGACAGAAGAACTACCTTCCGTCCTATAGAGCCTACGCATGACACCATCCCGTTCCACGAGTTTCATGCCATGGAAGTAGTGCTACCCACTGATATCAACTATGGCACCACCGCATCACAAACTACGATGGGGAACAAGCCACAGGCGTGCAACATGATGCCATCGACCAGCTTGAGGAGGTAAGAGAGACTGCCCTCCTATGGTCGGCTCGATATCAATAGTCCCTACGACACAGCCATGAGCGCACGTACGGCCCCGGTCCTTCAACGTCAGTGACCTCGTTCTATGACAAGTGCAGTCAACTAAGGACAGACACAAGCTCTCCCCACCTTGGGATGGACCCTACACCATCGCACAAGTCCTACGACCTGGCTCCCAGAAGCTGCGAGACTCCTATGGGAGGATCCTTGCCAACACCTGGAATATCGAAAAGTTAAGGAAATTCTATCCTTAATAAGTCTCATTGATCGCCAGCCCAAAATGATAAGAGCCGGTGATGGATAGTGCACCCAAAATACACGAACATAAAGGGCCACATCGGCTAATGTCTAGACAACCCGCCGCCGAAGCAGCACAAACGCGCGCTAGCAAGGAATCTACTCATGGAGGAAGGGCTCAATGTCGAGGTCCGCGACCGCCTCGCCACCCTGCGGCACGACCGTCTACCCCAGCCTGTCGACCACCTCATCTGAGGTGTCAGTAGCATAGCCGCCCAAGATGGTAGTCGTGTCTAGCCGCGGGTAGTGGGAGATCGTGAACGTCAGCACAATCCTAGCAACCACCACCGTGGTTCGATGAATGCTAAGCACCACAAGGCTAGGAACGGTCGCCAACTGAGCAGCCAGAGAGCTCGGCCCCTGTACGGTCGGTAACAGCCTTTTGACGACCTCTTGACCGATCTCATGGAGCTTGATTAATTCTGCGGTGGACTCAGATAAGGCGGCGTCCTATTCCTCGGTAGCCTACTTTAGCCCGACTGCCTCGGCCAGCTTCTGTTTGGCCGCCTCTTTGACCTCTACGGCCGATGCGACCTCATGGCAAAGAGTCTCTAAGGACCTCTCCGTTGCTTCCTTGGCCTCCACGGCAGCAGCACGCTCCCCCCACTGAGTTGTCCAGGCTTTGGGCTGCCTCGCCAAGTCGACGACGGAGCCCTACGAGAAGGAAGAAAAGCGTTACGACACCGACATAGGTATACGACTATACGAAAGTGGCAAGGGGGACCTTCGATCGATACTCCCACCTCGGTGATGGCCTCCACAAGTGCATCCTGCTCTGTCTCCAATTCCTCCTTTTCCTAGGTGAGGAGCATTACCAACCAATTTGCGCTGCCAAAAGCGACGGCCCCCTACTCTAGAGCCTCTTCGGTCCACCCGAGCTCCTGCCGAACCTGCACGAGTTCCTCCCAGGATGAGGACAACTCATGCTCGACCTCCACTAGGGTGAGAGCTCGCTTTGATGCATGGAGTTTGGAAGCCCACACAACGAGCAGAATTACATCACATGAGGACAATCAAGGGATCATAGCGGTAGGGGTCGACCCTAGACACTTACTTGCCCAGCTGAGCATATGTGGGCGATTGTCAGATGGACCTCGTCGAGCTCGCCGTAGACCTCACCCTGTAGCTAGGAGAACTGTGCAAGGATGGCATTGGAGCCTTCCTCAAAGGTCTACTCCAACCCCGATAGACGACCCCGAGCCTCTCAGACCCCGCTCCTCAAGGCCTCCCATCCATCGTGCTCGGGCTGGTTGTCGAAGAGGATCATGTGGCCCTCGTCATTCGGGTGCCGCACAGGGTACCACACCATCACAAGGCCCTCATGCCTCTCTGGGATTGGAAGGCATAGGGTATCGGTAGGGACAGGACTGGTGGGAGGGCCGGGCACGAGCCTCAAGCGACAAGCAGGGACTCCAGAGCCGGACGCGCTAGGAACCAGCGCCTCATGAAGCAGCTCCAGCTCCCCCGCATGCCGTTCCACTGCCTCGGCCAGAACTGGCGCCGACGGTGCTAGCAGCCTAGCTGAGTCCCCCCGCTAGGGAAGGACGGTGTCCTAGGCAAGACCTCCACGTCCTCCGTGGGCTGCCCTGATGCCACTTCAATCAGTCATGTCACCAGTAGAATTTGCAGGCGCGGCTTCAGTCAGCACCTGGGCCTCCCTTGTAGGGGCTTCCCCGTTGTGATACGCCTCGAGTGGCGTTGTCCTAGTGGTAAGCGCTGCTTCGAGGCTGACCCCTAGCTCCATGTCGGTTGGTGGCCCGGCTGCTGCACCGTCACCTCCACGAGCGAGCATCGAGACATCTACATCCAGCCGAAGCATACCACAGAAAGGTTCCAAGGTCAAAGAGTGGATAACAACTGAATCCCCAAAAAAGGTGGGAGTGCAAGAGGATCACCTTGCCAAGTGCCTTTGTGGTGCCACATTCACCAGGAAGAGAATGTGGGACGCCACGGACGCGGAAGACATCTTGGGTTTGGCTCCGCCGGTGACCGATGTTGACCCGACCTCCGAGGAGGTTTACCTCGGGGGCGTCTCATTTGAGACATCCTCCCCATGCTCCTCACATGCCTTGCGTTCAACTCACTTCCATTTCTGGTTCGCGTTCGATGCCCTTCTTCGCACCGCGGCCATGTCCTCCTCTACCCACTACTGGGCCCTGACGTCATGCTCCTCCCCAAGCTTGGGCATGCTCTGGGTGCTGCCAAGCCCCTGCACGAAAATAGGGTAATAAGACCCAACCAGGACAGGCTGAGAAGAAAGAAACATGAAGAAATGTGCCGTTCTTACCAAGTTGGGAGCATGCTTGGAGGAGAAGGGGAGAGGATGCGCCTCCATCTCATGTGCCACACCGCCCATCAAGGGGAGCACCCGGTGATGAACCTCGGCATCTGAGAGGACTTTGGCCCTCTCCCGCGTAGGATCCACTAGCCCCGCAAAAAGAAACATTAGGTGCTTGCGGTCCTTGAGTGGTTGGACACACTGGCTTATGAACGTCCAAACCACTCTGGGCCTGGTAACACTAAACTCCTTCACCCTCGCCACGGCGTCTAGTATGAACTGGACCTTCTTCTTTGACTTGGCCTCCCCACCAAGTCTGAAATGCTCCGGCGCCTTCCCTAAAAGAATGTGCCCTGTGAATGCCGATGCGTTGTGGCACTCAATGTAGAGCCAATCGCCATGCTAGCTCCCAATGGGAGAAGGGAACAACACTGACGCATACCCCCTAGATGGGAGCCATGCAATTGGATGGTGACGCATTCGATGCCATGGTGGCTTGAGCCTTAGTAGCGACCAGAGTAGAAGTACCTCCACAGGTCCCAATGGCGATCGATCCCCAAGAAGGCCTCACAGAAGCTGATGAAGGTGGCGATGAAGAGCACGGTGTTGGGCATGAGATGATGAATCTAACACCCATAGAAGAGCAGCATCATCCACATGAAAGGATGCAGCAGGAAGCCCAGCCCGTGCTGGAAGAATGAGGTTGGCACCACCACCTCAGGCTCCGCTGATGATGCCACTTCTGCACCAGGGGTAACCCACTAGCCATCCACCGAGAGATAGCCCTTGTTGATGAGTGAATGCGCCCTCGTATCGGTGAAGGTGCAATGCGAAAAGGGCACTGATATGACAAGAGCTGCCGATCTATCCCCCGATGCTGGAACTAATGCCGCCGCGGCCACAACACCGCGCGCTGTCACTTCGACAGAGTCATCACCTGTCGCCTCATCGAACGCCACTGCGGCCCCGGCACCATCAGCTGCCGGCGCTGGAGCGGCAAAGTCCCTTGCTTCCAGGTCGATGGGAGGCACCTCTGTGGCAACTAGTGTAGCCGCATTAGCCACCATGCCCTCAGACATCGAAGCCACCCCGATAAACATCGGCGAATCACCACTGGACGTCATCAGCGAATGGATCCCCTTTCTTGTTTCTCTTTCACGTATTGCAGATGAGGAAAGAATGCAAGAAGGTGGAATGGGGAGGGCACGAAAGCAAGGAGGTGGCTAGACGCGAAGCCACTGCTGGAGCAAGGTTTTAAAGCTGCAGGGCGACAACGGCTCCAACACCGCACAGTGCGCAATGCAGTCCCGACTTGAACCAACGTGACGCCAAGCCCTATGATGACGGTAGGTGCAGTTAAGTCAAGCATGCCCCCCCAGGTGCCACAAAGGCCAAACGCCTACCTCCGACTGACCCAGTTGGTCGCTCGAGGCTTGGAGCCTTAATCACTGGACACACCACACCCACCGACTAGAAATTCCTCGACGGCCCATGGCCGCACGAGCATGGACACAAGGCCGATCTGGCAAAGCCACAAACGAAATTACTCGTAACACGATTAAGCATCGACAAAAGAGCGATGAGCGTACTTAGAGCAGGCCCACATTTTGGGATGCCTAATAGTTTGGATTGAGCGGACCAACCTACTTCTCAACTACGCATCCGATACCGTACCTAACACTCCTCTGCGGAGTCCCTCAGTAGGGATGGGTCACAGACCACTCGCACACCGACAAAAGTCCTGAGGCCAAACTGAGTCGAGTAAGGAAGGGTTCTTAACAAAATGCCCTAAGTGGGTTAGGCACCCATCGAGTGTGATTGTCTACTAGGGTCAACCACGCACCGGGTGGCTCCCCAGATTTCACTTGGATTGACCGATTATAACTCGACGAATATAACGTTCACACTAGCGATGGTAGGCACCAGCATATCCACCTCCTCTAGGACCCATGAAAACCTGTGGATGGGGGCACACAGTGGGAAATTCCGCCTAGCTCGATGCGAGACAAAAATTCAAAGCCGAAAAACCTACTACCTAAGACCCTCGAAGGCCGCTCGGTCACACGAGGGCTGGTCCCCACGATCACTCATCTCCCAACCAATCCCAAGGGATCACTCGGGGGCTGCGTCCACCATACATGCTGTGTGCACTAGTCAGATCTATGAGCTAAGACCCTTGATGGCCGCTCGGTCGCACGAGGGCCGGTCCCCACAACCATTCATCCCTGACCAATCCCAAGGGATCACTCAAGGGCCGTGTCCACGGGACGCGCTACGCGCAGTGATCGGATCTACGAGCTAAGAACCTTGACGAACGCTCGGTCCCACGAGGGCTAGTCCCCATGACCATTCATCCCCCGACCGATCCCAAGGGATCACTCGGGGGCTGCGTCCACCGGACGAGCTGTGCGCACCAATTGGATCTATGAGCTAAGACCCTTGATGGCTGCTCGGTGACACGAGGGCTAGTCCCCACAACCGTTCATCCCCCAACTGATCCCAAGGGATCACTCGGGGGCTCAAGGGCTACGTCCACTGGACGCACTGCGTGCATTCGTCAGATCTATGAGCAAAGACCCTTGATGGCTGCTCGACCGCATGAGGGCCGGTCCCCACAACCATTCATGCCTTGACCGATCCCAAAGGATCACTTGAGGGCTTAGGGCTGTGTCCACCAGACGCTCTACGAGCACCAATCGGATCTACGAGCTAAGACCCTTGATGGCCGCACGGTCACGAGGACCGGTCCCCATGATTGTTCATCCCCTGACCAAACCAAAAGGATCACTTGGGGGCTAAGGGGCTACGCCCACCAGACGCGTTGTGCGCACTGGTCAGATATTCAAGCTAACACCCTTGATGGCTGCCTGACCACACGAGGGCTAGTCCCCGCAACCGTTCATCCCCCGACCGATCCCAAGGGATCACTCGGGGGCTTGGGGCTGCATCCACCAGACGCACTGTGCGCACCGATGGGATCTACGAGCTAAGACCCTTGACGGTCACCCTGTCACAAGAGGGTCGGTCCACAAACGCAAACAAACACAAGCCACACAGGGCCACATCCGAATGTACGAAGGCCTCAAAATAGTGCCTATTTTCCATGGCCGTGTCCATTGGATGGCTAGCACAAGCAAAAAAATTGGGTTCAGAACTCGAATAAAAAAACAAGACAAAGGACTACATGTGTCATCACGCCTCCACATTTTATTCATTCCAAGAAAGCTAGTACATTTACGATACATTTGGATTGAAGAAAGCTCAAGAATTACAAGTACAAGGACAAGGCAGAAAGAAACGCTATGCAACAGCAAAATCATCCTGTCCAAGCAACGGCGAAGCCACCGGCGTTCTAAGAAGACCGTTGCAACCATTGCCTAGCAAGCCGACGTCAATGGCTCCACTGGAAAGTAACATTGAAGGTAGAGGCATGTCCACAAACTCTATCTATTGCCTCGCCTAACAAGGAGAAGTTTGCAGACAGAGGCGCCGATGATTTATTCGGAAGGCAATGATGAAGAAGATGGTGTTGACATTGTTCATTGAAGCATGTTCTCCTTTGAACGTCCACACTTCCATGCAAGAGGACGATGGGCGTAGAGGCACGAAGGCATCTATCTATGCATAGTGATAAGGCATGTGTTGACTTATGCCCCCGCTGCATCCCTGGCCAAGAGGACACAAGGACAGCATGGATAAAGAGGCTGCGGGCCACACCCGCACTGCTTCAGCACATGCCGCTTACCGCAGAGCTGCGCACCATGCACGTTCAGCGACAATGGCAGCCCTGGAGACAAAGGCCCTAGGTGTAGAGTCCTTGGTTGAGGCCGTTGGACACCCAATGCAGGGCCATGGCTCATCCTTCCGCCTTCCACTATTGTCTGTCCCTTTGTCTCTACCAGATGCCAGCACAGTACTCCCATGCGAGCAAAGGCATGCCTGCATCATCTCTGTGCACGGCCCCGAAGCCGCCATCTGAAGTGGACGATGGCGTGCGAGCCCCCCGCATGGTCCCGCACCCTGGATCCACCCTGACATGGACGTTGTCGTCTCCACGCCGTGCTCGTACCACACCAGTGCCTCCAACACCTAATGGTGTTGTAGTAGCAGCGCCGTTGTGATCTTGAACCCTATCTCTTGGAGAGGGCATGTAGAGCCTGGCAGTGGCGGATCGGTAGATAGGCGTCACCAGGACAACAGGACCGACATGCACTGGGAGGAGAATATTAAGAGGTACCCGCAACCTAACGGAGGGGAATATTAAGAGACACCCGCAACCCAACTAAGCTTCAAGTAGGAGATCAGCTATGGCCGCGCGAACTTTGGTGCTTCTTCCTATGGCCACATGTTGTGAGGAAGAAGAAGGCCACCACCTCTCTATTTATAGATGCTGCGGGGAAGGCAAAGAAGGCAAGAAGTTGCCCCTGGGGCTCCCATGGGGTAACTGCATGCCCCCGAAGGCTCATGGTGGAGAGGCAGCACGGTCAGACAAACCGCTATGATTCCTCAACAGACGGGAGCAGTTACGCCTCTCACCTGCCAGAATTTAAGGGGCGCTAGATGTCAAGGTGCCTCCGTATCCGCACCCAACGACCCCCGACCACGGGGCATGAGTGGTCGGAACTCCTCGGCTAACCGCAAGAAATACGTCCCCAACTGGCTCTCCAATTCAACTGGAGGGTCAGAGGCTAATGACGTCTACCCTACCAGGGGTACCCTCAATAGCCCACATAATCACGATGGCTGAACTTGGCCAACTAAAAGGACCTAGAGCCACAGGCCCCAAGAGCTAACGACAGGCTCTATGGCCCCCGACCCTCGACCGACAACCGGTCAAGGATCATACCACAACGCAGAGCGGCGGGAAGAACCACTTCGACCACTGAGTGTCGGGCACTCCCCCCACACCCTCAGTTGTTCAAAATCCCTTCGAGGGGAAGTCAAAAGCCTGGGCAGACCCGGGCACCGAGGGCGTGTTGGGAACAGTAGGGGGGCTACAGGTGCGTGTCCCGCCCCTCTGCTCGCATGGCAGACACACGTTGCCCCTATGCTAGAAAGCTGGGCGTGCTCCCACACGCCATCTACCATCATGATGCCGTGTCACATCCACATCGCATCCTCGTCGCCTCAGTGGTTCAAATGATGGAACATGACGAACACAGCGCTCTGCCACTGGGGTCGACCGAAGGGCTACATGGCTCGGACGACCCCCAACCAATAAAGGTCGAATCCCCGTGGTCGGTCAGGGGTCGGCATTAGACATGGTAGAGGGCCACTTGTTGTTCTCTTGTAGTATGGTACCCCTCTTTTCTCTTTCTCCCCCTCTTTGTAACTGCTAAGGGCGCCCTCCTTCGGCTATATAAGGAGGAGGCGGCCAACATGAGTAGAGAGAGAAAAAAGAGAGAAACACACGTGCATGAGGAGCCCATGGATCCTGCTTTGTAACCTCAAGAACAAGCAATATGAACTAAGCACATCATAGTGGATGTAGGGATTCATCCCGAACCACTCCAAATCCCAGCGTCCCTCTTACGTACGATCGCATCCACAAGCTGTTGACGGTAGTTATTGCACTATCTTCGCCTGCCAACTATCCATGAACATGAAGGAAATTACATCAAAGTGTACATCAAAGTGTAAACTAACCCTTGCTACTGACATATTTCCACAAGTTGTGTTGAATATTTGAGTGCATGTGCAAACAGCTGAAAATAGGTAAAATATGGCTAAGTCAAGAAGAGCCCTGGCCAAATGACTCCATCTTTGATCTGCACACACACAAGTGACGTGTCAACACAACTCCAAGGTGTAAACCGCGAAAGCAACATGCAAAGCACTGGAAGACCCGCCACTTCATCGATCCAGAACTTGGATTGGTGAAGTCAGCAATCTGGGGTACCTCAATCCTGCAGCTAAGGAAGAAGCATATTGAAGTCGGGAAAAGCACAAGCTGTAACTGCTAACCTCCATCCAACCGACTTAGGAAGGAAAGATGGACTGTGGAATAAAGTAAGGCGGTGGATCCAAGGGTCCCCCTGGGCGCCCAGCCATGGGTGGGGCCACCCGGCCTCCTACTAGGCCGCCTAGCCTAACATCTACCCTTGTAACCGCCATATCGACCCTATAAGTACCCCCACTCACATGGTGACTATAAATACCCCCCGGTAGCTCATTTGCAAAGTGTGGAAGTTGAGTGAAACACACCATTGTCTTAGTCTTGTAGCAGTAGGTTAGTCCTGGGAGTTAGAGTTGAGTCTGAGCTTTTGCCTCAGGGATTCTGGAGTTAGCTTCAAGTCTTGGTAAAGCTCTTGTATCTTTGCTATCTTTTGTACCTTTGCTACTCCAATACAATATAATTCATTGATCATACTTCAGTTATACTTTACTTTATTTCTTACACTTGCCTAGTGTGGTGTACCTTCTTGCATAATAGACCAAGGCTTAGGTTTGTGTTGTCTTTAAGTTCTTTGAATCTTACTAGACTTGCCGGTGCTATAAACTTCCCTTAGGCTCTGATCTAAGGCCAAGTTAGTTCTCACCCTCTGATCAAGGAAGAACTTTAGTGATCAAGTTCTCACTTGATTAGTGTGCCATCTTACCCATGCAGATCTGGTTGGTAGCCCCTATTGGTGACAGTATTAGGGAGCCTCTGTAATCCAACCCCGTCATTCGGTAAGCCCGTAGGTATTAGCCAGGTGCTGTTCGGTTGGCCAACTATCTACCCCCGTGCCTCCTCAATGAAGTCTGGAATTTTGCCCGACGCAAGACCCTAGTTCGTGTTCGATTAACTTAGTTCAACCACGCATACTCCTATGCAGTAGTTAAAAAATAGAGTTTGGATATCTTAATCTCGCTCGTTGTCCTCCCAGATAGCTTTCCTATGTTTTGCTGATAGCTTGGTCCCTATTCTCTTACCCACCATACACTATCTTGTATACCTTACCCCCATTGTAAGAATAGTTGGTAGTTATTATTTTATAGTACTGCTTGAAGTTCGAACATATCATTCCACCTATTTGCCCTTACTTCCTAGTGGATTTTTACGATACATGGAATACTCTGGGTGAAAAAGCTACTATGAATCTCCATGCGCTTGCGGAGTAAAATCTATTATGCTAAGAGACATCAACAATCTTTTTCTAGCGCCGTTGCCGAGGAAGGAATTGGCAATAGAAGTTTGATTTTGTTCGAACGTAGATACTGTAAACTTGATAACATACCGCTATCTCTTAGCAGGCTCATTTGGCGCTGTCTACTTTATTGTTGGGTGGCAAAGAGGTGTATGACCAGTTTTGACCTACCGGCAAATTTCCACAATAATTCGAAGTCGCTGCTCGGAAGGAGAGTCCATCAAAAGACAATCCACAAGCAGAGGCCTGTGCTACATTCAAGTTTAGAACCCCAAGTATAACTTCACTGACACTGACTATGGCTGAGAAGACCATTCGCAAGTTCTCTGTCCCATCCAGCAACAACATCCCCGCTGGGCCTAAAGTGTAGGTTGGCGACAACTTCAAGCTCAAGCCAGGTGTCATCCACATGGTCCAAGCTATCCCATTTTATGGATTGGCGTTGGAGGATGCCAACAATCATCTTCAGCAATTCCTGGAGATTTGTAGCACTTTCATGATCAAAGGTGCAACCCCCGATATTGTTCTACTGCGCCTTTTCCCATTTTCACTAGTGGGGAAGACAAAATAGTGGTTCTACCTAAACCGCACAAATCTAGCGACATGGGAGGCATGTTCAAATGCCTTCCTTGTAAAGTACTTCCCTCTAGGAAAGACGGGCTCATTGAGGAACTGAATCTTGAGCTTCCAACAACTCGCAGATGAGACGGTGGCGGAAGCATGGGAAAGATATTAAGAATATATCACTACCTTCCCCCACCATGGTATGCGCCACCATCTATGCAAGAATACCTTAATGTAGCTGCTGGAGGATCCTTCCTTTCCCTCAGCGTTGCTGCTGCCCGAACTCTCATTGAGAAAATGGCCAACAACCAGGGATGGAAAGAGGAGAGGGCGAATAATAAGCCCTGGGGATTCCACCATATTGATAGCACCGACATGCTTTCTGCCAAGATGGACCACCTGCTGAAGAAGCTAGAGGATGCTCTTGAAGCTGTGCCAGTCTAGGCACTGGATTCTCGCATGACCTGTGAGCATTGTTGGAATAGTAGCCACATGGGAACAGCTGCCCCAGAAATGGATCAGAGGATGATAACTTCATCAACAACAACAACTTCAACAACGAGCCTCATCCTCAACCAAGTTGTAATTCATGCCCCTACCTTTCTTTGGGCAAGGTATGTCTTCTGGTACTTCACAGCAGTTTAGCAAAAATCCGTTCGATCAAAAAGCTGTGAATGATAGCATAAGTAAGAAATTCCGTGCCAATGATAGAGTTATTGAAACCTTGTCTCTGCAAATGGAAACTCTTAATAGTGCCATGAATAACCAGCTGAGTTTTAATAAAATGTTAGAAACTCAAATAGCTCTGCTTGCTGCCGCTCTGCCGAGTCCTTCGGGGAAGCTTTTGGGACAATCCAAACCGCCCCCGAAGGAACATATCAATGCTGTAACCACTAGGGGTGGAAGGTCTACACAAGACCCCCTACATCCTAGAAATGCAGGGAAAGAGTAGGCAAAACCCACCGAACCTGAGGAAGAAGTGACCAGTGAGCCACAATCGGTGAAGGAAGCACCCAAGTCGGCTCCACACGAGTTCTATGACATGACCGTGCTCCCTTTTCCTCAGCGGCAGAAAAAGACTCCTGTCGACGAACAGTTCGTCAAATTTGTTGAGGTAATTAAGAAATTATATGTCAACATACCATTGCTAGATGCGATGCAGGTGCCTACACATGCTAAGTACCTAAAGGACATCCTCAACAACAAGAAGCCGCTACCATCCATAGAAGTCGTGCACCTCATAGATGAGTGTAGCACCGCTATACTCAACCAACCACCGCAAAAGAAAAAGGATCCACGGAACCCAACCATCTCGTGCTCAATTGGGACCCAGCATTTCAATCAAGCTCTCTATGACCTGGGAGCAAGTGTGAGCGTCATGCCAAAGGTAGTTTTTGATAAACTAACACATGCTACACTTGCACCTACTGCTATATGCCTATGGCTGGCGGATCAGTCGATTCGCTACCCCGTCGGGATTGCCGAGGATATCCTGGTAAAAATCCGGAACTTCCTCAACCTGGTGGATTTCATAGTGCTAGACATGGAAATTGACAGCAAAACGCCGCTCATCCTTGGGCGACCATTCCTAAGAACAGCTGAGGCCAACATTGATGTTGGAGGTGGAGAAGTCCATCTCAACATAAATGGCAGAAAGGAGACGTTCGCTTTTAGACCAAAAGTCGAACAATGCCAATAGGTGAAGACACTCTGATTCAAGTGCCAGTGTAACACCCTGAATTTTCCTTTCAGCAGTTTAAATAAAATTAATATGCTTTATTTAATTTTCTAAGGATTATGCCTAGCCTTGCATGTCATGATTTAATTTATTTGGGCAAGTGATTAAAATATATCATAGGTCAACCTTGTTGATGCATTCATGCCGACATGCATATTTTTATTTGTGTGTGAAGAACTGTTCTAAATGCGTTTAGTTATCGTTGAGTTGTTTCTGAAAATTTTCCGGATTTATCTTGAGGCTTTTCCTATTTTCCCTAAGCAAACTCCTTTTATTCGAAGTTCTTCTGATCCTTTTCTTGAGCTCTAAATATTTTATTTGAGTTCATTGGGTGCCAAAACATTTCTAGGAATTTTTCTGGAATTTTTGGAGCCATCGGAGTATTTTTCGGTACACGGATAGTGATTCTAGATGTTCTACAATTATTTTATTCCCCGAAATTGAATATTCCGAAAATAGGTCGAATTTAACTCAGTCCAAACCGGTGCATATATATATTCATCGGAATCCTCTCATCGCGCTCTTTTCAAAAGCGATCTCCGTTTTTCTATCCCGAAACCCTAGCTCCCAAGATCTAAGGAAGAAGTTCGGAAGGTGCTCCAACTCCGGCGAACGTTCGGCAAGAATTTTCTCCGCGCACGGGCATCTCCGGCAAAATTTGAGGGTACCACGATGTTCGTCTCGTCGAGCTCTTCATCGGGGTGGTCTCTGTTTCACGAGGGCCTCTCTGGTTTCTCCTACATCTACGTTTCTTACCCAACTCTGGTAAAAAACTCCATCTCCGGTGAGCGTTCGTTCTCTGTTTCGTCTCCCGTCCGCGCTGTACACCAGCTCTGCACTCCTGCTCCCACCCAGTACGGTAGTATAGCCACCCACCACCAACCTTCATCACGCAGTGCAACACAGCGTCGTGCGTGCAGCCAGCCCCCACGTTGACCCCGCGGACCCCGCTGCCCACCTGCTATCTCACGTGCAGACACAGGAGAAGCACAAGCATTGCAGCAGCTGCCCCTGCTGCCCCCCCTCCGCCACATGTTGCCTCCCTAGCAGCTCCATATGACGTTCCCTGTTCCACCGCCTCGCACCGGATCCTGTGGGATAGACTCCCGCAGGTGCTGCCGTGGAGACAAGGATGGTTCCCACCTGGATGGACATGGCCCATGAGAATGATGGTGCTGGACTGAAGTTCCCCGTGCTCCTACGCAAGTGCATTGACTATCTGGACTTCCTCACCTACAACATCATGTACGACTGCTGGGCGGGTGTACATCCTGTCATTGGCTCAATGCGGACTGCCCGCGATCTTGAAGCCCAACCCCAACCATGGAGGAGGAACCATGGTACGTCAACATCAGTGCATAGCAGCCCATGACACGATGGAGTTCGCCATAGAAGATGCTGCACGTCAGGCTTTGGGAGTCATCTGCCACGACTTTCGCGACTATCTTCACCATTCTGTCTACCGCAACCTTCCACAATGCCGATCTGGGGGGACAAGACAGAGCATAACTCCAAGTGTTAACCCGCTATTGGAGACGCTTCTCGAGTACGTGGCTGCCAGTTGCTCCCTCCTCGACAGAACCGCCGACGAGCTTCATCGCCGGAACAAGAACGTGTTCGAGCTCCAGGCGTGGCTAGCCGGGGTGCCAAGCCCCAACCCCAAGGGGCCCATAGTAGATCCAACCCAGTCACCTCCCCGCAAGAGGACCCGTGCAGGCGATCCAAGTGGTTCTACTAGTGTTTCGCCTAATGAGGATTAGGCAACCTTTGTGATATATCGTTAGTGCATCATGTCTGGTTGTTTATAGTCGAGTTATGTCTGGTGTGTTAAACTTGAGTTAAAGTTTGGTGTGTGAATGCTTGTCATGGTGAATTATGCTTGATTTGGTTCTTTGGTTGAGTGCTAGTCAAGCTGTGGGGAATGTCCACAGTATGAACAACTATGAAGATTAAATTAATTAATAAAGTTAGATCGTTGGGATATATGCAGCCATCTACTCTTTTGTTCCCTCTACTTTATCTATCAGCTTTATCTGTCAGCTCTGTTTATCATCTTGGGTTTGCAACAACTATTGATTCATGCTGTCCCAACTTCTGCAAACAGATGGTTAACACCAGGAACCGAGGCAATGGACCGGAGGACAACAATCAGCCTAATGGTGCTCAGCTGCCCAACCCTCTGCAGTTGACTGCAGAACAATTCTACAACCTACAGATGCAGATGATGGCTACTCTCAAGAATACTGCTCAAGCTTTGCAGCACGTCCATGCCAACGCACTGCAGTAGTAGTGGGACAGACTTGGGGGCTTTCTAAAGGGACACCCGCCTACTTTCTCTCATTCTGCTGATCCACTTCAGGCAGATGATTGTCTCCGTGCAGTGGAGCGGCAGCTGGACATCGCTCAGTGCAATGATCAAGAGAGGGTCCTGTATGCCACGGGACAGCTTGGTGGTGCTACCTTGGATTGGTGGGAGTCTTATAGGTAGCAGGACAGAGAACGCCTCACCTTTGCTCAGTTCCGTGAGAGGTTCAGGAGTCACCATGTGCCTAGGGGCATAATGAAGATGAAGAAGAAGGAGTTCCTCTCTCTCAAACAAGGGAACATGACAGTGACAGAGTACCGTGATAAGTTCCTACATCTTGCCTGCTATGCTCCTACAGAAGTTGCAGAGGACAGTGATAAGCAGGAGCACTTCCTGGAGGGCCTTAATGACACACTCCAGTTACAGCTGATCAACAACACCTTCAATAATTTCAATCATCTGGTGGATTGTGCTTTACTCACTGAGCAGAAGCGCAAGGAGATTGAAGATAGAAAAAGGAAGCTCAACCATGCTGCCTCCAACAGCAACACTCGTCCCTGCTACCCGCAACAGCAGCAGTTTCCTCAGTAGCAGGGTTATCGGCAGCGTCAGCAACAGCAAATAGGTCAAGGCCAAAGATATCAGAATCAGAATCAACGATCTACCTACCCAGCTATCCGACAGGGGCCATCCAATCCTCTTGCCCCTAATCAGGCAATAGTTCCAGTGGTCCGCAATTGCTTCAAGTGTGGCGAGAGTGGGCACTGCGCCAACAATTGTCCCCAGAAGCCGCAGTCCAACCAGCTGTGGCGGAACCGCCGATTTAATCCAGGCTAAGCACACCTGCCACCTCTGGCTCGCAGTGTGATTAGACCGAACTAAACCCGGTCGTCCGTCGAGAGTCATTCGACCCCCGATATTACCTTTTCCCAGAGGAACCGACATCATACACATCCAGCCCTCAATGGAGCCACAACAGGTACATCATCTCAGGCAGTTGAATATAGCACATATAAGCTTGTTTTACAAACCGATTCGAAATAATAATATAAGTTTCAACATATACCATACGAAAGTCAAGTTTGAATCAGACAGCGGAAGCGAATTTGAAAAACGTCTCACAGCGGAAGAAAATACTTTACTAGTCTTCATGCAACGTTGATCGAGACGAGCAGCACCGAGCCCACCGGTACTACCCTTCTCCAAGCAGATGTCCAGATGTCACCGGTACCTGTTCTCAAAAGGTGGGGGCAAACCCTGAGTACTAATTACTCAGTAGGACTTAATGGATTGGCTTACGGCTGACGCAAAGCTTGCTTACTAACCATTGGATCCTTAGCCATTGATTTTAAACAGTGGTATGTCAATATAAAATATCAAGAATTCATCTTTTGCTTATAACCTCATAACAACTTGTAGAAATGTAAGCAATACAATACAAACATGTTGTATTTGAAAACATGAGTAACGGGCATATTATGTTCAAGTAGTTACTACGTTGCCCGACAGTGATATTGGCATTCCCACACCTGGTGGGCATCAGCGATTCGAATCGATTTTTAATTCCCGGGAATAACTATCATGCCAGGGGTATATGCTTACTAGCCATCGCGTTCCCACATATAGCCCCAATCTTACCTGCCTCGTCCCAAGTTCGATTCACTCCCGCCTAGCCCCCGGGTTGTGCCCCCATGACGAGCCTGCCGACATCTCGGTCTCCCCGTCATGAGTACCAAGCTCCCCCGGGCCACCTTCCTCTCAACCAGCGGGTAGGAACGTGTCTCTGTGCTTCGGACGAGCCCAGGAAAGACTTTTCCGGTCCCATTCCCCGGATAAGCACTTTAGCAATGTTATGCCGATCAGCAGACGAACAGCGGACGGGCCTTAAACGACTCGGGCGGAGCCAAACGCACACCACATAATAAAATTATTCTCCGCCCGGTCTCCATTTAAATCATGATCATAATATTACTTTCTCAATAGTAATAGTTTTGTAACCTTTGAAATCACCTACGCGACGAGTGACTCCTTTCACTCGTGTCTACTCGCACCTAGCAGAGCCTAGGCAACTCGTCCTACGAACTCTATATATAGGTGCTAGGGCCAGGGCGGCCAGGGAGTCTAATGCAATTGTTTCCAAGCAACTCCTAATGCATATGCGTAATCAACAAGTATAATTTATTTGCTGGGTTGAGTATGGTCCTGCCTACCTTTGCTTATTCTTACTCAGCCAACAAACTAAACTAGGTTAGTTTGCCGGGTTGTGAGGCTTTGCCCCAGGCAACCCCTTGATCACTTGGACAACTCCTCCTTCCAAATACCACTTCAGGGGCCTCCAGGTGGTATTTGGGTCTTAGTTGGTCTTCTGGACACCATTGCTTAAAGTAGCTCCCGTACTTGTTTGTCAATCACGTATCTGCAATAAGCGTTGCTATATGAATGCTATGCATGACACAGTGAATGAGATGCACGATCATCAAGCGTTCAACTGGTTAAGCAAAATATAAGGCAAACCTCTAGTTACGCAGGTAATGGATTACTAGCTCAACCAAAACCTTCCGACTGGCACTAGCATTAGTACTACTTTGAAGCAATCGAGTATGTGCAATCTCACGAGAACACATACAGGAGTTAAGTTGTCGATCATAAAGCTAACATGGTAAGTGTGGGGGTTTTTATTGGATATATTAGTTTCACATTTTTGATTATTTATATAAAATTGCATTATTTCTACTATTTCCAAATCAGAGTCACAACCTTATATGCACCATCTCCTATTCTAACAATGAGTCATGTTCATAACCTAGAGCTCATATCAAGCCCTTAAAGTCACTTGGAGCATTTTTCATCATAGCAAACTTTTCTTAAGTTAAATATATGCTTAAATACATGATAGGGCAAAATAGTAATTAAACAGTCAATGCTAGGGCTACCAAAATTTATACAGAGCCTACACATGTTCACAAGGCTTCTGCCCAATTTTTATAATTTTTGAAGTTCATTTTACCCACATTTCCTATTTATTAAGGTTTTTCATGCATGCACATTAACAGGGGCAAAAAGGTCATTTCAGGGATCTACTTCTTTGCCATTCTGTAGACATACTAAAAATGAACATAATGCAACAAAGTTTATATTTTTAGCATTTTTCTACAATTTACTATGAATTTCTAAAGTTTCAGACCTAGAAAAATGAAATTATATTCGAAATCTCTCAGACCCCGGACCTTTACGTAGTTATCCCTAGCTTTCAGGGGCCTGTACACAAGATTTTCAAGACTCAGTGAATAGTACTACAATCGAGACAGAATTACAGGAAAGAACAGGGGGTTTTCTACAAAACCTCCTTCTTCTTCCTTCGGCCGACAGAGAGGGCGCGCGGCGTGGGGCATGCTCGCGCGGGGGCCGGCGTGTAGGTTGCCGGACTTGGAGCCGAGTCACTTGCGGAAGGTGTCCCAGGTGTAGGGCTCGCTTTTCCCCAAGGTCGCGTCATGCGGGGTCGAGCGAGTGAGCGGGGAACGGCCGTGAACCGATGGTGGACTCCGAGGTCGCGTGCTTCGGGGCGGGAGCTCGATCTGCCGAATGGAGAGGGGAAAGGCGACGCCGCCTCGTGCTTCGGGTGCGCTAGGGTGTGGCGCAGCCGGAGGAGGGGTTCAGGTGGCGTGGGGAGCAGCGGAGGAGCGAGCACGGCGAGCTTCGAGCTCGTCGGTCATGGCGGGCGCGCTCTGTTTGCGCGGGGGAAAAGCTGGGCGGGAGAGGGAACTCGGCTTCCTTCTCCTTATCGCCGGCGGGGTAGGGGCAGGGTAGGCCGGGCGGGCAGGGCAGGTGGAGGCCGGGTGGGCAGGGCAGGGGCGCGTGGCCTCGACGCGGTGTGCTGGCGGCGCGCGCCCGCGGTGGCGAGCGGCGCGTGGCCGGCAGCGCCGGGCGCCGGCGCCGCGTGGCGGGCTGACGAGTGGACCCCACTCGTCAGTGACTGCAGGGTGGAAAATAATTTCGGAAAAATTGAAAAATGCTGTTTGACTGCTGAGACATGTTTTAGAAATTGTTGTTTTTGAACATCCTAGGGGACGAATTTGGGAAAACCCAAAATACAAAAGTTGTTCTACTCTTCCAGATCTATAACTTTGTCAAAAGGAGAAACATCAGATTCCAAGTTTAAATATGATCAAATTTGAATTGAACCTGCTGACTCCAGTTTGACCAAAGTTTAATACAAACTTAGAAATTCCTAAAGTCTATTTTATGCTCATTTTCAGAGAATGAGTATTATACCAATGTTGTGTGGTTTTTAATTATCTACAACTTTCTTATATGATGTTTTGCATGATAGGGACTTTTAATTGCTCAAAATTTGAATTTTCCATTCAGGTCTATTTGGACAGAATTCACTAGAAGATAGAAAAGGAGCTAAAACATCTTGCAAACCTTTATGCATGTCACCACACCCAATAACAAAGTTGATCTACCTAGAATTGTCTACAAGTTTGTTATAGGGAGTTTGGTCTAAATTACATTTCATTTTGAACTAAGGTCATCAGTGCACTCAGGGTTTTGCATATTTCACTGAAAATTTTTGACTTCGTGATTTACTAACCTAGTTGTTGCTCTTCTCCAAACACTATTAAGCCAAATCTCTGACTACCACTAATCTAATCATGTTTTAAGATTTTTGAGATGCCGGGGGCATCACAACCCACCCCCCTTAAAGAAATCTCGTCCCGAGATTTGTGTGAGGTACGGGTGTGTTACCTATCGCGTATGGTAAGGAGTATGGCATCGTGGTTCGTGCCTTTTTGAATGCACATGGTAACATCCCAATTTTTCACTTGTTGGCTTTGTCAACTAGCTTGTGAATGGTTAGTACCTCTTTAACACAAGTAGTCACAGAGCATCATCTCTTAGGTTAGGGTGGTCTCTCCTAGGTACTCAACGAGTCGTGCCATATAAGAGAGCGAATGAACAAACCATGAAGAGAATGTGGTCAGCGAGCAAGTGACTGTGACTGAAGCAAAGGAATGGAGTCATTTCCTGATTGTGATACTAATATTTGAAACACGGTAAGTATCTGATTTATCCAGATGATGAAAACAAAGTGTACCCAGCCAGAGATCGAGCAAAGCAGAACATTATGATTCAAAGGATAGTCATTGGATGTGTTTTTAAGAGACACACTCATTCTATTTGATGGGGACTGTGTCCACATATAAAATTCCAAGTTAACATGTTTTCAAAGAGTAAGATGTGGTAAAACGTAGCACATTCTACTCATTAGGGCAAGAAAGGCACAAGAAGGAGAAGATAGGCCATATTTGCTTAAACAAGCTGATGTGTTCTTACTAGCGAAACAAAATGTTAGTAAACTCCCTTCTAAGAGGAAGAAAACCACTCAGAGAGAAATGACGATAAGACAAGAGCACTGGCCAAGGACAAAAGCTAGTATGGAGGATGTTCGTAAAGTACACCCTCGGGGAATAAGGTTCAACGAATGGGTAGAAAATATCGATGGAGTTAGTGAGAACGAAATTGACTGTTCCCACCAATCTTCGGAGGCAAGGTCAACGTGAATATGAATTAATATGAACGAGTTGTGGGGTTGAGGCGGATTATCCCCACTGGTCAAGAAGGTAGGGTGAAACAAGGCAATGGAAGGATGTCATGAGATGGTGGAAATGAGGCTGATCACTACAAGGTTTTGATTAAATAAAGAGGAAGTCCGATGTGATATAAGAGCTTAGGGTGCTTGAATCCCATGGTAAAAGAAGTTCCTTGATTTACAAAGCTTGTAGCAAGTAATTAACGAATAGTGGATTATCGTGCAATTAGGCTAGGATTTCTTCGATCACAAGGGTTCGAAGCGCATGAACGACAAGGGTTTTAAAGAAAAAGTTACCAAAGCTCCATGTGTTATCACTATAAGACTAGGAGTACATTTAACTATAGGAACGAGATACAAGTTGACTCTATAGAGCCGGACACCCGAGGTCTTTCGGATCCACGAATGTTGAAACATTCTAATACAAAAGTTTGTCCCAAACTTTATCATACTAATTGGTACCCAGCTAATACTGCCTAAACGTGAGATTGATGCGTCCTGGACGAAGACCAGTTTCTTCCTTTAGCCATGTCGGTGCGGTGTTAGGCTTCACATGGGAGATGCCATGGAATAGCAGTCTTGATCTTCCACCGAGTATAAGAACATCGCCAGACTCGAGGTTGACCTTGGTCGCTTTATCCTTGTCTCGAGTATCGCTGAACAGGAATTCTGCCGTGTCACCTAGGGAGATTGAGATGATAGGTAGACCTTGATTGATGCTTCTTCCTGATTCATCCTTATCTTGATGGAGTCCGAGCTTCCCGACGTTGTTGTAGTAGTTAATGATGCATATGTCAGGATTGATCTGAGGAAATTCGCTTGCAGTTGAATTTGCAGTTTGAGCAATTGTCTTGAAAACTTCTGGTATCGCAGGGACTTGGGCACCATCGTATGGACGTGTTGGCCCATAGAAACCTGTAGTCGGATCCCAATTCTTCCCTAGACACATCATCCATAACTTCATCTTGGTTCCGTCTTTGAAACTAGGCTTATAGAATCCTCCTGGACCAATACCTAGTTGTTGACACGTACGAACTATCTTGACTTGATTTTCAGGCTGGACGAATCCCTTCAATAAAACCAGACCAGGTCGCAGATGTTGAACTGAAGCCGTATTAGTAGAAGATTCTCCCACTTTTCTCTTCTTCTTGAGACTTGCCGGGGCTGTTGTTTTAGACTTCGTGGGTTCGGGGTGATCAGGACATAAGTCAAAAGGCTGCGACATCTGTGGCAGGAAAAACAAAGCTTCCGTAAGTTCAAGGGTTTTGAAAACTTGGTGTGGGCATAGTGTTTTCCGCGTTTACGTGTTTAGAAAATATGCCGATAAGTGATTTTTCGCAAAACAATGGCACAAGACTATGGTATGTTTCTAACGTGTGTAGCATCGGTAACTTCGAGACGGGTTTGATTTTTGGACCGATCGACAAATTTATTGTATTTGACCTGCATTTATTAGACGTTCCATATTTAGAATGAATGATGTGTAGAAAAATTGCGACAACCTAAGCGTACTAGTCGAGTCGCTTGCTTAGTTTCTACTAGTTCTATTTGTACTTTGAGCTACGTATCAATAAAATAGTAACACACACTCAACGCAATATGCTCCTAGTCACTCTTAAGTAACAAAAACAATGCATGAGATAAGACAGGATGTCATGATGCATGATTCGCCCTATTCGGTCTCACATCACACACCTTATGTATAATTATATATCTAGCGAGTATTCGGTGACATATATGCACGGCACTCTCTAATGCAACTAGTCGTTTTCTACTCGTTCTTAATTTCGCACGTGGTTAGTGTACCTGCAAAAAAAAAATGCATGCTCAGATGAACATCATCATCATTACCAATCATTACCACTCTAACCTTAGAAGTGGTATCCACGAATTTCTTTAAGCTACGTCTGGTGGACGACGTAGTGGCGCCATTTCTCCCAACACACCCAGTGTTCCTCCAGTACTGGGGAATTGCTGGGGAGAGAAACGGTGGCCAACAAGATCTAGCTATAATTTTGGTTGAAGGAAAAGTGATCACGAAACACTCCAATGGCGTGACCACCCCCCTTAAAGAGTTCTGCCCTATCAGCATGAATGCAGGGTTCGCAACAGTCCGCAAAGCCCAATAGCGCTCCGCCAGTACTGGGGATGGCTATGGCCGAAATGTTGCTTCCCAAAGCGCCGAATATGCACATGAGTTCTATCTAGGTCAGAATGTTAACGATGTCACCTGGTATTTCACTAACATCCTTAATAGGGGCATATCGATACTCTCACTTTTCAAATACTTCGGAAAGGGTTTTCGAAAATAGGTTTGCAAATCAAAACTGGATGATATGTCTGTTGTCTGTGTATGATCGGCTCTGATACCAGCTGTGGCGGAACCGCCGATTTAATCCAGGCTAAGCACACCTGCCACCTCTGGCTCGCAGTGTGATTAGACCGAACTAAACCCGGTCGTCCGTCGAGAGTCATTCGACCCCCGATATTACCTTTTCCCAGAGGAACCGACATCATACACATCCAGCCCTCAATGGAGCCACAACAGGTACATCATCTCAGGCAGTTGAATATAGCACATATAAGCTTGTTTTACAAACCGATTCGAAATAATAATATAAGTTTCAACATATACCATACGAAAGTCAAGTTTGAATCAGACAGCGGAAGCGAATTTGAAAAACGTCTCACAGCGGAAGAAAATACTTTACTAGTCTTCATGCAACGTTGATCGAGACGAGCAGCACCGAGCCCACCGGTACTACCCTTCTCCAAGCAGATGTCCAGATGTCACCGGTACCTGTTCTCAAAAGGTGGGGGCAAACCCTGAGTACTAATTACTCAGTAGGACTTAATGGATTGGCTTACGGCTGACGCAAAGCTTGCTTACTAACCATTGGATCCTTAGCCATTGATTTTAAACAGTGGTATGTCAATATAAAATATCAAGAATTCATCTTTTGCTTATAACCTCATAACAACTTGTAGAAATGTAAGCAATACAATACAAACATGTTGTATTTGAAAACATGAGTAACGGGCATATTATGTTCAAGTAGTTACTACGTTGCCCGACAGTGATATTGGCATTCCCACACCTGGTGGGCATCAGCGATTCGAATCGATTTTTAATTCCCGGGAATAACTATCATGCCAGGGGTATATGCTTACTAGCCATCGCGTTCCCACATATAGCCCCAATCTTACCTGCCTCGTCCCAAGTTCGATTCACTCCCGCCTAGCCCCCGGGTTGTGCCCCCATGACGAGCCTGCCGACATCTCGGTCTCCCCGTCATGAGTACCAAGCTCCCCCGGGCCACCTTCCTCTCAACCAGCGGGTAGGAACGTGTCTCTGTGCTTCGGACGAGCCCAGGAAAGACTTTTCCGGTCCCATTCCCCGGATAAGCACTTTAGCAATGTTATGCCGATCAGCAGACGAACAGCGGACGGGCCTTAAACGACTCGGGCGGAGCCAAACGCACACCACATAATAAAATTATTCTCCGCCCGGTCTCCATTTAAATCATGATCATAATATTACTTTCTCAATAGTAATAGTTTTGTAACCTTTGAAATCACCTACGCGACGAGTGACTCCTTTCACTCGTGTCTACTCGCACCTAGCAGAGCCTAGGCAACTCGTCCTACGAACTCTATATATAGGTGCTAGGGCCAGGGCGGCCAGGGAGTCTAATGCAATTGTTTCCAAGCAACTCCTAATGCATATGCGTAATCAACAAGTATAATTTATTTGCTGGGTTGAGTATGGTCCTGCCTACCTTTGCTTATTCTTACTCAGCCAACAAACTAAACTAGGTTAGTTTGCCGGGTTGTGAGGCTTTGCCCCAGGCAACCCCTTGATCACTTGGACAACTCCTCCTTCCAAATACCACTTCAGGGGCCTCCAGGTGGTATTTGGGTCTTAGTTGGTCTTCTGGACACCATTGCTTAAAGTAGCTCCCGTACTTGTTTGTCAATCACGTATCTGCAATAAGCGTTGCTATATGAATGCTATGCATGACACAGTGAATGAGATGCACGATCATCAAGCGTTCAACTGGTTAAGCAAAATATAAGGCAAACCTCTAGTTACGCAGGTAATGGATTACTAGCTCAACCAAAACCTTCCGACTGGCACTAGCATTAGTACTACTTTGAAGCAATCGAGTATGTGCAATCTCACGAGAACACATACAGGAGTTAAGTTGTCGATCATAAAGCTAACATGGTAAGTGTGGGGGTTTTTATTGGATATATTAGTTTCACATTTTTTATTATTTATATAAAATTGCATTATTTCTACTATTTCCAAATCAGAGTCACAACCTTATATGCACCATCTCCTATTCTAACAATGAGTCATGTTCATAACCTAGAGCTCATATCAAGCCCTTAAAGTCACTTGGAGCATTTTTCATCATAGCAAACTTTTCTTAAGTTAAATATATGCTTAAATACATGATAGGGCAAAATAGTAATTAAACAGTCAATGCTAGGGCTACCAAAATTTATACAGAGCCTACACATGTTCACAAGGCTTCTGCCCAATTTTTATAATTTTTGAAGTTCATTTTACCCACATTTCCTATTTATTAAGGTTTTTCATGCATGCACATTAACAGGGGCAAAAAGGTCATTTCAGGGATCTACTTCTTTGCCATTCTGTAGACATACTAAAAATGAACATAATGCAACAAAGTTTATATTTTTAGCATTTTTCTACAATTTACTATGAATTTCTAAAGTTTCAGACCTAGAAAAATGAAATTATATTCGAAATCTCTCAGACCCCGGACCTTTACGTAGTTATCCCTAGCTTTCAGGGGCCTGTACACAAGATTTTCAAGACTCAGTGAATAGTACTACAATCGAGACAGAATTACAGGAAAGAACAGGGGGTTTTCTACAAAACCTCCTTCTTCTTCCTTCGGCCGACAGAGAGGGCGCGCGGCGTGGGGCATGCTCGCGCGGGGGCCGGCGTGTAGGTTGCCGGACTTGGAGCCGAGTCACTTGCGGAAGGTGTCCCAGGTGTAGGGCTCGCTTTTCCCCAAGGTCGCGTCATGCGGGGTCGAGCGAGTGAGCGGGGAACGGCCGTGAACCGATGGTGGACTCCGAGGTCGCGTGCTTCGGGGCGGGAGCTCGATCTGCCGAATGGAGAGGGGAAAGGCGACGCCGCCTCGTGCTTCGGGTGCGCTAGGGTGTGGCGCAGCCGGAGGAGGGGTTCAGGTGGCGTGGGGAGCAGCGGAGGAGCGAGCACGGCGAGCTTCGAGCTCGTCGGTCATGGCGGGCGCGCTCTGTTTGCGCGGGGGAAAAGCTGGGCGGGAGAGGGAACTCGGCTTCCTTCTCCTTATCGCCGGCGGGGTAGGGGCAGGGTAGGCCGGGCGGGCAGGGCAGGTGGAGGCCGGGTGGGCAGGGCAGGGGCGCGTGGCCTCGACGCGGTGTGCTGGCGGCGCGCGCCCGCGGTGGCGAGCGGCGCGTGGCCGGCAGCGCCGGGCGCCGGCGCCGCGTGGCGGGCTGACGAGTGGACCCCACTCGTCAGTGACTGCAGGGTGGAAAATAATTTCGGAAAAATTGAAAAATGCTGTTTGACTGCTGAGACATGTTTTAGAAATTGTTGTTTTTGAACATCCTAGGGGCCGAATTTGGGAAAACCCAAAATACAAAAGTTGTTCTACTCTTCCAGATATATAACTTTGTCAAAAGGAGAAACATCAGATTCCAAGTTTAAATATGATCAAATTTGAATTGAACCTGCTGACTCCAGTTTGACCAAAGTTTAATACAAACTTAGAAATTCCTAAAGTCTATTTTATGCTCATTTTCAGAGAATGAGTATTATACCAATGTTGTGTGGTTTTTAATTATCTACAACTTTCTTATATGATGTTTTGCATGATAGGGACTTTTAATTGCTCAAAATTTGAATTTTCCATTCAGGTCTATTTGGACAGAATTCACTAGAAGATAGAAAAGGAGCTAAAACATCTTGCAAACCTTTATGCATGTCACCACACCCAATAACAAAGTTGATCTACCTAGAATTGTCTACAAGTTTGTTATAGGGAGTTTGGTCTAAATTACATTTCATTTTGAACTAAGGTCATCAGTGCACTCAGGGTTTTGCATATTTCACTGAAAATTTTTGACTTCGTGATTTACTAACCTAGTTGTTGCTCTTCTCCAAACACTATTAAGCCAAATCTCTGACTACCACTAATCTAATCACGTTTTAAGATTTTTGAGATGCCGGGGGCATCACACCAGCAAGGCGCCAAGTAGAATGCACCACAACAACAGCAGGGGCGCTCCACTGGGAACTCGCAGAACAAGGCACCATGGCAAGCCAAGGTGAACCACGTGACGGCAGAGACTGCAGCATAAGCTCCCAATGTCATTCTTGGTACGTTCACAGTCAATTCCAATTCTGCTACTGTGCTTTTTGATACTGGTGGTACACATTCCTTCATTACAAGATCATATGCTGAATAATACAACATACCTATAAGTCCTATGAAAAGACCCATGGTAATTGCGTCACCGAGAGGGAAGATAACTACCAGTTCCATTTGTTCCACAGTGGGTATAAAAATAAGGGGGATAGAATTCAGTACCAAGTTGATAGTTATAGACTCTATGAGTATTGATATTATCTTGGGTATGGAGACCCTTACCAACTGGGGAGTCAGGATTGATTGCGCCAGCCGAACAATTCATTTGATAGCATCAGATGGTCAGAAAGTAGAAATTAGTGCAGCAAGTCCTTCTGGGTATTTACATCACATGGGAGCTAGCCCTACAGATGGTATTCGGGTAGTATGTGATTATCCAGATGTTTTTCTAGACGAGTTGCCAGGTATGCCACCTAACCGAGATATTGACTTTTTAATAGAGCTTTTACCTAGCACTGCACCCATAGCAATGAGGCAATATAGGATGGCACCTATAGAACAAGATGAGGTTAAAAAAAATATAGATGAGTTGCTAGCCAAATGATTTATTTGTCCCAGTTCCTCTCCTTGGGCTTTTCCAGTCTTACTTGTTGACAAGAAAGACACGAAGGCGAAGCGAATGTGTGTGGATTACCGAGCTTTGAACAAAGTCACCGTCAAGAACAAGTACCGACTTCCCCGCATTGATGAGTTGTTTGACCAGCTTCAAGGTGCTTGTGTTTTCTCTAAAATTGACTTGAGATCTGGTTATTATCAGTTAAAAATTCATCCCTCGGATATTCCCAAGACCTCCTTCACCACTAAATATGGCTTGTATGAGTATACAGTAATGTCTTTTGGTCTGACCAACGCTCCTGCCTACTTTATGCATTTGATGAACAGGGTGTTTATGGATTATCTGGATAAGTTTGTGGTAGTTTTTATTGATGACATCCTAATTTATATTCCAAGACTGAGGCAGAACATGAGGAACATTTGAAGCTAGTTCTTTAGAGATTGAGAGAACACAAACTGTACGCCAAGCTGAGCAAGTGTGAATTCTGGATTGATGAGGTGTCGTTTCTTGGTCACATCATCTCCAAAGGAGGAATTGCAGTGGATCCAAGCAAGGTCATGGCTGTAACTGAATGGAAGGTGCCGCAAACACAGAAAGAGGTCTGTGGATTCTTGGGTTTAGCCAGATATTATCGGAGATTTGTTGAGGGTTTCTCTAAGGTTGCGAAGCCCATGACAACTTTGCTCGAAAAAGATGCATAATTTAAATGGACAGACAAGAGGCAAGTAGCTTTTGATGAGTTGAAGAAGAGGCTGACAACAGCACCAGTGTTGACATTGCCCAATCAACAAAAGTCATTCACAGTGTATTGTGATGCTTTGAGAGAAGGTCTAGGATGTGTTTTGATGCAGGAAGGAAAGGTAATTGCCTACGCCTCACGGCAGTTACGCAAGCATGAGTTGAATTATCCGACACATGATTTGGAATTAGCAGCAGTGGTTCATGCTTTAAAAATCTGGCGACACCATTTATTTGGGCAGCGATGTGAGATATACACCGATCATAAGAGCCTCAAGTACATATTTACCCAAAGTGAGTTGAATATGCGGCAGCGCAGATGGTTAGAACTAATCAAGGATTTTGACTTGGAAATACACTATCATCCTGGCAAGGCTAATGTGGTGGAAGATGCTTTGAGTCGGAAGAGTTATGCCAATATGGCTTTGGGTTTCCAGATGCCGCAAGAGTTATGTGAAGAATTTGGGAGCCTGAGTCTGGGTTTCCTATGTCATACCACAGGTGCAACATTTGAAGCTGAATCGACCTTGGAACATGAGATAAGAAAGCATCAGAAGAACGATGAGAAATTGTAGGAGATTCGTGAACTGCTCAAAGTGGGCAAGGCACCCCACTTTAGAGAAGACGGACCAAAAACTCTATGGTACAAGGATCGGATATGCATGCCAGATGTGGACAGCATCAGGAAGTTGATTTTGAGTGAGGCACACGATATAGCTTATTCTATTCATCCTGGAAGCACAAAGATGTATTATGATCTGAAGGAGAGATTCTGGTGGTATGGGATGAAGCGTGCCGTGGCCGAGTATGTTGCTATCTGTGATACCTGCCAGCGTGTGAAAGCCGAACATTAGAGACCTGCAGGTTTATTGCAACCATTAAAAGTTCCAGAGTGAAAGTGGGAAGAAATCACTATGGACTTCATCGTGGGATTACCTCGTACACAGAAAGGTTATAATTCAATATGGTAGTAGTGGATCGCTTGACAAAGGTCGCTCACTTCATACCAGTCAACACTACTTATTCTGGTGCAAAGTTGGCAGAGCAGTATATTTCTAGAATTGTATGCTTGCATGGTGCGCCCAAAAGGATTATATCTAATAGAGGCTCACAGTTTACTTATCGCTTTTTGAAGCAATTGCATGATTCGTTGGACACCAAGCTTAGGTTCAGCACAGCCTATCATCCACAGACCGATGGGCAGACAGAATGGACTAATCAGATATTGGAGGATATGTTGAGAGCATGTGCAATACAATATGGTACTAGTTGGGACAAGTGCTTGCCATATGCCGAGTTCTCTTATAATAATAGCTATCAGGCCAGTCTGAAGAAATCGCCGTTTGAAGCATTATATGGCAAGAGGTGTAGAACTCCATTGTTTTGGAATCAGACCGGTGAGAAGCAAGTATTTGGACCTGACATAATCCAGGATGCTGAACAACAAGTACAGATAGTTTGGGAGAATTTGAGAATTGCCCAATCCAGACAAAGAAGCTATGCTGATGTCCGCCGAAGGGAGCTGACTTTTAAAGTAAATGACCATGTGTACTTGAAAGTGTCACCGATGAGAGGAATACGTAGATTTAATATGAAGGGAAAATTAGCACCAAGGTATATTGGGCTGTTCAAAATATTGGAGAGGAAAGGTGAGGTCGCTTACCGCCTGGAGTTGCCTTCTAGTTTGGTCGGTGTGCATGATGTGTTCCATGTCTCTCGGTTGAAGAAGTGTTTGAGAGTGCCAGAGGAGCAAGCTCCACTGGAGGGATTAGATGTACAAGAGGATTTGACTTACACGGAGCATCCTGTGAAAATTCTAGACACATCAGAAAGGGTTACTAGGAACAAGAGGACCAAGATGTGCCGAGTGCAATGGAGTCACCATACAAAGGCCGAGGCAACATGGGAACGAGAGGATGAATTAAAGGAGGCTTACCCCGATCTCTTTGCTAACCAGCCTATCTAAATCTCGGGGCGAGATTCTTCTTAAGGGGGGTAGGTTTGTAACACCCTGAATTTTACTTTCAGCAGTTTAAATAAAATTAATATGCTTTATTTAATTTTCTAAGCATTATGCCTAGCCTTGCATGTCATGATTTAATTTATTTGGGCAAGTGATTAAAATATATCATAGGACCACCTTGTTGATGCATTCATGTCGACATGCATATTCTTATTTATGTGTGAAGAACTATTCTAAATGCGTTTAGTTATCGTCGACTTGTTTCTGGGAATTTTCCGGATTTATCTAGAGGCTTTTCCTATTTTCCATAAGCAAACTCCTTTTATTCGAAGTTCTTTTGATCCTTTTCTTGAGCTCTAAATATTTTATTTGAGTTCATTGGGTGCCAAAACATTTCTAGGAATTTTTCTGGAATTTTTGGAGCCATCGGAGTATTTTTCGGTACACGGATAGTGATTCTAGATGTTCTACAATTATTTTATTCCCCGAAATTGAATATTCCGAAAATAGGTCGAATTTAACTCAGTCCAAACCGGTGCATATATATATTCATCGGAATCCTCTCGTTGCGCTCTTTTCCAAACCGGTCTCCGTTTTCCATCCCGAAACCCTAGCTCCCTAGATCTAAGGAAGAAGTTCGGAAGGTGCTCCAACTCCGTCGAACGTTTGGCGAGGATTTTCTCCGCGCACGGGCATCTCCGGCGAAATCTGAGGGTACCACGATGTTCATCTCGTCGAGCTCTTTGTCAAGGTGGTCTCTGTTTCTTGAGGGGCTCTCTGGTTTTTCCTATATCTATGTTTCTTCCCCAACTCCGGTGAGCGTTCGTTCTCCGTTTGGTCTCCCGTCCGCGCTGTAAACCACCTCTGCACTCCAGCTCCCTCCCAGTACGGCAGTACAGCCACCCACCACCGGCCTTCATCACGCAGCGCAACGCAGCGCCGTGCGTGCAGCCAGCCCCCACGTTGACCCCGCGGACCCCACTGCCCACCTACTGCCTGCTATCTCACGTGCAGACACAGGAGAGCACAGGCATTGCAGCAGCTGCCCCTGCTACCCCCTCCGTCACGTGTCGCCTCCCAAGCGGCTCCCTCCGACGTTCCCTATTCCACCGCCCCGCACCGGATCCATACCCAGCCGCACTAGATCGGCCATGATTGTCTGCGGCCGCCTCTTTGCAGGCCACCGCGTGCCGCACAGGAAAGCCAATCAGGTTGCGCCACATCACCGCTGCCGCTGCGTTTTTGCAAATAAAAACCCTGTGCCTTTTGGGATTTAACACGGAGCCAGCTCTAGCAGCCGCAGCACCTATTCTTTAGTGTTTAAATCCCAGTTTTCGAAATATATTTACAAATAGGCCTTTGCAATCTTCGAAAGCTCATAACTTCTCCGTTTGAAATCCGTTTTTGGTGATTTTCACTCTCACGTGTTCGTAGCGACGCATAGAATAATTTTATAACTGTTTTACACCCTGTTTTTATGTAATAGTGCACTGTTTCTTATCTTTTGCCTCACTTGCTTGCATGTGTAATTATGTGGATGCTTGTATGGCGCTATGATCGTGCGTAGACGTTGATCCGCCTGTTGAGTTTGAAGAACACCTCCAGAAGCCTCTGAGCAGCAGCAAGGAAATTTTGAAGAAGGCAAGTATAACATAAACAACACCCAATAACTCTTTTTAATCATTGCATGTGCATTTAATGTTGTAGGACTATAAGGATATTACCTTAGCTACTTTTATCCTGATATTCACCTTGGGAATGCATTTGGTTATGTTGTGCTAGGTGCAAGCACGAACTCGTGTCCTTTTGGTTAATTAATGTTGACTAATGGTTCTATGCAATTAATTGTTGGGCTTGACCATGAAGCGGTTCATGTCCATTTTAATAATCTGCTTTTTAGCAACATGGTTTAGGGATGCCTGAGCAATGTGCTCGTGTGCTTTTGCGGCTTCTCTCCTTAAGGACTGGTTCACAAAGCGACCACCTAGGACAATAGTGCTACCATAAGGCCGGAATGGGATGGACTTAGCTGACTAATTAGACTGTTTTAGTTTGTTGAAACTTACCTGTGGGGCAAGGGGAGGTTAGCTTCTGTGGTCGCTGCTCTGCCTTAGGTTGAGTGTGCTTTACGTGATGTATGTGCTTCTCCCTTTGTGAGGCGGACACCACCGTTGTGACCCTGAATCCTTAGCGGTTACATCTTACTAAAATGATCTTTGTAAAGGCTTCGTAGTGTGCTTGCTAGTCATCTCACCTAAGGTGTGTGATGAACCCCTAGCGTAGCGCATGACTTGTGGGTAAAGATGTACAACCTCTCGAGAATGTAAAACTGACATGTCAGCCATGCTCACGGTTATGAGCAGCCCAGACCCTTCCTAGTGATTAGCAGTGTTCAAAGGTTTTGGTTATGGTGATGGTTATATCAACTAAATGTTATTTACTTCTTTATGCAATATCTTTGGGTTAATTATTCTTTAATCAATAATAGTAGACAGGCTTTAAATAAAGTTGTTCAATTTAAAAGCTCATGCAGTCTGTCAGCTAAACCTAGAGCCTCATGGTTTACGTTATATTTGTTGAGTACGAGTTGTTGTACTCATGCTTGCTTCTTTATATTTATTCCTTGTTGGGGGGAAAAATCCAACCGCTGCTCAGTTGATGGAGATGCTAAAGATTATGTGCAAGACTACGACGAGTATTAGGCGCTTCGTTCACCAGTCGACGTCCCTGTGGCGCCCTAGTTATATTTTGTTTTATGCTTCTGCAATGCTACGCTATACTCTGAGTTAAAGACCTGTGTTACTGTGTAATAATGAGATGTTTAAATGTTATATACGCTTTTATCTTTGACATGCGTTTGTGGTACCTATGTAATTTGTCATGTATATTCGAGACTTGATCCTGGCGCATATATATTTTGCACGGTTTTGTTCATTGGAAACTGGGCGTGACAGTCAGGCACCTAGGGACACGCCGAGACCTAAGATCAAGCTCTAACCAAGTTACTCGAAAGTGGACTCTGTCATCCTAGCAATGGAGAGAATCCTGCTAGATGGAGAATCCTGCAAGCTCAAAGCGGATCGCAAAGCAAAGTAACTAAGACGTGCCTCGATGGCCAAGATGCTGATGAAGGAAGCGGGAGGCAAAGCTCTTGTTACAAAGGTCGCCGCCAAGAGAACAAGCACACCCAAAGAATGGCGGAAGAAGGAAGAAATGCCAAAAGCTAAGCCAGAAGAAAAGAGAGGATGCAACACTCAGAACCATAAGGCTATGGCAACTAAGAAAATTTGGTGAGCAAAGGTTACATCACAGACGGCCGCTAAGTCTTTGTCTCGTGTTGACTCCAAATAAAAAGATATGACTTGCCCTCGCCAGTAGGTAAACTGGATTCCTCCACTCCATATTTAATTTCCCGCACACTTTCAATTCATTTGAATTCCTTTCAATCACGACATGTTTAAATTCAAGTTTTGCACTAGGTTAAATTCTTGCATAATTTCTTTTCCTATCCCTTATATTAAAAACAAAATGAAATTTTTGGAGGCCACTTGGCCCCACCTGGGCCGGCCGGCCCCCTTTCTCTTCTGTGTGCTGGTACTAAGGCTACCCGGCCCCTCCAGTAGCTGGCTGACCCCTGTGGCGGAACCGCCGATTTAATCCGGACTAAGCACACCTACCACCTCTGGCTCGCAGTGCACTTAGACCAAACTAAACCTGGTCATCCGTCGAGAGTCATTCGACCCCCGATAATACCAAATCCCAGAAGAACCGACATCATACACATCCAGCCCATGATGGAGCCACAACAGTTACATCATCACAGGCAGTTGAAATAGAGTAATAATGGACTTAGTTACAAACCAAATTCAAATATAGTACAGTTCCAACATAGAGTTATAAGATAACGAGTTCAAAAGTATATCGCAGCGGAATTTAAAGTTCGAAAGCCAGGGTAAACATCTCAAAAGACTTGCATCAAATGAGACAACATCGAGCCAACCGATGTTGCTCTTGTACCACACATGAAGACCTCATCCTAGATGGGGACATGCACCACCTCTAACATAGGTGCATACAAGGAACTCCATACCTACGCTCAAAATGTGGGGGCAAACCCTGAGTACTAACTACTCAGTAGGACTTAATGGATTGGTTTACGGCTGACGCAAAGCTTGCTTCTTACAAGTGGATCCTTAGCGTTTGATTTTAAGCAGTGATACGATCAACATAAAGTAACAAGTTTTCATCATTTGCATAATCGTCAACATAATAGTAAACTGCAGTAATGTAAGCAGTACAATACAAGCATGTGATATTCGAAATCATGAGTAATAGATACAAAATATTTCAATAGTTACTACATTGCCCGACAGTGATATTGGCATTCCCACACCTGGTGGGCATCAGCGATTCGAATCGATTTTAATTCCCGGGAATAACTATCATGCCAGGGGTATATGCTTACTAGCCATCGCGTTCCCACATATAGTCCCCATCTCCACCTATCTTGTCCCAAGACTTAAAGCGCCCCCACCGAACCCCCAGGTTGTGCCCCCATAGCGAGCCTGCCGACATCTCGGTCTCCCCGCAATGAGTACAAAACTCCCCCACGCCTTCTGCCTCCATCTAGTGGATGGGCGGCACCTCGAAAACTCCGGACGAGCCCAGGTAAGACTTTCACCAGTCACACGACCCGAATAAGCATTCTAGCAATGTTATGCCGATCAGCAGACGAACAGCGAACATGCCTTATATGACTCGGGCGGAGTCCAAAGTGCGACATCATGAAAAGTAAATACTGAAATAAAATCTCCACCTGGTCTCCATTTAAATCATGATCATAAGTATTAATTGACATAATAGTAATATCTTTGTAGCTTTGAAAACACCTACGCGACGAGTGACTCCATTCACTCGTATCTACTCGTGCCTAGCAAATTCTAGGCAGACTCGTCCTACAAAACCTAAGTGTAGGTACTAGGGCCAGGGTGGCCAGGGAATCTAATGCAAGTGTTTTCAATCAACTCCTAATGCGGATGTGTAGATATCAAGCAAGCAATATTTTATTAGCTGGGAGAAGTATGGTCATGCCTACCTTCCTCACTCGGGTCAGCGGCTGGCTGCAGGTCCTCTGGCTCTTGGTTCTGCTCCTCCTCTGGTTCTTCTACAATCGGTTGCTCCTGCTGCTGCTCTTCGTTCACGTGATATATATGTGTGATGTAATGCCATATGAGTGCATGGGAATGCAATGCATGCATATGGTGCAGCAGGAATGTAATCAACTGTAAGCAACAAACAACCAAGTTGACTTATGCCTTTTCATGTCAAATCTTATTCAATACTAAGAAATCGTATAAACCATCACCTAATGTAGGTTAACATATCTCATATGACAACACGAGGGTGTGCAGCAAGTAGACGACTACTAAACAATCATTAATATGTTTACATAGTGAGCATACTTTATTTTACTTAAGCTATTTGTTTATTTATCCCTTAAGCTACCTATGTGAGTACAACTTACTAAATAGTCCAAAGTGAGCTTAAACATTTATGATACAAAGATGATCACTGACTATTACTTCTGAACAAGTTTCAGCCATATAGGTGTTGTAAATTAATTATTAGAATTTTCAGCAATTTTCCTAGCTTTTAATTCTCAGATTTGTTATAATTAGCAGAAAATAATTTTGGCCTTCCCATTTTATCACTAAGCACATCAGGGTACAAACTTCAGGCACAAAAATCAGTAAGCAAAATACCTAGGATTTCATAGGACATCTATTTTCCATATATTTATTTTAGCTTATTTAACTTACAATAGAAAAGAGTAGCAATAAAATTTGTAAAAATGTTTTTAGGAACCTAAAATTAGCTACAAAGAACCATGATTTTTCCTGGAATTTATTTTGCAGTTTAAAGCCACTTTTTCCTATTATCTATTTAAATAGGCATTAAATTGTAAATTCCAAATTACACCTCAAACCTTACATGCAGCCCTCCAAACTTTTTCTACTAGTTAGGCATACCACAAAGTGTCCCCATAAAATCCAACATAATTTTCAGAGCAAGTCTTATATTGTAAGTATTTTTCTCTCATTTTTATTGCACAAATCCAACCCTAGGGGTAGATCTAGTATTTAGCAGCAAGTGCTAGGCTAAAAAAATTTCTCAGTAGATCCACACATCACATATGAGCTACTCACAAGATTTTATAATTTTTGGAAACCAAATGACCCCTTTTTACCATTTATCTAGTTTTAATATGCTTGCAACATTTGAGGGGTAAAAATGTCATTCTACACTTCAGCATCATTCCTATCTGATAGATATACTTAAAAAGGAGTACAATGCAACTGGTTTTGTATTTTTATCATTTTTGTGTCATTTATAATGATTTTTCAAAGTCTCAGCTAGTTTAAATGCATTTTAAATCGAAAAACCCACAGATCTGGGACCTATACGTATTTAAACATAGATTTCAGGGGCTAGCTTGTAAGATTTGTGAGACTCATTGCGCAGTACATCGGATCTAAACAAAAATTGACCGGATTCCATGGGCTAAATAAAAAAATGTCGTCTTCCTCCCTAGGCTTCTTCAACCTCGCGCCCAGGGAGGGAACGGGGCCGACTGCGCTCGGCCGGACCTGCCGGGCAGAGCCCGAAGGCACGCCGGCAGTGGCCCAACGGGGAGAGCAGGACACGGGGACTCTTTCCCCTCTACCTAGGTTGGCGGAGGTGCGGTGAAGAGGCCGGCGACGAAGCTTCGCGGCGCCGGACTTCGGCGAGGCAAGGTTGGGTGACGGCTTGCTCCCGGCAGCTTGGACCGGCTCACGGCGGTGGAGAATGGACCGGGGAAGAGCGGTGTGGCACAAGTGTTGTGCGGGGACGAGAGTGGTGACTGGAACATGAGCTCGCTGGAGCTCTAATGGCGGCGGCGTACGCAGGCAGGGACGACCAAGAGAGGGTGGCACGATGGACGAAATGAACGAGGATGGAGTGAGTAATGGAGCCGGCTTGTATACTTTACGGGGCGCGTCCGGTCGAGACGCCTGCCGCGGCGCTGGCCATACGCCGGTGTCCACGTGGCCCTTGAGCGCCGGCCCATTTTTGAAATGGGTGGGGTGCAACAATGAAATCGTGAGAAACCACCGCAAACATGAGTTTTGGACCTGAAATAGAGGATTGGGCAAATTTGTTGCGAAAAATAAGAAATGGGTCTGGAGGCATGAACTCGTGCATTAAATGGACCCAGATACTAATTTTCGCAACGGGTTGAGTGCGGCAATGAAAAGCTACAAAACCACTAAAAAGATTAGTTTTGGCCCTATATCATTGGATTGGGCAAGTTCGTTCCCAAAAAACAAGAAACGGTTCCAGAGGCATAAACTCGTGCATTAAATACACCTCAATACCTGTCTTCGCAATGGGTGGGGTGCAACAACGAATCGCACGAAACCACCCCAAACATGAGTTTTGGACCCATTTCAGTGGATTGGGCAAGATTGTTGAGAAACAACAAGAAACGGATCTGGAGGCATAAACTCGTGCATCAAATGCACCTTGATACCCATTTTTGCAATGGGTGGGGTGCAACAATGAAATCGTGCGAAACCACCGTAAACATGAGTTTTGGACCTAAAACAGAGGATTGGGCAAATTTGTTGCGAAAAATAAGAAATGGGTCTGGAGGCATGAACTCGTGCATTAAATGGACCAAGAAACTAATTTTCGCAACGGGTTGAGTGCAGCAATGAAAAGCTGCAAAACCACCAAAAAGATTAGTTTCGGCGCTATATCATTGGATTGGGCAAGTTCGTTGCCAAAAACAAGAAACGGTTACAGAGGTATAAACTCGTGCATTAAATGCACCTCGATTCCTGTCTTCTCAATGGGTGGGGTGCAACAACGAATCGCACGAAACCACCCCAAACATGAGTTTTGGACCCATTTCAGTGGATTGGGCAAGATTGTTGAGAAACAACAAGAAACGGATCTGGAGGCATAAACTCGTGCATCAAATGCACCTTGATACCCATTTTTGCAATGGGTGGGGTGCAACAATGAAATCGCACGAAACCACCGCAAACATGAGTTTGGGACCTAAAATAGTGGATTAGGCAAGTTTCTTGTCAAAAATAAGGAACGGGTCTGGAGGCCTGAACTAGTGTATTAAATGCACCCTGATACTAGTTTTCAAAACGGGTTGAGTGCGGCAATAAAATGCTGCAAAACTACCAAAAAGATTAGTTTTGGACCTATATCAGTCTATTGGGCATGTTCCTTGCCAAAAAACAAGAAACGGTTCCAGAGGCATAAACTCAATCATTAAATGCACCTCGATACCTGCCTTCGTAATGGGTGGTGTGCAATAACGAATCGCACGAAACCACTCCAAACATGAGTTTTGGACCCATTTCAGTCGATTGGGCATGATTGTTGCGAAACTACAAGAAACGGATTTGGAGGCATAAATTCGTGCATCAAATGCACCTTGATAACCGTTTTTGCAATGGATGGGGTGCAACAATAAAATCGCACAAAACCACCGCAACACATGAGTTTTGGACATAAAATAGTGGATTGGGCAAGTTCGTTGCGAAAAATGAGAAATGGGTCTGGAGGTATGAACTCATGCATTAAATGCACCCAGATACTAATTTTCGCAACGGGTTGAGTGCGACAATGAAAAGCTGGAAAACCACCAAAAAGATTAGTTTTAGACCTATTTCAGTGGATTGGGCAAGTTCATTGCCAAAAAACAAGAAACGGTTCCAGAGGCATAAATTCGTGCATTAAATGCACCACGACATGTCTTCGCAATGGTTGGGGTGCAACAACGAATCGCACGAAACCACTCCAAACATGAGGTTTGGACCCATTTCAGTGTATTGGGCAAGATTGTTGTGAAACAACAAGAAACAGATCTGGAGGCACAAACCCGTGCATTAAATGCACCTTGATACCCGTTTTTGCAATGGGTGGGGTGCAACAATGAAATCATGCGAAACCACCGCAAACATGAGTTTTGGACCTAAAATAGTGGGTTGGGCAAGTTCGCTGCGGAAAATAAGGAACGGGTCTGGAGGCATGAACTCGTGTTTTTAATGCACCTTGATACTTGTTTTCACAGCGGGTTGAGTGCGGCAATGAAAAGCTGCGAAACCACCATAAAGATTAGTTTTGGACCAATATCAGTGGATTGGGTAAGTTCATTGCCAAAAAATAAGAAACGGTTTTTTGAGGCATAAACTCGTGCATTAAATGCACCTCGATACCTGTCTTCGCAATGGGTGGGGTGCAACAACAAATCGCACGAAACCACTCCAAACAAGAGTTTTGGACACATTTCAGTGGATTGGCAAGATTGTTGTGAAACAACAAGAAACGGATCTGGAGGCATAAACTCGTGCATTAAATGCACCTTGATACCCATTTTTGCAATGGGTGCGGTGGAAAAATGAAATCGTGCAAAACCACCGCAAACATGAGTTTTGGACCTAAAATAGAGGATTGAACAAATTTGTTGCAAAAAATAAGAAATGGGTCTGGATGCATGAACTCGTGCATTAAATGGACCTAGATACTAATTTTCGCAACGGGTTGAGTGCGGTAATGAAAAGCTGCAAAACCACCAAAAAGATTAGTTTTAGACCTATTTCAGTGGATTGGGCAAGTTCATTGCCAAAAAACAAGAAACGGTTCCAGAGGCATAAATTCGTGCATTAAATGCACCACGACATGTCTTCGCAATGGTTGGGGTGCAACAACGAATCGCACGAAACCACTCCAAACATGAGGTTTGGACCCATTTCAGTGTATTGGGCAAGATTGTTGTGAAACAACAAGAAACAGATCTGGAGGCACAAACCCGTGCATTAAATGCACCTTGATACCCGTTTTTGCAATGGGTGGGGTGCAACAATGAAATCATGCGAAACCACCGCAAACATGAGTTTTGGACCTAAAATAGTGGGTTGGGCAAGTTCGCTGCGGAAAATAAGGAACGGGTCTGGAGGCATGAACTCGTGTTTTTAATGCACCTTGATACTTGTTTTCACAGCGGGTTGAGTGCGGCAATGAAAAGCTGCGAAACCACCATAAAGATTAGTTTTGGACCAATATCAGTGGATTGGGTAAGTTCATTGCCAAAAAATAAGAAACGGTTTTTTGAGGCATAAACTCGTGCATTAAATGCACCTCGATACCTGTCTTCGCAATGGGTGGGGTGCAACAACAAATCGCACGAAACCACTCCAAACAAGAGTTTTGGACACATTTCAGTGGATTGGCAAGATTGTTGTGAAACAACAAGAAACGGATCTGGAGGCATAAACTCGTGCATTAAATGCACCTTGATACCCATTTTTGCAATGGGTGCGGTGGAAAAATGAAATCGTGCAAAACCACCGCAAACATGAGTTTTGGACCTAAAATAGAGGATTGAACAAATTTGTTGCAAAAAATAAGAAATGGGTCTGGATGCATGAACTCGTGCATTAAATGGACCTAGATACTAATTTTCGCAACGGGTTGAGTGCGGTAATGAAAAGCTGCAAAACCACCAAAAAGATTAGTTTTGGTCCTATATCATTGGATTGGGCAAGTTCGTTGCCAAAAAAGAAGAAACGGTTCCAAAGGCATAAACTCATGCATTAAATGCACGTCGATACCTGTATTAGCAGGGGTGCAACAACAAATCGCACAAAACCACCCCAAACATGAGTTTTGGACCCATTTCAGTGGATTGGGCAAGATTGTTAAGAAACAATAAGAAACGGATCTGGAGGCATAAACTCGTGCATTAAATGTACCTTGATACCCGTTTTTGCAATGGGTGCGGTGCAACAATGAATCCGTAAAACCACCGCAAACATGAGTTTTGGACCTAAAATAGTGGATTGGGCAAGTTCGTTGCGAAAAATAAGAAATGGGTCTAGAGGCATGAACCATGCATTAAATGCACCCAGATACTAATTTTCGCAACGGGTTGAGTGCGGCAATGAAAAGCTGGAAAACCACCAAAAAGATTAGTTTTAGACCTATATGAGTGGATTGGGCAAGTTCGTTGCCAAAAAACAAGAAACGGTACCAGAGGCATAAACTCGTGCATTAAATGCTCCTTGATATGTCTTCGCAATGGTTGGGTTGCAACAACGAATCGCAGGAAACCACTCCAAACATGAGGTTTGCACCCATTTCAGTGGATTGGGCAAGATTGTTGTGAAACAACAAGAAACGGATCTGGAGGCATAAACTCGTGCATCAAATGCACCTTGATACCCGTTTTTGCAATGGGTGGGGTGCAACAGTGATATCGTACGAAACCACCACAGACATGAGTTTTGGACCTAAACTTTTGGGTTGGGCAAGTTCGTTGCGGAAAATAAGAAATGGGTCTGGAGGCATGAACTCGTGCTTGAAATGCACCCAGATACTAATTTTCGCAACGGGTTGAGTGCGGCAATGAAAAGCTGCAAAACCATCAAAAATATTAGTTTAGGCCCTATATCAGTGGATTGGGCAAGTTCGTTGCCAGAAAACATGAAACGATTCCAGAGGCACAAACTCGTGCATTAAATGCACGTCGATACCTGTCTTCGCAATGGGTGGGGCGCAACAATGAATCGCACAAAACCACCCCAAACATGAGTGTTGGACCCATTTCAGTGGATTGGGCAACATTGTTGAGAAACAAAAAGAAACGGATCTGGAGGCATAAACTCATGCATCAAATGCTCCTTGATACCCATTTTGCAATGGGTGGGTGCAATAATGAAATCGCACGAAACCACCGCAAAGATGAGTTTTGGACCTAAAATAGTGGATTAGGCAAGTTTGTTGTGAAAAATAAGAAATGGGCCTGGAGGCATGAACTCGTGCATTAAATGCACCTAGATACTAGTTTTCACAACGGGTTGAGTGCGGCAATGAAATGCTGCGAAACTACCAAAAAGATTAGTTTTGGACCTATTTCAGTGGATTGGGCAAGTTTGTTGCGAAAAAAATAAGAAACGGTTCCAGAGGCAAAAACTCGTGCATTAAAGGCACGTCGATACCTGTCTTCGCAATTGGTGGGGTGCAACAACGAATCTCACGAAACCACTCCAAACATGAGTTTTGGACCCATTTCAGTGGATTGGGCGAGATTGTTGCGAAACAGTAAGAAACGGATCTGGAGGCATAAACTCGTGCATCAAATGCACCTTGATACCCGTTTTTGCATTGGGTGGGGTGTAACAATGAAATCGTGCGAAACCACCACAAACATGAGTTTAGGACCTAAAATAGTAGATTTGGCAAGTTCATTGCCAAAAAATAAGAAATGGGTCTAGAGGCATAAACTCGTGCATTAAATGCACCTCAATACCTCTCTTCGCAATGGATGGTGTGCAACAGTGAAATCGCATGAAACCACCCCAAACATGAGTATTGGACCTAAAATAGTGAATTGGGCAAGTTTGTTCCGAAAAAACCAGAAAGGATTCTAGAGGCATGAACTGGTGCATTAAATGCACCTCGATACAAGTTTTTGCAATGGGTTGGTTGTCGCAACGATATAGCACGAATCCACCAAAAACATGAGTTTTGGACCTATATTAGTGGTTTGGGAATGTTCGTTGTGAAAAAACAAGAAACGGTTCCGGTGGCATAAACTCATGCATTAAATGCACCCAGATACCTATTTCCGTAACGGGTTGGGTGCAACAATGAAATGGCACAAAACTACCCAAAATGTGACTTTTAGACCTAAAGTAGTGGATTGGGCATGTTCATTGCTAAAAGCACAACAAACTGTTCTAGATGCGTAAACTCATGTATTAAATGCACCTCGATACTCGTTTTGGCAATGCGTTGGGTGCAATAATGAAATCACACGAAACCACCCAAAACATGAGTTTTAGACATAAAATAGTGGATTGGGCAAGTTTGATGCAAAAAAACAAGAAACAGTTCTCGAAGCATAAACTCATGCATAAAATGCACCGCGATGCTAGTTTTCGCATCGGGTTGGGAGCGGCAACGAAATGGCGTGAAACCAATAAAACATGAGTTTTGGACCAATACCAGTGGATTGTTCATGTTTGTTGTCAAAAAACAAGAAACGGTTCCAGAGGCATACACTCGTGCATTAAATGCACCTCCATTACTGTGGGGGTGCAACAACGAAATCACACGAATCCACCCTATACATGAGTTTTGGACCTAAAATAGTGGATTTGGCAAGTTTGTTGCGAAAAAATACGAAACAGATCTAGAGGCATAAACTCGTGCAATAAATGCACCTTGATACTCGTTTTTGCAATATATGGGGTGCAACAATGAAATCGCACGAAATCACCGCAAACATGAGTTTTGGACCTAAAATAGTGGATTAGGCAAGTTTCTTGTGAAAAATAAGGAGCGGGTCTGGAGGCATGAACACGTGCATTAAATGCACCCTGATACTTGTTTTCCCAACGGGTTGAGTGCGGTAATTAAATGCTGCGAAACCACCAAAAAGATTAGTTTTGGACCTATATCAGTGGATTGGGCAAGTTCGTTGCCAAAAAATAAGAAACGGTTCCAAAGGCATAATCTCGTGCATTAAATGCACCTCGATACCTGTCTTCGCAATGGGTGGGGGCAACAACGAATCGCACGAAACCACCCCAAACATGAGTTTTGGACCCATTTCATTGGATTGGGCAAGATTGTTGAGAAACAACAAGAAACGGATCTGGAGGCATAAACCCATGCATTAAATGCACCTTGATACCTATTTTTGCAATGGGTGGGGTGCAACAATGAAATCGCACGAAAGCACCGCAAACATGACTTTTGGACCTAAAATAGTGGATTAGGCAAGTTTCTTGTGAAAAATAAGGAACGGGTCTGGTGGCATGAACTAGTGTATTAAATGCACCCTGATACTAGTTTTCACAGCGGGTTGAGTGCGGCAGAGAAATGCTGCGAAACCACCAAAAAGATTAGTTTTGGACCTATAATAGTGGATTGGGCATGTTCGTTACCAAAAAATAAGAAACGGTTCCAGAGGCATAAACTCGTGCATTAAATGCACCTCGATACCTGTCTTCGCAATGGGTGGGGAGCAACAACGAATCGCACGAAACCACTCCAAACAAGAGTTTTGGACACATTTCAGTGGATTGGCAAGATTGTTGTGAAACCACAAGAAACGGATCTGGAGGCATAAATGTGATGCCCCCGGCATCTCGAAAGTCTTAACACGCGATTAGATTAGCGGTAGTCAAGGATTTGGCTTAATGATGTTTAGAGAAGAGCAACAACTAGGCTAGTAAATCACGAAGTCAAAATTTTCTAGTGAAATATGCAAAACCCTTGAGTGCACATGTGACTATAGTTCAAAATATAATGTGATTTGGACCAAACTCTTTATAACAAACTTGTAGATAATTTTATGTGGATCAACTTTGGTATTGAGTGTGGTAACATGCACAAAGGTTTAGGTGCAGTTTTGAGTCGATTAATGAAAAAGCAGAAATCTGCCTAAACTTGATCGGTAAGGAAAATTCAAATTTCAAAGGAACAAAAGTCCCTATCATGCAAAACATCATATAAGAAAGTTGTAGATAATTAAAAACCACACAACATTGGTATAATACTTTTTCTCTGAAAATGAGCTTCAAAAACTATGAAATTTGGGCAGAGGCCATATTAACATGTGTAGGCTCTGTATAAATTTTGGTAGCCCTAGCATTGGCTGTTTAATTACTATTCTACCCTTGTCTTATATTTAAGCATGTATTTAATTTAAGAAAAGTTTACTATGGTGAAAAATGTTCCAAGTGACTTTAGGGGCTTGATATGAGCTCTAGGTTATGACCATAACTCACTGCTAGCATAGGAGGTGGTACATGTAAGGTTTTGACTCTGATTTGAAAATGGTAGAAATAATGCAAATTTACGTAAATAATAGAAAATGTGAGACTAGTATATCCAATAAAAACCCCCACACTTATCATAATAATCTTAATGACTAAATAACTATTGCATGTTTTATCGGCTCACATCACCATGTTAGCTTTATGATTGACAACTTGATTTTTGTATATGTGTTCTTGTGAGATTGCACATACACGATTGCTTCGGGTCCATAAAAGTAATATTAATGCTAGTGCCAGTCGGGATGTTTTGATTGAGCTAGTAATCCATTACATGCGTAACTAGATGTTTGCCTCATATTTTGCTTAATCAGTTGTATGCTTGATGATCGTGCATCTCATTCACTATGTCATGCATAGCATTCATATAGCGACGCTTATTGCAGATACGTGATTGAGAAGCAAGTGTGAGAAACTACTTCGAGCAACGGTGGTCCAGAAGGTCAAGTAAGCCCCAGACACGACCTGGAGAGCACATCAGTCGTGTTTGGAAGGAGGAGTTGCCCAAGTGATCAAGGGGTTGCCTGGGGCAAAGCCTCACAACCCGGCAAACTAACTTTAGTTTAGTTTGTTCAAGTTATCAACAACAAAGGTAGGCCCCTTAGGCATATACACCTACCTAGGGAATCTCACCATCCTTTATTTGATTGTGCAATTACGTTCAGGTGTTGTTTGGAACCCCACCTGCATAAATACCTGATATCCTATGTAGAATGGATAGAACAAAGTCTATGCTTAGCCATGCTTAGACGGTAGAAGACGAGCGAAGATATTCACTCGCGAGATGATAGGACTCAAAATGTTTCACAAAAATTTAATACGAGAGAAATATGATATGACGTGATGAAAAGATGAGACCGGGCGGAGATATGAGTATGTTACGATGAGAAATGACATGGATAGTCTGGTAAACTCCGCCCAAGTCGTTTAAGGCCCGATTCGCTGTTCGCCTGCTGATCAGCATAATATTGCTATAGTGCTTATCCGGGATAATGGACCGGTGAAAGTCTTACTCGTGCCATCCGAAGAACAGAGACAGGTTCCTACCATTCTTGTTGGAGGGAGTTAGGCCTAGGGGAGCTTGTACTCGAGGGAGGGCTGACCCGGTGCGGCCGTGGTATCGCTCCTAAGGGAGGGCTGACCCGGTGCGGCCGTGGTATCGCTCCTGAGAGGGCAAAACCCGGGGGAATGGCGGGATTGAATCAAACTTGGGATGGGACGAGTGGAGATGGGGGCTATATGTGGGAACGCGATTGCTAGTAAGCATATACCCCTGGCATGATAGTTATTCCCGGGAATTAAAAATCGATTCGAATCGCTGATGCTCACCAGGTGTGAGAATGCCAGTATCGCACATGGGCAACGTAGTAATAACTTTAATATCTTGTTCATTTAATCATGCTTTTTATATTACATGTTTGTACTTGTATGTTACATTTCCACAAGCTCCTTTATGATGACATATGTGTTGGGATGATGATATATATGAGCTATGGATGATGATAATAACTATAATGAACCAAATGAGGCTTATACTTTAGAAATAAATGATACTTGAAAGTAATGACTCACTTCTAGTAAGCTTGCGCGGGTTAGAGTCCAGTCCACAAAAAGCCTTGCATACTCTCAAATGTGTCGGGTTGAAACCGCCCACGGGTAAGTCCTACGAGTACCTCACGTACTCACCCCTACGTTGTTGATGTTTTTATTTCAGGAGCTTCATGATCGAGAATGACAATGGTGGGCTCAATGTCATGGCTCGATGTTTTATTTTCCGCTGCAAGAGTATATCAGTATTACGTTACGGTTTCCGCTGCGAGGTTATTTTGGAATTCTATTTCAGTATGATTGTACCCCATTTTGAGTAAATATTCTTAAACAAATCAATCTATGTTTGTATGAAATGATGGGTTGTTGTAATTGTTGTGGCTCTTTCGAGGGCTTAACGTGTGTGATGTCGGTATCCCTGGGTGATGGTTGCATTGAGTGCCCTTTTGGGTAGCTCGACGGATGACCGGGTTTAGTTCGGCCTAACCACACTGCAAGCCAGAGGTGGCAGGTGTGCTTAGTTCGGATTAAATCGGCGGTTCCGCCACAATATACTCATGCATCAAATGGGGATTGGCAAGATTGTTGTGAAACCACAAGAAACGGATCTGGAGGCATAAACTCATGCATCAAATGCACCTTGATAACCATTTTTGCAATGGGTGGGGTGGAACAATTAAATCGTGCGAAACCACCGCAAACATGAGTTTTGGACCTAAAATAGAGGATTGGGCAAATTTGTTGCAAAAAATAAGAAATGGTTCTGGAGGCATGAACTCGTGCATTAAATGGACCCAGATACGAATTTTCGCAACGGGTTGAGTGCAGCAATGAAAAGCTGCAAAACAACCAAAAATATTAGTTTCGGCGCTATATCATTGGATTGGGCAAGTTCGCTGCAAAAAACAAGAAACGGTTCCAGAGGCATAAACTCGTGCATTAAATGCACCTCGATATCTGTCTTCGCAATGGGTGGGGTGCAACAACGAATCGCACGAAAGTGCTCCAAACATTAATTTTGGATAAATTTCAGTGGATTGGGCAAGATTGTTGTGAAACAACAAGAAACGAATCTGGAGGCATAAACTCGTGCATCAAATGCACCTTGATACCCATTTTTGCAATGGGTGGGGTGCAACAATGAAATCGTGCGAGACCACTGCAACATGAGTTTTGGACCTAAAATAGAGGATTGGGCAAATTTGTTGCGAAAAATAAGAAATGGGTCTGCAGGCATGAACTCGTGCATTGAATGGACCCAGATACTAATTTTCGCAACAGGTTGAGTGCAGCAATGAAAAGCTGCGAAACCACCAAAAAGATTAGTTTTGGCGCTATATCATTGGATTGGGCAAGTTCGTTGCAAAAAACAAGAATCGGTTTTAGAGGCATAAACTCGTGTATTAAATGCACCTCGATACCTGTCTTCTCAATGGGTGGGGTGCAATAACGAATCGCACGAAACCACCCAAAACAAGAGTTTTGGACCCATTTCAGTGGATTGGGCACGATTGTTGAGAAACAACAAGAAACGGATCTGGAGGCACAAACTCGTGCATTAAATGCACCTTGATACCCATTTTTGCAATGGGTGGGGTGCAACAATGAAATTGCAGGAATCCATCGCAAACATGAGTTTGGAACCTAAAATAGTGGATTAGACAAGTTTGTTGTGAAAAATAAGAAACGGGTCTAGTGGCATGAACTCGTGCAATAAATGGACCCTGATACTAGATTTCACAATGGGTTGAGTGCGGCAATGAAATGCTGCGAAACCACCAAAAAGATAAGTTTCGGACCAATATAAGTGGATTGGGCATGTTCGTTGCCAAATAACAAGAAACGGTTCCAGACGCATAAACTCGTGTATTAAATGCACCTCGATACCTGTCTTCGCAATGGGTGGGGTGCACCAACGAATCGCAGGAAACCACTCCAAACATGAGTTTTGGACCCATTTCAGTCGATTGGGCAAGATTGTTGCGAAACTACAAGAAACGGATCTGGAGGCATAAACTCGTGCATCAAATGCACCTTGATACCCATTTTTGCAATGGGTGGGGTGCAACAATGAATCTATGAAACAACCGCAAACATCAATTTTGGACCTAAAATAGTGGATTGGGCAAGTTCTTTGCGAAAAATAAGAAATGGGTCTAGAGGCATGAACTCATGCATTAAATGCACCCAGATACTAATTTTCGCAACGAGTTGAGTGCGGAAATGAAAAGCTGGAAAACCACCAAAAAGATTAGTTTTACACCTATATCAGTGGATTGGGCAAGTTCGTTGCCAAAAAACAAGAAACGGTTCCAGAGGCATAAACTTGTGCATTAAATGCACCTCGATATGTCTTGGCAATGGTTGGGGTGCAACAACGAATCGCACGAAACCACTCCAAACATGAGGTTTGCACCCATTTCAGTGGATTGGTCAAGATTGTTGTGAAACAACAAGAAACAGATCTGGAGGCATAAACTCGTACATCAAATGCACCTTGATACCCGTTTTTGCAATGGGTAGGGTGCAACAATGAAATCATGCGAAACCACTACAAACATGAGTTTTTGACCTAAAATAGTGGGTTGGGCAAGTTCGTTGCGGAAAATAAGAAATGGGTCTGGAGACATGAACTCATGCATGAAATGCACCCAGATACTAATTTTCGCAACGGGTTGAGTGCGGCAATGAAGAGCAGCAAAACCACAAAAAAGATTAGTTTTGGCCCTATATCATTGGATTGGGCAAGTTCGTTGCCAAAAAGCAAGAAATGGTTCCAGAGGCATAAACTCGTGCATTAAATGCACCTCGATACATGTCTTCGCAATGGGTGGGGCGCAACAATGAATCTGTCCCACCCGGTTTTAAGAAAAAAACCAAGTGCTAACTATGTATGTGCCAGGATCAGGTTAACCACATACACAACATAAACAAAAGTAATAACACAACCAGTACTTTAACTTAATAGCATAACGAAGTATTACAGACCATAAATGTCTTTAACGAAAACCGAGTATCTTAACGAAACGAATTAACTAAGCGATAGCGGAAGATGACCATGCTCCACAGGCGACTGACGGATGCCACACTAGCCTAGAACTCGTCATAGTCTTGGAACTCCTGGTTAGGATCACCATAGCTCCCCTCTGGATCTGAGCAGCGGTTGCAATGGATGCAACGTAGTATAAAACAAAGCAAGGGTGAGTACATGCCGTACCCAACAAGTATTCCGTTTAGCCTAAAAGTGGACTGGCTTTATAGTGGATAGGCATAGCGGTTGCTTTTAGTTGATCTGAATTTTATGACTAGCATTGATTAGTATAAACCCAGCCCATAATTAAGATAACATAAAAGCAGTAAAGTAAATAATGATAAACCATTGACCAGTTGTTCACCATATCCACCATCACTTCCTTTTTCACACCATACACCCCTTTTATTTTAAAACTCTCATTTGTGAGGGTCCAGGCCGCTCTTAACCGTGAGCATGGCTGGTATATCAGTTTTAAACAGTCTCGAGAAGTTGTACAACTTTACCCACAAGTCATGATCTCCATTTGACCGAGGTTTGCAAAGCCCTATTTATTCACTTGCCTTTGATGAATCGGCAGGGTTTCATTACGAGACCTTTACAAAGAATTCCTAGAGTATAGCCGCCCGTTCCAGGTTTCCGTTACCCAGGCATAAAAGTCCCCTCCCGAAAGGTGACTGACAAAAAACCAAATAAACCAAACTGCACCCACTCAGGAGAGCGACTCTTATACGCGTCAACGCTCCTCTTACGCCATCTTTCAGGTAGGCAAACCACCCGCTCTAGTTCATCTAATTAATCAGTCAAGGGCGTCCCATTCCACCCCTTGTGGTTGTACTGTTTTACTGGGTGGTCGCTCGGCGAACCGATCCTTAGGGTGAGGCAATCGAGCAAACCCACAAAACATGCTCAAATCCCCATGTTGCAAAGTAACCAAATTATATCATCATTGTCTCATTAATTAATCAATATTAGCAACATGAGTAAAATGTGTTGAGCAACAGCATTAAATTAAACATCACAGCCCTCCCACAGGATGAAATATTGACAGAAAAATAAGTGGCTAGTCATCCTTAAGTTTTCAATGTGAATAGGACATAGGTCAAAGAATACTTGCCTTCCTCAACAAAGAATTACTCAGGATCTTCCCAAGATTGATTATGAGAAAAACAACCGGTTCGTCTCCTACACATTGCACACATAAGCAATAAGCACAATATGACTAAAACAGTACACCAAACATCATAAACAGAGACTAAAAAGAGTTTAGGATCAATCTACACTTTACTACGATTCCGTAGGTTCAAGAATCACTTAAAATGGAGTTAAAACGCAAAAGATATGCATAAAACAATATTAAAGGATTAAAATAAACGAGAATTAAATCTAAAACGGCGACGACGGGTTGGCCGGCTCCACTATCTGGGCACGGCGGAGGCTCGCCGGAGCTCCGCGTATCCACGGCTCTGGTGGGCTGGGGTGAACAGGACGGGCGCGCGAGCAAATGCAGGATACGGCAAAGCAGGCCGGACGGTTGCAGCGGTGGCGCATCGGAGGCGCAACGACCAGCGGCGGCTGGTGACGGGATGGCATGGCGGGGCGATGCGAAGCACGACAATGGACAAGAACTGGCTGGTAGGGTTCTTCACCTCAAAACGAAGCTACGGGTGCAGATCGGTTCGACGAAGAGGTAGCGACGGTGAACGGCGACGAACAACAGCGGCTACTGTACGAAACATCGGTGCGGTGAGCCAAGATCAACGGAAGAGAATGAGATTCAGACCAAGATTAGACACTCCACCTGACGGAGAAGATTAACAGCCAAGTACCGTCGGCAGTGGTGGCTTGTGGAGGCGACAATCAGCAACGTAACGCTCGATGAACGGTGCGGCAAGCTGGATCGTGATGGCGGCTGCAAGGGTTAGGGCTTCGGTAGGCACGGACGTCGGGTTTCGGCCCTTTATATCTGGCAGCGCTAGTGGCTTGCGGAAAAGGAAAGGGGCAAAAAAAACAAAGGGACGACGCGGCAATCCGGTTCGATACGGACTCCGGCTCGATACGGACTCAGCGTCCCTATCGTCCAGAGCACATGCGAGTAGCAGGGAAAAGGAACGGTGGTTTGGACTGCTGCTGGGTTGCGTTGGTCTGCTGGCCTGCTGATGGGTTGTTCCTCTAGCCGAACCAAACGAGAAGCTGAACTGCTGCTGCGCTAGGCCAAGGAAAAAGCGAGAGAACGAGAGCGCTGGTTCTCAGCTTGGGCCAAAACCAAAAAACAGAGGAAAAGGAAAAAACATTTTAAGAGTTCTAAACGAATGAATTTAAATTCAAATATGAATCACCACAAATCACCCAATAAAAATATGCAGCGGCATGTATGATCAAACAAATAATCCCTATGATTTCTTTTACCTGATCAATTGGAAAATGCATAAATAGATATGGTGTCATGCGTAAACACCCAACTCTAAATGAATTAAATTATTTGACCAAGGATTTTAATGTATCAAAAAAATCAGGGTGTTACAGAATCGCACGAAACCACCCCAAACGTGAGTTTTGAACCCATTTCAGTGGATTAGGCAACATTGTTGAGAAACAACAAGAAATGGATGTGGAGGCATAAACTCATGCATTAAATACACCTTGATACCCGTTTTGCAATGGGTGGGGTGCAACAATGAAATCGCACAAAACCACCGTAAACATGAGTTTTGGACCTAAAATAGTGGATTAGGCAAATTTGTTGTGAAACATAAGAAATGGGACTATAGGCATGAACTCGTGCATTAAATGCACCTAGATACTAGTTTTCACAACGGGTTGAGTGCGGCAATGAAATGCTGCGAAACCACAAAAAAGATTAGTTTTGGACCTATATCAGTGGATTGGGCAAGTTTGTTGCCAAAAAAATAAGAAACGGCTCCAGAGCCAAAAACTCGTGCATTAAAGGCATCTCGATACCTGTCTTCGCAATTGGCGGGGTGCAACAATGAATCCCACGAAACCACTCCAAACATGAGTTTTGGCCCATTTCAGTGGATTGGGCGAGATCATTGCGAAACAGCAAGACACGGATCTGGACGCATAAACTCGTGCATCAAATGCACCTTAATACCCGTTTTTGCATTGGGTGGGGTGTAACAATTAAATCGTGCGAAACCACGGCAAACATGACTTTAGGACCTAAAATAGTGGATTGGGCAAGTTCATTGCCAAAAAATAAGAAACGGTTCCAGAGGCATAAACTCGTGCATTAAAAGCACCTCGATACCTGTCTTCGCAATGGGTGGGGCGCAACAATGAATCGCACGAAACCACCCGAAACATGAGTTTTGGACCCATTTCAGTGGATTGGGCAACATTGTTGAGAAAAAACGAGAAAACGGATCTGGAGGCATAAACTCATGCATCAAATGCACCTTGATACCCATTTTGCAATGGGTGGGGTGTAACAATGAAACCGCACGAAACCACCGCAAAGATGAGTTTTGGACCGAAAATAGTGGATTCGGCAAGTTTGTTGTGAAAAATAAGAAATGGGACTATAGGCATGAACTCCTGCATTAAATGCACCTATATACTAGTTTTCACAACGGGTTGAGTGTGGCAATGAAATGCTGCGAGACCACCAAAAAGATTAGTTTTCGACCTATATCAGTGGATTGGGCAAGTTTGTTGCAAAAAAAATAAGAAACGGTTCTAGAGGCAAAAACTCGTGCATTAAAGGCACCTCGATACCTGTCTTCGCAATTGGTGGGGTGCAACAACGAATCTCACGAAACCACTCCACACACGAGTTTTGGACCCATTTCAGTGGATTGGGCGAGATAGTTGCGAAACAGCAAGAAACGGATCTGGAGGCATAAACTCGTGCATCAAATGCAACTTGATACTCGTTTTTGCGTTGGGTGGGGTGTAACAATGAAATCGTGCGACACCACCGCAAACATGAGTTTAGGATCTAAAATAGTGGATTAGGCAAGTTCATTGCCAAAAAATAAGAAACGGTTCCAGAGGCATAAACTCGTGCATTAAATGCAGCTCGATACCTCTCTTCGCAATGGATGGTGTGCAACAATGAAATCGCATGAAACCACCCCAAACATGAGTATTGGACCTAAAATAGTGAATTGGGCAAGTTTGTTCCAAAAAAAACCAGAAAGGATTCTAGAGGCATGAAGTCATGCATTAAATGCACCCCGATACAAATTTTTGCAACGGGTTGGTTGTCGCAACGATATAGCGCGAATCCACTAAAAACATGAGTTTTGGACCTATATTAATGGTTTGGGAATGTTCGTTGCGAAAAAACAAGAAAAGGTTCCGGTGGCATAAACTCATGCATTAAATGCACCCAGATACCTATTTCCGTAATGGGTTGGGTGCAACAATGAAATGGCACAAAACCACCAAAATGTGAGTTTTAGACTTAATGTAGTGGATTGGGCATGTTCATTGCTAAAAGCACAAAAAATTGTTCTAGATGCATAAACTCCTGTATTAAATGCACCTCGATACCCGATTTCGCAATGCGTCGGGTGCAATAATGAAATCACACGATACCACCCAAAACAAGAGTTTTGGACATAAAATAGTGGATTGGGCAAGTTTAATGTGAAAAAACAAGAAACAGTTCTCGAAGCATAAACTCATGCATTAAATGCACCGCGTGGCTAGTTTTCGCATCGGCTTGGGAGCGGCAACGAAATGGCGTGAAACCAATAAAACATGACTTTTGGACCAATATCAGTGGATTGTTCATGTTCGTTGTCAAAAAATAAGAAACGGTTCCAGAGGCATACACTCGTGCATTAAATGCACCTCGATTACTGTGGGGTGCAACAATGAAATCTCATGAATCCACCCTAAACTTGAGTTTTGGACCTAAAGTAGTGGATTTGGCAAATTTGTTGCGAAAAAATACAAAACAGATCTAGAAGCATAAACTCGTGCAATAAATGCACCTTGATACTCGTTTTTGCAATGGGTGGGGTGCAACATTAAAATCGCAGGAAACCACTGCAAACATGAGTTTTGGACCTAAAATAGTTGATTGGGCAAGTTTGTTGCGAAAAATAAGAAAACGGGTCTCGAGGCATGAACTTGTGCATTAAATGCACGCTGATACTAGTTTTCGCAACGGGTTGAGTGCGGCAATTAAATGCTGCGAAACCACCAAAAAGATTAGTTTTGGACCTATATCAATGGATTGGACAAGTTCGTTGACAAAAAATAAGAAACGGTTCCAAAGGCATAAACTCGTGCATTAAATGCACCTCGATACCTGTCTTCGCATTGGGTGGGTTGCCACAACGAATCACACGAAACCACCACAAACATGAGTTTTGGACCCATTATAGTGGATTTGGCAAGATTGTTGTGAAACAATAAGAAATGGATCTGGAGGCATAAATTCGAGCATTAAATTCACCTTGATACCCGTTTTTGTAATGGATGGGGTGCAACAATGAAATCGCATGAAACCACCGCAAATATGAGTTTGGGCAAGTTTGTTGCGAAAAATAAGAAATGAGTCTGGAGGCATGGACTCGTACATTAAATGCACCCTGATACTAGTCTTCGAAACGGGTTGAGTGCGGCTATGAAATGCTGCGAAACCACCAAAAATTTTAGTTTTGGACCTATGTGGATTGGGCAAGATCGTTGCCAAAAAATAAGAAACGGTTCCAGAAGGCATAAACTAGTGCATTAAATGCATCTCGATACCTGTCTTCGCAATGGGTGGTGTGCAACAATGAAATCGCACAAAACCACCCCAAATATAAGTATTGGACATAAAATAGTGAATTGGGCAAGTTTGTTCTGAAAAAACCAGAAACGGTTCTAGAGCCATGAACTCGTCATTAAATGCACCTAGATACAAGTTTTTGCAAAGGGTTGGGTGTCACAACGAAATAGCACAAATCCACCAAAAACATGAGTTTTGGACCTATATTAGTGGTTTGGGAATGTTCGTTGCGGAAAAACAAAAAACGGTTCCAATGGCATAGACCCATGCATTAACTGCACCTAGATACCTGTTTCCACAAAGGGTCGGGTGCAACAATGAAATGGCACAAAACCACCCAAAATGTGAGTTTTAGACCTAAAGTAGTGGATTGGGCATGTTCATTGCAAAAAGCACTACAAACTATTCTTGATGCATAAACTCATGTATTAAATGCACCTCGATACCTAGTTTCGCAATGGGTCGGGTGCAATAATGAAATCGCACGAAACCACCCAAAACATGAATTTTGGACATAAAATAGTGGATTGGACAAGTTTGATGCAAAAAAACAAGAAACAGTTCTCGAAGCATAACCTCAGGCATTAAATGCACCGCGATGCTAGTTTTCGCATCGGGTTGGGTGCGGCAACGAAATGGCGTGAAACCAATAAAACATGAGTTTTGGACCAATATCAGTGGATTGGGCATGTTCGTTGTCAAAAAACAAGAAACAGTTCCAGAGGCATACACTCATGCATGAAATGTATCTCGATACCTATGGGGTGCAACAATGAAATCAAACGAATCCAACCTAAACATGAGTTTTGGACCTGAAATAGTGGATTTGGCAAGTTTGTTGCGAAAAAACAAGAAATAGATCTCGAGGCATAAACTCGTGCATTAAATGCACCTTGATACCCATTTTTGCAATGGGTGTGGTGCAACAATGAAATCGAACGAAACCACCCCAAACATGTGTTTTGAAACTAAAATAGTGGATTGGGCAAGTTTGTTGCGAAAAAATAAGCAACGGGTCTGGATGCATGAATTTGTGCATTAAATGCACCCTAATACTCGTTTGTGCAACGGGTTGAGTGCGGCAATGAAATGCTGCGAAACCACCAAAAAGATTAGTTTTGGACCTATATCAGTGGATTGAGCAAGTTTCGTTGCAAAAAAACAAGAAACGGTTCAAGAGGCAAAAACTCGTGCATTAAATGCACTTCGATACCTGGCAATGGGTGGGGTGCAACAACGAATCGCATGAAACCACCCCAAACATGAGTTTTGGACCCATTGCAGTGGGATTGGGCAAGATTGTTGTGAAACAACAAGAAATGGATCTGGAGGCATAAACTCGTGCATTAAATGCAAATTGATACCCGTTTTCACAATGGGTGGGGTGCAACAATGAAATCGCACGAAACCACCCCCAAACATGAGTTTTGAACCTAAAATAGTGGATTGGGCAAGCTTGTTGCGAAAAAATATCCAACGGGTCTGGTCGCATGAACTCGTGCATAAAATGCACCATAATACTAGTTTTCGCAACGGGTTGAGTGCGGCAATGAAATGATGCGAAACCAACAAAAAGATTAGTTTTGGACCTATATCAGTGGATTGGGCAAGTTCGTTGCGAAAAAAATAAAAAACGGTTCCAGAGGCGTAAACTCGTGCATTGAATACACCTTGATACTTGTCTTCGCTGGGGTTCAACAAAGAATAGGCATGAGACCACCACAAACATGAGTTTTGGACCCATTTCAGTAGATTGGTCAAGATTATTGCAAACTATAAGAAACGGATCTGGAAGCATAATCTCGTGCATTAAATGCACCTTGATACCCGTTTTTGCAATGGGTGGGGTGCAACAATGAAATCGCACGAAACCACCGCAAACATGAGTTTTGGAACTAAAATAGTGGACTGGGCAAGTTTGTTGCGAAAACTAAGAAACGGGTTCGGACGGATGAACTCGTGCATTAAATGCACCCTGATTCAAGTTTTTGCAACGGGTTGAGTGCGGCAAAGAAATGCTGCGAAACCACCAAAAAGATTAGTTTTGGACCAATATCAGTGGATTGGGCAAGTTCGTTGCCAAAGAACAAGAAATGGTTCTAGAGGCAGAAACTCGTGCATTAAATGCCGGTTGATACCTGTCTTCGCAGGGGTGCAACAACGAATCTCACGAAACCACCCCAAACAAGAGTTTTGGTCCCATTTCAGTGGATTGGGCAAGATTGTTAAGAAACTACAAGAACCGGATCTAGAGGCATAAACTCGTGCATTAAATGCACCTTGGTACCCATTTTTGCAATGGGTGGGTTGCAACAATGAAATCGCACGAAACCACCGCAAACATGAGTTTTGGAGCTAAAATAGTGCATTGGGCAAGTTTGTTACAAAAACTAAGAAACTGGTCCGGAGGCATGAACTTGGGCATTAAATGCACGTCAATACCTATCTTCGCAGGGGTGCAACAACGAATCGCACGAAACCACCCCAAACATGAGTTTTGGACCCATTTCAGTGGATTGGGCAAGATTGTTGTGAAACTACAAGAAACGGATCTGGAGGCATAAACTCGTGCATTAAATGCACCTTGATGCCCGTTTTTGCAATGGGTGGGGTGCAACAATAAAAACGCACGAAACCAACCCAAACATGAGTTTTGAACCTAAATCTGTGGATTGGGCAAGTTTGTTGTGAAAACTAAGAAACGGGTCCGGAGGCATGAACTCGTGCATTAAATGCAGGTCGATACCTGTCTTCGTAGGGGTGCAACAACGAATCGCACGGAACCACCCCAAACAAGAGTTTTGCACCCAATTCAGTGGATTGGGCAAGATGGATGTGAAACAACAAGAAACGGATCAGGAGGCATAAACTCGTGCATTAAATGCATCTTGATACGCGTTTTCGCAATGGGTGGGGTGCAATAATAAAATCGCACGAAACCAACCCAAACATGAGTTTTGAACCTAAAATAGTGGATTGGACAAGTTTGTTGCGAAAAAATAAGCAACGGGTCTGGTCACATGAACTCGTGCAGAAAATGCATCCTAATACTAGTTTTCTGAACGGTTGAGTGCAGCAATGAAATGCTGCGAAACCAATAAAAAGACTAGTTTTGGACCTATATCGGTGGATTGGGCAAGTTCGGTGCGAAAAATCAAGAAACAGTTACAGAGGCAGAAACTCGTGCATTAAATGCACCTAGATACTTGTCTTCGCTGTGGTGCAACAAAGAATAGGCCAGAAACCACCCCAAACATGAGTTTTGGACCCATTTCAGTAGATTGGGCAAGATTATTGCAAACTATAAGAAACAGATTTGGAGGCATAATCTCGTGCATTAAATGCACCTTGATACCCGTTTTTGCAATGGGTGGGGTGCAACAATGAAATCGCACGTAACCACCGCAAACATGAGTTTTGGACCTAAAATAGTAGATTGGGCAACTTTGTAGCGAAAACTAAGAAACGGGTCCGGAGGCATGAACTCGAGCATTAAATGCACCCTGAAACTAGTTTTCGCAACAGGTTGAGTGCGTCAATGAAATGCTGCGAAACCACCAAAAAGATTAGTTTTGGACCTATATCAGTGGATTGGGCAAGTTCGTTGCCAAAAAATAAGAAACGGTTCCAGAGGAATAAACTCGTGCATTAAATGCACCTTGATACGCGTTTTCGCAATGGGTGGGGTGCGACAATGAAATCGCATGAAACAAACCCAAACATGAGTTTTGAACCTAAAACAGTGGATTGGGCAAGTTTGTTGCGAAAAAATAAGCAACGGGTTTGGTCGCATGAACTCGTACTTAAAATGCATCCTAATACTAGTTTTCTGAACGGTAGAGTGCAGCAATGAAATGCTACGAAACCAATAAAAAGATTAGTTTTGGACCTATATCAATAGATTGGGTAGGTTCGGTGCGAAAAAACAAGAAACGGTTCCAGAGGCATAAACTTGTGCATTAAATACACCTCAATACCTGTCTTCGCAGGGGTGCAACAACGAATCGCATGAAACCATCCCAAACATGAATTTTGGACCCATTCCAGTGGATTGCGCAAGATCGTTGTGAAACTACAAGAAACGGATCTGGAGGCATAAACTCGTGGATTAAATGCACCTTGATACGCGTTTTCGCAATGGGTGGGGTGAAGCAATAACGAATCGCACGAAACCAACCCAAACATGAGTTTTGAACCTAAAATAGTGGATTGGGCAAGTTTGTTGTGAAAACTAAGAAACGGGTCCGGAGGCATGAACTCGTGCATTAAATGCACCCTGAAACTAGTTTTCGCAACGCGTTGAGTGCGGCAATGAAAAGATGCGAAACCACCAAAAAGATTAGTTTTAGACCCATATCAGTGGATTGGGCAAGTTCGTTGCGAAAAAACAAGAAACGGTTCCAGAGGCATAAACTTGTGCATTAAATGCACGTCGATACCTGTCTTCGCAGGGGTGCAACAACGAATCACACCAAACCAACCCAAACATCAGTTTTGGACCCATTTCAGTGGGTTACGCAAGATTGTTGTGAAACTACAAGAAACGGAACTGGAGGCATAAACTCGTGCATTAAATGCACCTTGATACGCGTTTTTGCAATGAGTGGGGTGAAGCAATAACGAATCGCACGAAACCATCCCAAACATGGGTTTTGAACCTAAAATAGTGGATTGGGCAAGTTTGTTGCAAAAACTAAGAAACGGGTCCGGAGGCATGAACACGTGCATTAAATGCAACCTGAAACTAGTTTTCGCAACGGGTTGAGTGCGGCAATGAAATGCTGCGAAACCACCAAAAAGATTAGTTTTGGACCCATATCAGTGGATTTGGTAAGTTCGTTGCCAAAAAACAAAAAACGGTTCCAGAGGCATAAACTCGTGCATTAAATGCACGTCGATACCTGTCTTCGCAGGGGTGCAACAACGAATCGCATGAAACCTCCCCAAACATGAGTTTTGGACCCATTCCAGTGGATTGCGCAAGATTGTTGTGAAACTACAAGAAACGGATCTGGAGGCATAAACTCGTGCGTTAAATGCACCTTGATACGCGTTTTCGCAATGGGTGGGGTGCAACAATAAAATCGCACGAAACCAACCCAAACATGAGTTTTGAACCTAAAATAGTGGATTGGGCAAGTTTGTTGCGAAACAATAAGCAACGGGTCTGGTCGCATGAACTCGTACATAAAATGCACCGTAATACTAGTTTTCTGAACGGTTGAGTGCAGCAATGAAATGCTACGAAACCAATGAAAAGATTAGTTTTGGACCTATATTAGTGGATTGGGCAAGTTTGGTGCGAAAAAACAAGAAACGGTTCTAGAGGCACAAACTTGTGCATTAAATGCACCTCAATACCTGTCTTCGCAGGGGTGCAACAACGAATCGCACGAAACCACCCCAAACATGAATTTTGGACCCATTCCAGTTGATTGCGCAAGATTGTTGTGAAACTACAAGAAACGGATCTGGAGGCATAAACTCGTGCATTAAATGCACCTTGACACGCGTTTTCACAATGGGTGGTGTGAAACAATAACGAATCGCATGAAACCAACCCAAACATGAGTTTTGAACCTAAAATAGTGGATTGGGCAACTTTGTTGCGAAAACTAAGAAACGGGTCCGGAGGCACGAACTCGTGCATTAAATGCACCCTGAAACTAGTTTTCGCAACGGGTTGAGTGCGGCAATGAAATGCTGCGAAACCACCAAAAAGATTAGTTTTGGACCCATATCAGTGGATTGGGCAAGTTCGTTGCCAAAAAACAAGAAACGGTTCCAGAGGCATAAACTTGTGCATTAAATGCACGTCGATACCTGTCTTCGCAGGGGTGCAACAACGAATCACACGAAACCACCCCAAACATGAGTTTTGGACCCATTTCAGTGGATTAGGCAAGATTGTTGTGAGACTACAAGAAACGGATCTGGAGGCATAAACTCGTGCATTAAATGCACCTTCATACGCGTTTTCGCAATGGGTGGGGTGCAACAATAAAATCGCACGAAACCAACCCAAATATGAGTTTTGAACCTAAAATAGTGGATTGGGCAAGTTTGTTGCGAAAAAATAAGCAACGGGTTTGGTCGCATGAACTCATACTTAAAATGCATCCTAATACTAGTTTTCTGAACGGAAGAGTGCAGCAATGAAATGCTACGAAACCAACAAAAAGATTAGTTTTGGACCTATATCAGTGGATTGGGTAGGTTCGGTGCGAAAAAACAAGAAACGGTTCCAGAGGCATAAACTTGTGCATTAAATGCACCTCAATACCTGTCTTCGCAGGGGTGCAACAACGAATCGCACGAAACCACCCCAAACATGAATTTTGGACCCATTCCAGTGGATTGCGCAAGAGTGTTGTGAAACTACAAGAAATGGATCTGGAGGCATAAACCCGTGGATTAAATGCACCTTGATACGTGTTTTCGCAATGGGTGGGGTGAAGCAATAACGAATCGCACAAAACCAACCCAAACATGAGTTTTGAACCTAAAATAGTGGATTGGGCAACTTTGTTGTGAAAACTAAGAAACGGGTCCGGAGGCATGAACTCATGCATTAAATGCACCCTGAAACTAGTTTTCGCAACGGGTTGCGTGCGGCAATGAAATGATGCGAAACCACCAAAAAGATTAGTTTTGGACCCATATCAATGGATTGGGCAAGTTCGTTGCGAAAAAACAAGAAACGGTTCCAGAGGCATAAACTTGTGCATTAAATGCACGTCGATACCTGTCTTCGCAGGGGTGCAACAATGAATCCCACGAAACCAACCCAAACATGAGTTTTGGACCCATTTCAATGGATTACGCAAGATTGTTGTGAAACTACAAGAAACGGAACTGGAGGCATAAACTCGTGCATTAAATGCACCTTGATACGCGTTTTTGCAATGAGTGGGGTGAAGCAATAACGAATCGCACGAAACCAACCCAAACATGAGTTTTGAACCTAAAATAGTGGATTGGGCAAGTTTGTTGCAAAAACTAAGAAACGGGTCCGGAGGCATGAACTCGTGCATTAAATGCACCCTGAAACTAGTTTTCGCAACGGGTTGAGTGCGGCAATGAAATGCTGCGAAACCACCAAAAAGATTAGTTTTCGACCTATATCAGTGGATTGGGCAAGTTCGTTGCCAAAAAATAAGAAACGTTTCCAGAGGAATAAACTCGTGCACTAAATGCACCTCGATACCTGTCTTCGCAGGGGTGCAACAACGAATCACACGAAACCACCCCAAACATGAGTTTTGGACCCATTTCAGTGGATTAGGCAAGATTGTTGTGAAACTACAAGAAACGGATCTGGAGGCATAAACTCGTGCATTAAATGCACCTTGATACGCGTTTTCGCAATGGGTGGGGTGCAACAATAAAATCGCACGAAACCAACCCAAATATGAGTTTTGAACCTAAAATAGTGGATTGGGCAAGTTTGTTGCGAAAAAATAAGCAACGGGTTTGGTCGCATGAACTCATACTTAAAATGCATCCTAATACTAGTTTTCTGAACGGAAGAGTGCAGCAATGAAATGCTATGAAACCAACAAAAAGATTAGTTTTGGACCTAGATCAGTGGATTGGGTAGGTTCGGTGTGAAAAAACAAGAAACGGTTCCAAAGGCATAAACTTGTGCATTAAATGCACCTCAATACCATTCTTCGCAGGGGTGCAACAACGAATCGCACGAAACCACCCCAAACATGAATTTTGGACCCATTCCAGTGGATTGCGCAAGAGTGTTGTGAAACTACAAGAAATGGATCTGGAGGCATCAACCCGTGGATTAAATGCACCTTGATACGTGTTTTCGCAATGGGTGGGGTGAAGCAATAACGAATCGCACAAAACCAACCCAAACATGAGTTTTGAACCTAAAATAGTTGATTGGGCAACTTTGTTGTGAAAACTAAGAAACGGGTCCGGAGGCATGAACTCGTGCATTAAATGCACCCTGAAACTAGTTTTCGCAACGGGTTGCGTGCGGCAATGAAATGATGCGAAACCACCAAAAAGATTAGTTTTGGACCCATATCAATGGATTGGGCAAGTTCGTTGCGAAAAAACAAGAAACGGTTCCAGAGGCATAAACTTGTGCATTAAATGCACGTCGATACCTGTCTTCGCAGGGGTGCAACAACGAATCCCACGAAACCAACCCAAACATGAGTTTTGGACCCATTTCAGTGGATTACGCAAGATTGTTGTGAAACTACAAGAAACGGAACTAGAGGCATAAACTCGTGCATTAATTGCACCTTGATACGCGTTTTTGCAATGAGTGGGGTGAAGCAATAACGAATCGCACGAAACCAACCCAAACATGAGTTTTGAACCTAAAATAGTGGATTGGGCAAGTTTGTTGCAAAAACTAAGAAACGGGTCCGGAGGCATGAACACGTGCATTAAATGGACCCTGAAACTAGTTTTCGCAACGTATTGAGTGCGGCAATGAAATGCTGCGAAACCACCAAAAAGATTAGTTTTGGACCTATATCAGTGGATTGGGCAAGTTCGTTGCCAAAAAATAAGAAACGGTTCCAGAGGAATAAACTCGTGCATTAAATGCACCTTGATACGCGTTTTCGCAATGGGTGGGGTGCGACAATGAAATCGCATGAAACAAACCCAAACATGAGTTTTGAACCTAAAACAGTGGATTGGGCAAGTTTGTTGCGAAAAAATAAGCAACGGGTTTGGTCGCATGAACTCGTACTTAAAATGCATCCTAATACTAGTTTTCTGAACGGTAGAGTGCAGCAATGAAATGCTACGAAACCAATAAAAAGATTAGTTTTGGACCTATATCAATAGATTGGGTAGGTTCGGTGCGAAAAAACAAGAAACGGTTCCAGAGGCATAAACTTGTGCATTAAATGCACGTCGATACCTGTCTTCGCAGGGGTGCAACAATGAATCCCACGAAACCAACCCAAACATGAGTTTTGGACCCATTTCAATGGATTACGCAAGATTGTTGTGAAACTACAAGAAACGGAACTGGAGGCATAAACTCGTGCATTAAATGCACCTTGATACGCGTTTTTGCAATGAGTGGGGTGAAGCAATAACGAATCGCACGAAACCAACCCAAACATGAGTTTTGAACCTAAAATAGTGGATTGGGCAAGTTTGTTGCAAAAACTAAGAAACGGGTCCGGAGGCATGAACTCGTGCATTAAATGCACCCTGAAACTAGTTTTCGCAACGGGTTGAGTGCGGCAATGAAATGCTGCGAAACCACCAAAAAGATTAGTTTTCGACCTATATCAGTGGATGGGGCAAGTTCGTTGCCAAAAAATAAGAAACGTTTCCAGAGGAATAAACTCGTGCACTAAATGCACCTCGATACCTGTCTTCGCAGGGGTGCAACAACGAATCACACGAAACCACCCCAAACATGAGTTTTGGACCCATTTCAGTGGATTAGGCAAGATTGTTGTGAAACTACAAGAAACGGATCTGGAGGCATAAACTCGTGCATTAAATGCACCTTGATACGCGTTTTCGCAATGGGTGGGGTGCAACAATAAAATCGCACGAAACCAACCCAAATATGAGTTTTGAACCTAAAATAGTGGATTGGGCAAGTTTGTTGCGAAAAAATAAGCAACGGGTTTGGTCGCATGAACTCATACTTAAAATGCATCCTAATACTAGTTTTCTGAACGGAAGAGTGCAGCAATGAAATGCTATGAAACCAACAAAAAGATTAGTTTTGGACCTAGATCAGTGGATTGGGTAGGTTCGGTGTGAAAAAACAAGAAACGGTTCCAAAGGCATAAACTTGTGCATTAAATGCACCTCAATACCATTCTTCGCAGGGGTGCAACAACGAATCGCACGAAACCACCCCAAACATGAATTTTGGACCCATTCCAGTGGATTGCGCAAGAGTGTTGTGAAACTACAAGAAATGGATCTGGAGGCATCAACCCGTGGATTAAATGCACCTTGATACGTGTTTTCGCAATGGGTGGGGTGAAGCAATAACGAATCGCACAAAACCAACCCAAACATGAGTTTTGAACCTAAAATAGTTGATTGGGCAACTTTGTTGTGAAAACTAAGAAACGGGTCCGGAGGCATGAACTCGTGCATTAAATGCACCCTGAAACTAGTTTTCGCAACGGGTTGCGTGCGGCAATGAAATGATGCGAAACCACCAAAAAGATTAGTTTTGGCCCCATATCAATGGATTGGGCAAGTTCGTTGCGAAAAAACAAGAAACGGTTCCAGAGGCATAAACTTGTGCATTAAATGCACGTCGATACCTGTCTTCGCAGGGGTGCAACAACGAATCCCACGAAACCAACCCAAACATGAGTTTTGGACCCATTTCAGTGGATTACGCAAGATTGTTGTGAAACTACAAGAAACGGAACTAGAGGCATAAACTCGTGCATTAATTGCACCTTGATACGCGTTTTTGCAATGAGTGGGGTGAAGCAATAACGAATCGCACGAAACCAACCCAAACATGAGTTTTGAACCTAAAATAGTGGATTGGGCAAGTTTGTTGCAAAAACTAAGAAACGGGTCCGGAGGCATGAACACGTGCATTAAATGGACCCTGAAACTAGTTTTCGCAACGTATTGAGTGCGGCAATGAAATGCTGCGAAACCACCAAAAAGATTAGTTTTGGACCAATATCAGTGGATTGGGCAAGTTCGTTGCCAAAAAATAAGAAACGGTTCCAGAGGAATAAACTCGTGCATTAAATGCACCTTGATACGCGTTTTCGCAATGGGTGGGGTGCGACAATGAAATCGCATGAAACAAACCCAAACATGAGTTTTGAACCTAAAACAGTGGATTGGGCAAGTTTGTTGCGAAAAAATAAGCAACGGGTTTGGTCGCTTGAACTCGTACTTAAAATGCATCCTAATACTAGTTTTCTGAACGGTAGAGTGCAGCAATGAAATGCTACGAAACTAATAAAAAGATTAGTTTTGGACCTATATCAATAGATTGGGTAGGTTCGGTGCGAAAAAACAAGAAACGGTTCCAGAGGCATAAACTTGTGCATTAAATACACCTCAATACCTGTCTTCGCAGGGGTGCAACAACGAATCGCACGAAACCATCCCAAACATGAATTTTGGACCCATTCCAGTGGATTGCGCAAGATCGTTGTGAAACTACAAGAAACGGATCTGGAGGCATAAACTCGTGGATTAAATGCACCTTGATACGCGTTTTCGCAATGGGTGGGGTGAAGCAATAACGAATCGCACGAAACCAACCCAAACATGAGTTTTGAACCTAAAATAGTGGATTGGGCAAGTTTGTTGTGAAAACTAAGAAACGGGTCCGGAGGCATGAACTCGTGCATTAAATGCACCCTGAAACTAGTTTTCGCAACGCGTTGAGTGCGGCAATGAAAAGATGCGAAACCACCAAAAAGATTAGTTTTAGACCCATATCAGTGGATTGGGCAAGTTCGTTGCGAAAAAACAAGAAACGGTTCCAGAGGCATAAACTTGTGCATTAAATGCACGTCGATACCTGTCTTCGCAGGGGTGCAACAACGAATCACACCAAACCAACCCAAACATCAGTTTTGGACCCATTTCAGTGGGTTACGCAAGATTGTTGTGAAACTACAAGAAACGGAACTGGAGGCATAAACTCGTGCATTAAATGCACCTTGATACGCGTTTTTGCAATGAGTGGGGTGAAGCAATAACGAATCGCACGAAACCATCCCAAACATGGGTTTTGAACCTAAAATAGTGGATTGGGCAAGTTTGTTGCAAAAACTAAGAAACGGGTCCGGAGGCATGAACACGTGCATTAAATGCAACCTGAAACTAGTTTTCGCAACGGGTTGAGTGCGGCAATGAAATGCTGCGAAACCACCAAAAAGATTAGTTTTGGACCCATATCAGTGGATTTGGTAAGTTCGTTGCCAAAAAACAAAAAACGGTTCCAGAGGCATAAACTCGTGCATTAAATGCACGTCGATACCTGTCTTCGCAGGGGTGCAACAACGAATCGCATGAAACCTCCCCAAACATGAGTTTTGGACCCATTCCAGTGGATTGCGCAAGATTGTTGTGAAACTACAAGAAACGGATCTGGAGGCATAAACTCGTGCGTTAAATGCACCTTGATACGCGTTTTCGCAATGGGTGGGGTGCAACAATAAAATCGCACGAAACCAACCCAAACATGAGTTTTGAACCTAAAATAGTGGATTGGGCAAGTTTGTTGCGAAACAATAAGCAACGGGTCTGGTCGCATGAACTCGTACATAAAATGCACCGTAATACTAGTTTTCTGAACGGTTGAGTGCAGCAATGAAATGCTACGAAACCAATGAAAAGATTAGTTTTGGACCTATATTAGTGGATTGGGCAAGTTTGGTGCGAAAAAACAAGAAACGGTTCTAGAGGCACAAACTTGTGCATTAAATGCACCTCAATACCTGTCTTCGCAGGGGTGCAACAACGAATCGCACGAAACCACCCCAAACATGAATTTTGGACCCATTCCAGTTGATTGCGCAAGATTGTTGTGAAACTACAAGAAACGGATCTGGAGGCATAAACTCGTGCATTAAATGCACCTTGACACGCGTTTTCACAATGGGTGGTGTGAAACAATAACGAATCGCATGAAACCAACCCAAACATGAGTTTTGAACCTAAAATAGTGGATTGGGCAACTTTGTTGCGAAAACTAAGAAACGGGTCCGGAGGCACGAACTCGTGCATTAAATGCACCCTGAAACTAGTTTTCGCAACGGGTTGAGTGCGGCAATGAAATGCTGCGAAACCACCAAAAAGATTAGTTTTGGACCCATATCAGTGGATTGGGCAAGTTCGTTGCCAAAAAACAAGAAACGGTTCCAGAGGCATAAACTTGTGCATTAAATGCACGTCGATACCTGTCTTCGCAGGGGTGCAACAACGAATCACACGAAACCACCCCAAACATGAGTTTTGGACCCATTTCAGTGGATTAGGCAAGATTGTTGTGAGACTACAAGAAACGGATCTGGAGGCATAAACTCGTGCATTAAATGCACCTTCATACGCGTTTTCGCAATGGGTGGGGTGCAACAATAAAATCGCACGAAACCAACCCAAATATGAGTTTTGAACCTAAAATAGTGGATTGGGCAAGTTTGTTGCGAAAAAATAAGCAACGGGTTTGGTCGCATGAACTCATACTTAAAATGCATCCTAATACTAGTTTTCTGAACGGAAGAGTGCAGCAATGAAATGCTACGAAACCAACAAAAAGATTAGTTTTGGACCTATATCAGTGGATTGGGTAGGTTCGGTGCGAAAAAACAAGAAACGGTTCCAGAGGCATAAACTTGTGCATTAAATGCACCTCAATACGTGTCTTCGCAGGGGTGCAACAACGAATCGCACGAAACCACCCCAAACATGAATTTTGGACCCATTCCAGTGGATTGCGCAAGAGTGTTGTGAAACTACAAGAAATGGATCTGGAGGCATAAACCCGTGGATTAAATGCACCTTGATACGTGTTTTCGCAATGGGTGGGGTGAAGCAATAACGAATCGCACAAAACCAACCCAAACATGAGTTTTGAACCTAAAATAGTGGATTGGGCAACTTTGTTGTGAAAACTAAGAAACGGGTCCGGAGGCATGAACTCATGCATTAAATGCACCCTGAAACTAGTTTTCGCAACGGGTTGCGTGCGGCAATGAAATGATGCGAAACCACCAAAAAGATTAGTTTTGGACCCATATCAATGGATTGGGCAAGTTCGTTGCGAAAAAACAAGAAACGGTTCCAGAGGCATAAACTTGTGCATTAAATGCACGTCGATACCTGTCTTCGCAGGGGTGCAACAATGAATCCCACGAAACCAACCCAAACATGAGTTTTGGACCCATTTCAATGGATTACGCAAGATTGTTGTGAAACTACAAGAAACGGAACTGGAGGCATAAACTCGTGCATTAAATGCACCTTGATACGCGTTTTTGCAATGAGTGGGGTGAAGCAATAACGAATCGCACGAAACCAACCCAAACATGAGTTTTGAACCTAAAATAGTGGATTGGGCAAGTTTGTTGCAAAAACTAAGAAACGGGTCCGGAGGCATGAACTCGTGCATTAAATGCACCCTGAAACTAGTTTTCGCAACGGGTTGAGTGCGGCAATGAAATGCTGCGAAACCACCAAAAAGATTAGTTTTCGACCTATATCAGTGGATTGGGCAAGTTCGTTGCCAAAAAATAAGAAACGTTTCCAGAGGAATAAACTCGTGCACTAAATGCACCTCGATACCTGTCTTCGCAGGGGTGCAACAACGAATCACACGAAACCACCCCAAACATGAGTTTTGGACCCATTTCAGTGGATTAGGCAAGATTGTTGTGAAACTACAAGAAACGGATCTGGAGGCATAAACTCGTGCATTAAATGCACCTTGATACGCGTTTTCGCAATGGGTGGGGTGCAACAATAAAATCGCACGAAACCAACCCAAATATGAGTTTTGAACCTAAAATAGTGGATTGGGCAAGTTTGTTGCGAAAAAATAAGCAACGGGTTTGGTCGCATGAACTCATACTTAAAATGCATCCTAATACTAGTTTTCTGAACGGAAGAGTGCAGCAATGAAATGCTATGAAACCAACAAAAAGATTAGTTTTGGACCTAGATCAGTGGATTGGGTAGGTTCGGTGTGAAAAAACAAGAAACGGTTCCAAAGGCATAAACTTGTGCATTAAATGCACCTCAATACCATGTCTTCGCAGGGGTGCAACAACGAATCGCACGAAACCACCCCAAACATGAATTTTGGACCCATTCCAGTGGATTGCGCAAGAGTGTTGTGAAACTACAAGAAATGGATCTGGAGGCATCAACCCGTGGATTAAATGCACCTTGATACGTGTTTTCGCAATGGGTGGGGTGAAGCAATAACGAATCGCACAAAACCAACCCAAACATGAGTTTTGAACCTAAAATAGTTGATTGGGCAACTTTGTTGTGAAAACTAAGAAACGGGTCCGGAGGCATGAACTCGTGCATTAAATGCACCCTGAAACTAGTTTTCGCAACGGGTTGCGTGCGGCAATGAAATGATGCGAAACCACCAAAAAGATTAGTTTTGGACCCATATCAATGGATTGGGCAAGTTCGTTGCGAAAAAACAAGAAACGGTTCCAGAGGCATAAACTTGTGCATTAAATGCACGTCGATACCTGTCTTCGCAGGGGTGCAACAACGAATCCCACGAAACCAACCCAAACATGAGTTTTGGACCCATTTCAGTGGATTACGCAAGATTGTTGTGAAACTACAAGAAACGGAACTAGAGGCATAAACTCGTGCATTAATTGCACCTTGATACGCGTTTTTGCAATGAGTGGGGTGAAGCAATAACGAATCGCACGAAACCAACCCAAACATGAGTTTTGAACCTAAAATAGTGGATTGGGCAAGTTTGTTGCAAAAACTAAGAAACGGGTCCGGAGGCATGAACACGTGCATTAAATGGACCCTGAAACTAGTTTTCGCAACGTATTGAGTGCGGCAATGAAATGCTGCGAAACCACCAAAAAGATTAGTTTTGGACCCATATCAGTGGATTTGGCAAGTTCGTTGCCAAAAAACAAGAAACGGTTCCAGAGGCATAAACTCGTGCATTAAATGCACGTCGATACCTGTCTTCGCAGGGGTGCAACAACGAATCGCACGAAACCACCCCAAACATGAGTTTTGAACCTAAAATAGTGGATTGGGCAAGTTTGTTGCAAAAACTAAGAAACGGGTCCGGAGGCATGAACACGTGCATTAAATGCACCCTGAAACTAGTTTTCGCAACGTATTGAGTGCGGCAATGAAATGCTGCGAAACCACCAAAAATATTAGTTTTGGACCCATATCAGTGGATTTGGCAAGTTCGTTGCCAAAAAACTAGAAACGGTTCCAGAGGCATAAACTCGTGCATTAAATGCACGTCGATACCTGTCTTCGCAGGGGTGCAACAACGAATCGCACGAAACCACCCCAAACATGAGTTTTGGACCCATTCCAGTGGATTGCGCAAGATTGTTGTGAAACAACAAGAAACGGATCTGGAGGCATAAACTCGTGCATTAAATGCACCTTGATACTCATTTTCGCAATGGGTGGGGTGCAAAAATGAAATCGCACGAAACCACCGCAAACATGAGTTTTGAACCTAAAATAGTGGATTGGGAAAGTTTGTTGCGAAAACTAAGAAACGGGTCTGGTCGCATGAACTTGTGCATTAAATGCACCCTGATACAAGTTTTCTGAATGGGTTGAGTGCGGCAATGAAATGCTCTGAAACCAAGAAAAAGATTAGTTTTGGACCTATATCAGTGTATTGGGCAAGTTCGTTGCGAAGAAACAAGCAACAGTTATAGAGGCATAAACTCGTGCATTAAATGCACCTTGATACTTGTCTTCGCTGAGGTGCAACAAAGAATAGGCACGAAACCACCCCAAATGTGAGTTTTTGACCCATTTCAATAGATTGGGCAAGATTATTGCAAACTATATGAAACGGATCTGGAGGCATAATCTCGTGCATTAAATGCACCTTGATACCCGTTTTTGCAATGGGTGGGGTGCAACAATGAAATCGCCCGAAACCACCGCAAACGTGAGTTTTGGACCAAAAATAGTGGATTGGGCAAGTTTGTTGCGAAAACTAAGAAACGGGTCTGGTCGCATGAACTCGTGGATTAAATGCACCCTGATACTAGTTTTCTGAACGGGTTGAGTGCGGCAATGAAATGCTCCGAAACCAACAAAAAGATTAGTTTTGGACCTATATCAGTGTATTGGGCAAGTTCGTTGCGAAAAAACAAGAAACGGTTATAGAGGCATAAACTCGTGCATTAAATGCACCTCGATACGTGTCTTCGCTGGGGTGCAACAAAGAATAGGCACGAAACCACCCCAAACATGAGTTTTGGACCCATTTCAGTAGATTGGGCAAGATTATTGCAAACTATAAGAAACGGATCAAGAGGCATAATCTCGTGCATTAAATGCACCTTGATACCCGTTTTTGTAATGGGTGTGGTGCAACAATAGAATCGCACGAAACCATCCCAAACATGTGTTTTGAACCTAAAATAGTGGATTGGGCAAGTTTGTTGCGAAAAAATAAGCAACAGGTCTGGTCGCATGAACTCGTACATAAAATGCACCCTAATACTAAGAAACGGGTCCGGAGGCATGAACTCGTGCATTAAATGCACCCTGAAACTAGTTTTCGCAACAGGTTGAGTGCGGCAATGAAATGCTGCGAAACCACCAAAAAGATTAGTTTTCGACCTATATCAGTGGATTGGGCAAGTTCGTTGCCAAAAAATAAGAAACGTTTCCAGAGGAATAAACTCGTGCACTAAATGCACCTCGATACCTGTCTTCGCAGGGGTGCAACAACGATTCACACGAAACCACCGCAAACATGAGTTTTGGACCCATTTCAGTGGATTAGGCAAGATTGTTGTGAAACTACAAGAAACGGATCTGGAGGCATAAACTCGTGCATTAAATGCACCTTGATACGCGTTTTCGCAATGGGTGGGGTGCAACAATAAAATCGCACGAAACCAACCCAAATATGAGTTTTGAACCTAAAATAGTGGATTGGGCAAGTTTGTTGCGAAAAAATAAGCAACGGGTTTGGTCGCATGAACTCATACTTAAAATGCATCCTAATACTAGTTTTCTGAACGGAAGAGTGCAGCAATGAAATGCTACGAAACCAACAAAAAGATTAGTTTTGGACCTAGATCAGTGGATTGGGTAGGTTCGGTGTGAAAAAACAAGAAACGGTTCCAGAGGCATAAACTTGTGCATTAAATGCACCTCAATACCTGTCTTCGCAGGGGTGCAACAACGAATCGCACGAAACCACCCCAAACATGAATTTTGGACCCATTCCAGTGGATTGCGCAAGAGTGTTGTGAAACTACAAGAAATGGATCTGGAGGCATAAACTCGTGGATTAAATGCACCTTGATACGTGTTTTCGCAATGGGTGGGGTGAAGCAATAACGAATCGCACAAAACCAACCCAAACATGAGTTTTGAACCTAAAATAGTTGATTGGGCAACTTTGTTGTGAAAACTAAGAAACGGGTCCGGAGGCATGAACTCGTGCATTAAATGCACCCTGAAACTAGTTTTCGCAACGGGTTGCGTGCGGCAATGAAATGATGCGAAACCACCAAAAAGATTAGTTTTGGACCCATATCAATGGATTGGGCAAGTTCGTTGCGAAAAAACAAGAAACGGTTCCAGAGGCATAAACTTGTGCATTAAATGCACGTCGATACCTGTCTTCGCAGGGGTGCAACAACGAATCCCACGAAACCAACCCAAACATGAGTTTTGGACCCATTTCAGTGGATTACGCAAGATTGTTGTGAAACTACAAGAAACGGAACTGGAGGCATAAACTCGTGCATTAAATGCACCTTGATACGCGTTTTTGCAATGAGTGGGGTGAAGCAATAACGAATCGCACGAAACCAACCCAAACATGAGTTTTGAACCTAAAATAGTGGATTGGGCAAGTTTGTTGCAAAAACTAAGAAACCATCCCAAACTTGTGTTTTGAACCTAAAATAGTGGATTGGGCAAGTTTGTTGCGAAAAAATAAGCAACAGGTCTGGTCGCATGAACTCGTACATAAAATGCACCCTAATACTAAGAAACGGGTCCGGAGGCATGAACTCGTGCATTAAATGCACCCTGAAACTAGTTTTCGCAACGGGTTGAGTGCGGCAATGAAATGCTGCGAAACCACCAAAAAGATTAGTTTTCGACCTATATCAGTGGATTGGGCAAGTTCGTTGCCAAAAAATAAGAAACGTTTCCAGAGGAATAAACTCGTGCACTAAATGCACCTCGATACCTGTCTTCGCAGGGGTGCAACAACGAATCACACGAAACCACCCCAAACATGAGTTTTGGACCCATTTCAGTGGATTAGGCAAGATTGTTGTGAAACTACAAGAAACGGATCTGGAGGCATAAACTCGTGCATTAAATGCACCTTGATACGCGTTTTCGCAATGGGTGGGGTGCAACAATAAAATCGCACGAAACCAACCCAAATATGAGTTTTGAACCTAAAATAGTGGATTGGGCAAGTTTGTTGCGAAAAAATAAGCAACGGGTTTGGTCGCATGAACTCGTACTTAAAATGCATACTAATACTAGTTTTCTGAACGGGTTGAGTGTGGCAAAGAAATGCTCCGAAACCAACAAAAAGATTAGTTTTGGACCTATATCAGTGTATTGGGCAAGTTCATTGCAAAAAAACAAGAAATGGTTACAGAGGCATAAACTCGTGTATTAAATGCACCTCGATAATTGTCTTCGCTGGGGTGCAACAAAGAATAGGAATGAAAGAAAACCAAACATGAGTTTTGGACCGATTTCAGTAGATTGGGCAGGATTATTGCAAACTATAAGAAATGGATCTGGAGGCATAATCTCGTGTATTAAATGCACCTTGATACCCGTTTTTGCAATGGGTGGGGTGCAACAATGAAATCGCACGAAACCACCGCAAACATGAGTTTTGGACCTAAAATAGTGGATTGGGCAAGTTTGTTGCAAAAACCAAGAAACGGGTTCGGGGGCATGAACTCGTGCATTAAGTGCACCTTGATACCAGTTTTCACAACGGGTTGAGTGCGGCAATGAAATGCTGCGAAACCACCAAAAATATTAGTTTTGGACCCATATCAGTGGATTTGGCAAGTTCGTTGCCAAAAAACAAGAAACGGTTCCAGAGGCATAAACTCGTGCATTAAATGCACGTCGATACCTGTCTTCGCAGGGGTGCAACAACGAATTGCACGAAACCACCCCAAACATGAGTTTTGGACCTAAAATAGTGGATTGGACAAGTTTGTTGCGAAAAAATAAGCATCGGGTCTGGTCGTGTGAAGTCGTGCATAAAATGCACCGTAATACTAGTTTTCTGAATGGGTTGGGAGCGGCAATGAAATGCTGCGAAACCAACAAAAAGATTAGTTTTGGACCTATATCAGTGGATTGGGCAAGTTCGGTGCGAAAAACCAAGAAACGGTTCCTGAGGCATAAACTTGTGCATTAAATGCACCTCTAAACCTGTCTTCGCTGGGGTGCAACAACGAATCACACGAAACCACCCCAAACATAAGTTTTGGACCCATTTCAGTAGATTGGGCATGGTTGTTGCAAAACTACAAGAAACGGATCTGGAGGCATAAACTCGTGCAATAAATGCACCTTGATACACTTTTTGCAATTCGTGGGGTGCAACAACGAAATCGCACGAAACCACCGCAAACATGAGTTTTGAACCTAAAATATTGGATTGGGCATGTTTGGTGCGAAAACTAAGAAACGGGTCTAGTCGCATGAACTTGTGCATTAAATGCACCCTGATACTAGTTTTCTGAACGGGTTGAGTGCGGCAATGAAATGCTCCGAAGCCAACAAAAAGATTAGTTTTGGACCTATATCAGTGTATTGGGCAAGTTCGTTGCGAAAAAACAAGAAACGGTTACAGAGGCATAAACTCGTGCATTAAATGCACCTAGATACTTGTCTTCGCTGGGGTGCAACGAAGAATAGGCACGAAACCACCCCAAACATGAGTTTTGGACCCATTTCATTAAACTATAAGAAACGGATCTGTAGGCATAATCTCGTGCATTAAATGCACCTTCATACCCGTCTTTTACAATGGGTGGGGTGCAACAATGAAATCGCACGAAACCACCGCAAACATGAGTTTTGGACCTAATATAGTGGATTGGGCAAGTTTGTTGCGAAAACTAAGAAACGGGCGTTAAATGCACCTCGATACCTATCTATGTTGGGGTGCAACAACGAATCGCACGAAACCACGCCAAACAAGAGTTTTGGACCCAGTTCAGTGGATTGGGCAAGATTGTTGCGAAACTACAAGAAACGGATCTAGAGACATAAACTCGTGCATTAAATGCACCTTGGTACCTGTTTTTGCAATGGGTGGGGTGCAACAATGTAATCGCACGAAACCACCGCAAACATGAGTTTTGGACCTAAAATAGTGGATTGGGCAATTTTGATGCGAAAACTAAGAAACAGGTCCGGAGGCACGAACTCGTGCATTAAATGCGCCCTGATACTAGTTTTCTCAATGGGTTGAGTGCGGCAATGAAATCCTGCGAAACCACCAAAAAGATTAGTTTTGGACCTATATCAGTGGATTGGGCAAGTTCGTTGCCAAAAAACAAGAAACAGTTCCGGAGGCATAAACTCGTGCATTAAATGCACGTCGATACCTGTCTTCGCAGGGGTGCAACAACGAATCGCACGAAACCACCCCAAACATGACTTTTAAACCTAAAATAGTATCGAATCACCTCGATACTTGTCTTCGCTGGGGTGCAAGAAAGAATAGGCACGAAACCACACCAAACATGAGTTTTTGAGCCATTTCAGTAGATTGGGCAAGATTATTGCAAACTATAAGAAACGGATCTGAAGGCATAATCTCGTGCATTAAATGCACCTTGGTTGCAATAATGAAATCGCACGAAACCAGCGCAAACATGAGTTTTGGATCTAAAATAGTGGATTGCGCAATTTTGATGAGAAAACTAAGAAACAGGTCCGGAGGCATGAACTCGTGCATTAAATGCACCCTGATACTAGTTTTCGCAACGGGCTGAGTGCGGCAATGAAATGCTGCGAAACCACCAAAAAGATTAGTTTTGCACCTATATCAGTGGATTGGGCAAGTTCGTTGCCAAAAAACAAGAAACGGTTCCTGAGGCATAAACTGGTGCATTAAATGCACGTCGATACCTGTCTTCGCAGGGGTGCAACAACGAATCCCACGAAACCGACCCAAACATGAGTTTTGGACCCATTTTAGTGGATTGGGCAAGATTGTTGTGAAACAATAAGAAACGGATGTGGAGGCATAAACTCATGCATTAAATGCACCTTGATACGCGTTTTCGCAATGGGTGGGGTGCGACAATGAAATCGCATGAAACAAACCCAAACATGAGTTTTGAACCTAAAACAGTGGATTGGGCAAGTTTGTTGCGAAAAAATAAGCAACGGGTTTGGTCGCATGAACTCGTGCATAAAATGCACCCTAATACTAGTTTTCTGAATGGGTTGAGTGCGGCAATGAAATGCTGCGAAACCAACAAAAAGATTAGTTTTGGACCTATATGAGTGGATTGGGCAAGTTCGGTGTGAAAAACCAAGAAACCGTCCAGAGGCACAAACTTGTGCATTAAATGCACCTCGATACCTGTCTTCACAGGGGTGCAACAACGAATCGCACGAAACCACCCCAAACAAGAGTTTTGCACACATTTCAGTGGATTGGGCAAGATTGTTGCGAAACTACAAGAAACGGACTTGGAGGCATAAACTCGTGCACTAAATGCACCTTGCTACCCGTTTTTGCAATGGGTGGGGTGGAACAATGAAATCGCACGAAACCACCGAAAACATGAGTATTGGACCGAAAATAGTGGATTTGGCAAGTTTGTTGCAAAAACTAAGAGACGGGTCTGGAGGCATGAACTCGTGCATTAAATGCACCCTGATACTAGTTTTCGCAATGGGTTGAGTACGGCAATGAAATGCTGCGAAACCACCAAAAAGATTAGTTTTGGACCTATATCAGTGGATTGGGCAAGTTAGCTGCCAATAAACAAGAAACGGTTCCAGAGGCACAAACTCGTGCATTAAATGCAGGTGGATACCTGTCATCGTAGGGGTGCAACAACGAATCGCACAAAATCACCCCAAACATGAGTTTTCGAACCATTTCATTGGAATGGGCAAGATTGTTGTGAAACAACAAGAAAGGGATCTGGAGGCACAAAATCGTGCATGAAATGCACCTTGATACGCGTTTTCGCAATGGGTGGGGTGCAACAATGAAATCTTACGAAACCAACCCAAACATGAGTTTTGAACCGAAAACAGTGGATTGGGCAAGTTTGTTGCGAAAAAATAAGCAACGGGTTTGGTCGCATGAACTCATGCATAAAATGCACCCTAATACTAGTTTTCTGAATGGGTTGAGTGCGGCAATGAAATGCTACGAAACCAACAAAAAGATTAGTTTTGGACCTATACCAGTGGATTGGGCAAGTTCGGTGTGAAAAACCAAGATACGGTTCCAGAGGCACAAACTTGTGCATTAAATGCACCTCCAAACCCGTCATCGCGGGGGTGCAACAACGAATCGCACGAAACAACCCCAAACAAGAGTTTTGGACACATTTCAGTGGATTGCGCAAGATTGTTGCGAAAACTACAAGAAACGGACCTGGACGCATAAACTCGTGCACTAAATGCACCTTGCTACCCGTTTTTGCAATGGGTGGGGTGCAACAATGAAATCGCACGGAAGCACCGCAAACATGAGTTTTGGAACTAAAATAGTGGATTGGGCAACTTTGTTGCGAAAACTAAGAAACAGGTCCGGAGGCATGAACTCATGCATTAAATGCACCCTGATACTAGTTTTCGCAACGGGCTGAGTGCGGCAATGAAGTGCTGCGAAAGCACCAAAAAGATTAGTTTTGGACCTATATCAGTGGATTGGGCAAGTTCGTTGCAAAAAAACAAGAAACGGTTCCAGAGGCATAAACTCCTGCATTAAATGCAGGTCGATACCTGTCTTCGCAGGGGTGCAACAACGAATCGCACGAAACCTCCCAAACATGAGTTTTGGACCCATTTCATTGGATTGGGCAAGATTGTTGTGAAACAACAAGAAACGGATCTGGAGGCATAAACTCATGCATTAAATGCACCTTGATACGCGTTTTCGCAATGGGTGTGGTGCAACAATGAAATCGCACGAAACATACCCAAACATGAGTTTCAACCTAAAACAGTGGATTGGGCAAGTTTGTTGCGAAAAAATATGCAACGGGTTTGGTCGCATGAACTCGTGCATAAAATGCACCCTAATACTAGTTTTCTGAATGGGTTGAGTGCGGCAATGAAATGCTGCGAAACCAACAAAAAGATTAGTTTTGGACCTATATCAGTGGATTGGGCAAGTTCGGTGTGAAAAACCAAGAAACGGTTCCAGAGGCACAAACTTGTGCATTAAATGCACCTCGATACCTGTCTTCGCGGGGGTGCAACAACGAATCGCAAGAAACCACACCAAACAAGAGTTTTGGACACATTTCAGTGGATTGGGCAAGATTGTAGCGAAACTACAAGAAACAGACCTGGAGGCATAAACTCGTGCACTAAATGCACCTTGCTACCCGTTTTTGCAATGGGTGGGCTGCAACAATGAAATCTCATGAAACCACCGCAAACATGAGTTTTGGAACTAAAATAGTGGATTAGGCAAGTTTGTTGCGAAAGCTAAGAAACGGGTCTGGAGGCATGAACTCGTGCATTAAATGCACCCTGGTACTAGTTTTCGCAACGGGTTGAGTGCGGCAATGAAATGCTGCGAAACCACCAAAAAGATTAGTTTAGGACCTATATTAGTGGATTGGGCAAGTTCGTTGCCAATAAACAAGAAATGGTACCAGAGGAATAGACTCCTGCATTAAATGCAGGTCGATACTTGTCTTCGCAGCGGTGCAACAATGAATCGCACGAAACCACCCCAAACATGACTTTTGGACTCATTTCATTGGATTGGGCAAGATTGTTGTGAAACAACAAGAAACGGATCTCGAGGCATAAACTCGTGCATTAAATTCACCTTGATACGCGTTTTCGCAATGGGTGGGGTGCAATAATGAAATCGCACGAAACCAACCCAAACATGAGTTTTGAACCTAAAACAGTGGATTGGGCAAATTTGTTCAAAAAAAATAAGCAACGGGTCTGGTCGCATGAACTCGTCCATAAAATGTACCCTAATACTAGTTTTCTGAACGGGTTGAGTGCGGCAATGAAATGTTGCGAAACCAACAAAAAGATTAGTTTTGGACCTATATCAGTGGATTGGGCAAGTTCGGTGTGAAAAAACAAGAAACGGTTCCAGAGGCATAAACTTGTGCGCTAAATGCACCTCGATGCCCGTCTTCGCTAGGGTGCAACAACGAATCGCACGAAACCACCCCAAACAAGAGTTTTGAACACATTTCTATGGATTGGGCAAGATTGTTGCGAAACTACAAGAAACAGATCTGGAGGCATATTCCCGTTTTTGCAATGGGTGGGGTGGAACAATGAAATCGCACGAAACCACCGAAAACATGAGTATTGGACCAAAAATAGTGGATTGCGCAAGTTTGTTGCGAAAACTAAGAGACGGGTCTGGAGGCATGAACTCGTGCATTAAATGCACCCTGATACTAGTTTTCTGAACGGGTTGAGTGCGGCAATGAAATGCTGCGAAACCAACAAAAAGATTAGTTTTGGACCTATATCAGTGGATTGGGCATGTTTGGTGAGAAAAATCAAGAAACGGTTCCAGAGGCATAAACTCGTGCATTAAATGCACCTCGATACCTGTCATCACTGGGGTGCAACAACAAATCGCACGAAACTACCCCAAACATGAGTTTTGGACCCATTTCAGTGGATTGGGCAAGATTGTTGCGAAACTACAAGAAACGGATCTGGAAGCATAAACTGGTGCATTAAATGCACCTTGATACCCATTTTTGCAATGGGTGGGGTTTAACAATGAAATCGCACGAAACCACCACAAATATGAGTTTTGGACCTAAAATAGTGGATTGGGCATGTTTGTTGCGAAAAATAAGAAACGTGTCAGGAGGCATGAACTCGTGCATTAAATGCATCCTAATACTAGTTTTCGCAACTGGTTGACTGCGGCAATGAAATACTACGAAACCACCAAAAAGATTGGTTTTGGGCCTATATCAGTGGATTGGGCCAGTTCGTTGCCAAAAAATAAGAAACGGCTCCAAAGGCATAAACTCGTGCCTTAAATGCACCACGATACCTATCTTCGCAATGGGTGGGGTACCACAATGAATCACATGACACGACCCCAAACATGAGTTTTGGACCCATTTCAGTGGATTGGGCAAGATTGTTGCGAAACTACAAGAAACGGATCTGGAGGCATAAACTCGTGCATTAAATGCACCTTGATGCCCGTTTTTGCAATGGGTGGGGTGCAACAATGAAATCGCACGAAAGCACCGCAAACATGAGTTTGGAACTAAAATAGTGGATTGGGCAAGTTTGTTGCGAAAACTAAGAAACGGGACCGAAGGCATGAACTCGTGCATTAAATGCACCCTGATACTAATTTTAGCAACGCGTTGAGTGCGGCAATGAAATGCTGCGAAACCACCAAAAAGATTAGTATTGGACCTATATCAGTGGATTGGGCAAGTTCGTTGCCATAAAACAAGAAACGGTTCCAGAGGCATAAACTCCTGCATTAAATGCAGGCCGATACCTGTCTTCGTAGGGGTGCAACAACGAATCGCACGAAAGCACCCCAAACATGAGTTTTGGACCCATTTCATTGGATTGGGCAAGATTGTTGTGAAACAACAAGAAAGGGATCTGGAGGCATAAACTCGTGCATGAAATGCACCTTGATACGCGTTTTCGCAATGGGTGGGGTGCAACAATGAAATCTTACGAAACCAACCCAAACATGAGTTTGGAACCTAAAACAGTGGATTGGGCAAGTTTGTTGCGAAAAAATAAGCAACGGGATTGGTCGCATGTACTCGTGCATAAAATGCACCCAACTACTAGTTTCTGAATGGGTTGAGTGCGGCAATGAAATGCTACGAAACCAACAAAAAGATTAGTTTTGGACCTATACCAGTGGATTGGGCAAGTTCGGTGTGAAAAACCAAGAAATGGTTCCAGAGGCACAAACTAGTGAATTAAATGCACGTCCTTACCTGTCTTCGCGGGGGTGCAACAACGAATCGCACGAAACCACCTCAAACAAGAGTTTTGGACACATTTCAGTGGATTGGGCAAGATTGTTGCGAAACTACAAGAAACGGACCTGGAAGCATAAACCCGTGCACTAAAAGCACCTTGCTACCCGTTTTTGCAATGGGTGGGGTGCAACAATGAAATCGCACGAAAGCACCGCAAACATGAGTTTTGGAACTAAAATAGTGGATTGGGCAAGTTTGTTGCGAAAACTAAGAAACACGACCGAAGGCATGAACTCGTGCATTAAATGCACCTTGATACTAGTTTGCACAACGGGTTGAGTGCGGCAATGAAATGCTGCGAAACCACCAAAAAGATTAGTTTTGGACCTATATCAGTGGATTGGGCAAGGTCGTTGCCAAAAAACAAGAAACGGTTGCAGAGGCATAAACTCCTGCATTAAACGCAGGTCGATACCTATCTTCGCAGTGGTGCAACAACGAATCGCACGAAACCACCCCAAACCTGAGTTTTGGACCCATTTCATTGGATTGGGCAAGATTGTTGTGAAAGAACAAGAAACGGATATGGAGGCAGAAACTCGTGCATTAAATGCACCTTGATACGCGTTTTCGCAATGGGTGGGGTGCAACAATGAAATCGCACGAAACCAACCCAAACATGAGTTTTGAACCTAAAACAATGGATTGGGCAAATTTGTTGCAAAAAAATAAGCAACGGGTCTGGTCGCATAAACTCGTCCATAAAATACACCCTAATACTAGTTTTCTGAACGGGTTGAGTGCGGCAATGAAATGGTGCGAAACCAACAAAAAGATTAGTTTTGGACCTATATCAGTGGATTGGGCAAGTTCGGTGTGAAAAAACAAGAAACGGTTACAGAGGCATAAACTTGTGCTTTAAATGCACCTCGATACCTGTCTTCGCTGGGGTGCAACAACGAATCGCACGAAACCGAACCAAACAAGAGTTTTGAACACATTTCTATGGATTGGGCAAGATTGTTGCGAAACTACAAGAAACGGATCTGAAGGCATATTCCCGTTTTTGCAATGGGTGGGGTGGCAACTATGAAATCGCACGAAATCACCGAAAACATGAGTATTGGACCGAAAATAGTGGATTGGGCACGTTTGTTGCGAAAACTAAGAGACGGGTCCGGAGGCATGAACTCGTGCATTAAATGCACCCTGATACTAGTTTTCGCAACGGGTTGAGTGCGGTAATGAAATCTTGCGAAACCAGCAAAAAGATTAGTTTTGGACCTATATCAGGGGATTGGGCAAGTTCAGTTGCCAAAAAACAAGAAACGGTTCCAGAGACATAAACTTGTGCATTAAATGCACTTCGATACCTGTCTTCACAGGGGTGGAACAACTAATCGCACGAAACCACCCCAAACAAGAGTTTTTGACCCATTTAAGTGGATTGTTCAAGATTGTTGTGAAACAACAAGATACGGATCTGGAGGCGTAAACTCGTGCATTAAATGCACCTTGATACGCGTTTTCGCAATGGGTGGGGTGCAACAATGAAATCGCACGAAACCACCCCAAACATGAGTTTTGAACCTAAAAGAGTGGATTGGGCAAGTTTGTTGCGAAAAAAATAAGCAACGGGTCTGGTCGCACGAACTCGTGCATAAAATGCACCCTAAAACTAGTTTTCGCAACGGGTTGAGTGCGTCAATGAAATGCTGCGAAACCAACAAAAAGATTTGTTTTGGACCTATATCAGTGGATTGGGCAAGTTCGGTGCGAAAAAACAACAAACGGTTCTAGAGGCATAAACTCGTGGATTAAATGCACCTCGATACCTGTCATCGCTAGGGTGCAACAATGAAATCTTACGAAACCAACCCAAACATGAGTTTGGAACCTAAAACAGTGGATTGGGCAAGTTTGTTGCGAAAAAATAAGCAACGGGATCTGGTCGCATGTACTCAGTGCATAAAATGCACCCTGACTACTAGTTTCTGAATGGGTTGAGTGCGGCAATGAAATGCTGCGAAACCAACAAAAAGATTAGTTTTGGACCTATACCAGTGGATTGGGCAAGTTCGGTGTGAAAAACCAAGAAATGGTTCCAGAGGCACAAACTAGTGAATTAAATGCACGTCCTTACCTGTCTTCGCGGGGGTGCAACAACGAATCGCACGAAACCACCTCAAACAAGAGTTTTGGACACATTTCAGTGGATTGGGCAAGATTGTTGCGAAACTACAAGAAACGGACCTGGAGGCATAAACCCGTGCACTAAATGCACCTTGCTACCCGTTTTTGCAATGGGTGGGGTGCAACAATGAAATCGCACGAAAGCACCGCAAACATGAGTTTTGGAACTAAAATAGTGGATTGGGCAAGTTTGTTGCGAAAACTAAGAAACACGACCGAAGGCATGAACTCGTGCATTAAATGCACCTTGATACTATTTTGCACAACGGGTTGAGTGCGGCAATGAAATGCTGCGAAACCACCAAAAAGATTAGTTTTGGACCTATATCAGTGGATTGGGCAAGGTCGTTGCCAAAAAAACAAGAAACGGTTCCAAAGGCATAAACTCCTGCATTAAATGCAGGTCGATACCTATCTTCGCAGTGGTGCAACAACGAATCGCACGAAACCACCCCAAACATGAGTTTTGGACCCATTTCATTGGATTGGGCAAGATTGTTGTGAAACAACAAGAAACGGATCTGGAGGCAGAAACTCGTGCATTAAATGCACCTTGATACGCGTTTTCGCAATGGGTGGGGTGCAACAATGAAATCGCACGAAACCAACCCAAACATGAGTTTTGAACCTAAAACAATGGATTGGGCAAATTTGTTGCAAAAAAATAAGCAACGGGTCTGGTCGCATAAACTCATCCATAAAATACACCCTAATACTAGTTTTCTGAACGGGTTGAGTGCGGCAATGAAATGGTGCGAAACCAACAAAAAGATTAGTTTTGGACCTATATCAGTGGATTGGGCAAGTTCGGTGTGAAAAAACAAGAAACGGTTACAGAGGCATAAACTTGTGCTTTAAATGCACCTCGATACCTGTCTTCGCTGGGGTGCAACAACGAATCGCACGAAACCGAACCAAACAAGAGTTTTGAACACATTTCTATGGATTGGGCAAGATTGTTGCGAAACTACAAGAAACGGATCTGAAGGCATATTCCCGTTTTTGCAATGGGTGGGGTGGAACTATGAAATCGCACGAAGTCACCGAAAACATGAGTATTGGACCGAAAATAGTGGATTGCGCACGTTTGTTGCGAAAACTAAGAGACGGGTCCGGAGGCATGAACTCGTGCATTAAATGCACCCTGATACTAGTTTTCGCAACGGGTTGAGTGCGGTAATGAAATCTTGCGAAACCAGCAAAAAGATTAGTTTTGGACCTATATCAGGGGATTGGGCAAGTTCATTGCCAAAAAACAAGAAACGGTTCCAGAGACATAAACTTGTGCATTAAATGCACTTCGATACCTGTCTTCACAGGGGTGGAACAACTAATCGCACGAAACCACCCCAAACAAGAGTTTTTGACCCATTTAAGTGGATTGTTCAAGATTGTTGTGAAACAACAAGATACGGATCTGGAGGCGTAAACTCGTGCATTAAATGCACCTTGATACGCGTTTTCGCAATGGGTGGGGTGCAACAATGAAATCGCACGAAACCACCCCAAACATGAGTTTTGAACCTAAAAGAGTGGATTGGGCAAGTTTGTTGCGAAAAAAATAAGCAACGGGTCTGGTCGCATGAACTCGTGCATAAAATGCACCCTAAAACTAGTTTTCGCAACGGGTTGAGTGCGTCAATGAAATGCTGCGAAACCAACAAAAAGATTTGTTTTGGACCTATATCAGTGGATTGGGCAAGTTCGGTGCGAAAAAACAACAAACGGTTCTAGAGGCATAAACTCGTGGATTAAATGCACCTCGATACCTGTCATCGCTAGGGTGCAACAATGAAATTGCACGAAACCAACCCAAACATGAGTTTTGAACCTAAAGCAGTGGATTGGGCAAGTTTGTTGCGAAAAAATAAGCAACGGGTCTGGTCGCATAAAACTCATGCATAAAATGCACCCTGATACTAGTTTTCGCAACGGGTTGAGTGCGGCAATGAAATGCTGCGAAACCACCAAAAAGATTAGTTTTTGGCCTATATCAGTGGATTGGGCAAGTTCGTTGCCAAAAAATAAGAAACGGCTCCAAAGGCATAAACTCGTGCCTTAAATGCACCACGATACCTGTCTTCGCAATGGGTGGGGTGCAACAACGAATTGCACGAAACCACCCCAAACATGAGTTTTGGACCCATTTCAGTGGATTGGGCAAGATTGTTATGAAACAACAAGAAACGGATCTGGAGGCATAAACTCATGCATTAAATGCACCTTGATACGCGTCTTCGCAATGGGTGGGGTGCAACAATGAAATCTTACGAAACCAACCCAAACATGAGTTTGGAACCTAAAACAGTGGATTGGGCAAGTTTGTTGCGAAAAAATAAGCAACGGGTCTGGTCGCATAAACTCGTCCATAAAATACACCCTAATACTAGTTTTCTGAACGGGTTGAGTGCGGCAATGAAATGGTGCGAAACCAACAAAAAGATTAGTTTTGGACCTATACCAGTGGATTGGGCAAGTTCGGTGTGAAAAACCAAGAAATGGTTCCAGAGGCACAAACTAGTGAATTAAATGCACGTCCTTACCTGTCTTCGCGGGGGTGCAACAACGAATCGCACGAAACCACCTCAAACAAGAGTTTTGGACACATTTCAGTGGATTGGGCAAGATTGTTGCGAAACTACAAGAAACGGACCTGGAGGCATAAACCCGTGCACTAAATGCACCTTGCTACCCGTTTTTGCAATGGGTGGGGTGCAACAATGAAATCGCACGAAAGCACCGCAAACATGAGTTTTGGAACTAAAATAGTGGATTGGGCAAGTTTGTTGCGAAAACTAAGAAAGACGACCGAAGGCATGAACTCGTGCATTAAATGCACCTTGATACTATTTTGCACAACGGGTTGAGTGCGGCAATGAAATGCTGCGAAACCACCAAAAAGATTAGTTTTGGACCTATATCAGTGGATTGGGCAAGGTCGTTGCCAAAAAAACAAGAAACGGTTCCAAAGGCATAAACTCCTGCATTAAATGCAGGTCGATACCTATCTTCGCAGTGGTGCAACAACGAATCGCACGAAACCACCCCAAACATGAGTTTTGGACCCATTTCATTGGATTGGGCAAGATTGTTGTGAAACAACAAGAAACGGATCTGGAGGCAGAAACTCGTGCATTAAATGCACCTTGATACGCGTTTTCGCAATGGGTGGGGTGCAACAATGAAATCGCACGAAACCAACCCAAACATGAGTTTTGAACCTAAAACAATGGATTGGGCAAATTTGTTGCAAAAAAATAAGCAACGGGTCTGGTCGCATAAACTCATCCATAAAATACACCCTAATACTAGTTTTCTGAACGGGTTGAGTGCGGCAATGAAATGGTGCGAAACCAACAAAAAGATTAGTTTTGGACCTATATCAGTGGATTGGGCAAGTTCGGTGTGAAAAAACAAGAAACGGTTACAGAGGCATAAACTTGTGCTTTAAATGCACCTCGATACCTGTCTTCGCTGGGGTGCAACAACGAATCGCACGAAACCGAACCAAACAAGAGTTTTGAACACATTTCTATGGATTGGGCAAGATTGTTGCGAAACTACAAGAAACGGATCTGAAGGCATATTCCCGTTTTTGCAATGGGTGGGGTGGAACTATGAAATCGCACGAAATCACCGAAAACATGAGTATTGGACCGAAAATAGTGGATTGCGCACGTTTGTTGCGAAAACTAAGAGACGGGTCCGGAGGCATGAACTCGTGCATTAAATGCACCCTGATACTAGTTTTCGCAACGGGTTGAGTGCGGTAATGAAATCTTGCGAAACCAGCAAAAAGATTAGTTTTGGACCTATATCAGGGGATTGGGCAAGTTCATTGCCAAAAAACAAGAAACGGTTCCAGAGACATAAACTTGTGCATTAAATGCACTTCGATACCTGTCTTCACAGGGGTGGAACAACTAATCGCACGAAACCACCCCAAACAAGAGTTTTTGACCCATTTAAGTGGATTGTTCAAGATTGTTGTGAAACAACAAGATACGGATCTGGAGGCGTAAACTCGTGCATTAAATGCACCTTGATACGCGTTTTCGCAATGGGTGGGGTGCAACAATGAAATCGCACGAAACCACCCCAAACATGAGTTTTGAACCTAAAAGAGTGGATTGGGCAAGTTTGTTGCGAAAAAAATAAGCAACGGGTCTGGTCGCATGAACTCGTGCATAAAATGCACCCTAAAACTAGTTTTCGCAACGGGTTGAGTGCGTCAATGAAATGCTGCGAAACCAACAAAAAGATTTGTTTTGGACCTATATCAGTGGATTGGGCAAGTTCGGTGCGAAAAAACAACAAACGGTTCTAGAGGCATAAACTCGTGGATTAAATGCACCTCGATACCTGTCATCGCTAGGGTGCAACAATGAAATTGCACGAAACCAACCCAAACATGAGTTTTGAACCTAAAGCAGTGGATTGGGCAAGTTTGTTGCGAAAAAATAAGCAACGGGTCTGGTCGCATAAAACTCATGCATAAAATGCACCCTGATACTAGTTTTCGCAACGGGTTGAGTGCGGCAATGAAATGCTGCGAAACCACCAAAAAGATTAGTTTTTGGCCTATATCAGTGGATTGGGCAAGTTCGTTGCCAAAAAATAAGAAACGGCTCCAAAGGCATAAACTCGTGCCTTAAATGCACCACGATACCTGTCTTCGCAATGGGTGGGGTGCAACAACGAATTGCACGAAACCACCCCAAACATGAGTTTTGGACCCATTTCAGTGGATTGGGCAAGATTGTTATGAAACAACAAGAAACGGATCTGGAGGCATAAACTCATGCATTAAATGCACCTTGATACGCGTCTTCGCAATGGGTGGGGTGCAACAATGAAATCTTACGAAACCAACCCAAACATGAGTTTGGAACCTAAAACAGTGGATTGGGCAAGTTTGTTGCGAAAAAATAAGCAACGGGTCTGGTCGCATAAACTCGTCCATAAAATACACCCTAATACTAGTTTTCTGAACGGGTTGAGTGCGGCAATGAAATGGTGCGAAACCAACAAAAAGATTAGTTTTGGACCTATACCAGTGGATTGGGCAAGTTCGGTGTGAAAAACCAAGAAATGGTTCCAGAGGCACAAACTAGTGAATTAAATGCACGTCCTTACCTGTCTTCGCGGGGGTGCAACAACGAATCGCACGAAACCACCTCAAACAAGAGTTTTGGACACATTTCAGTGGATTGGGCAAGATTGTTGCGAAACTACAAGAAACGGACCTGGAGGCATAAACCCGTGCACTAAATGCACCTTGCTACCCGTTTTTGCAATGGGTGGGGTGCAACAATGAAATCGCACGAAAGCACCGCAAACATGAGTTTTGGAACTAAAATAGTGGATTGGGCAAGTTTGTTGCGAAAACTAAGAAAGACGACCGAAGGCATGAACTCGTGCATTAAATGCACCTTGATACTATTTTGCACAACGGGTTGAGTGCGGCAATGAAATGCTGCGAAACCACCAAAAAGATTAGTTTTGGACCTATATCAGTGGATTGGGCAAGGTCGTTGCCAAAAAAACAAGAAACGGTTCCAAAGGCATAAACTCCTGCATTAAATGCAGGTCGATACCTATCTTCGCAGTGGTGCAACAACGAATCGCACGAAACCACCCCAAACATGAGTTTTGGACCCATTTCATTGGATTGGGCAAGATTGTTGTGAAACAACAAGAAACGGATCTGGAGGCAGAAACTCGTGCATTAAATGCACCTTGATACGCGTTTTCGCAATGGGTGGGGTGCAACAATGAAATCGCACGAAACCAACCCAAACATGAGTTTTGAACCTAAAACAATGGATTGGGCAAATTTGTTGCAAAAAAATAAGCAACGGGTCTGGTCGCATAAACTCATCCATAAAATACACCCTAATACTAGTTTTCTGAACGGGTTGAGTGCGGCAATGAAATGGTGCGAAACCAACAAAAAGATTAGTTTTGGACCTATATCAGTGGATTGGGCAAGTTCGGTGTGAAAAAACAAGAAACGGTTACAGAGGCATAAACTTGTGCTTTAAATGCACCTCGATACCTGTCTTCGCTGGGGTGCAACAACGAATCGCACGAAACCGAACCAAACAAGAGTTTTGAACACATTTCTATGGATTGGGCAAGATTGTTGCGAAACTACAAGAAACGGATCTGAAGGCATATTCCCGTTTTTGCAATGGGTGGGGTGGAACTATGAAATCGCACGAAATCACCGAAAACATGAGTATTGGACCGAAAATAGTGGATTGCGCACGTTTGTTGCGAAAACTAAGAGACGGGTCCGGAGGCATGAACTCGTGCATTAAATGCACCCTGATACTAGTTTTCGCAACGGGTTGAGTGCGGTAATGAAATCTTGCGAAACCAGCAAAAAGATTAGTTTTGGACCTATATCAGGGGATTGGGCAAGTTCATTGCCAAAAAACAAGAAACGGTTCCAGAGACATAAACTTGTGCATTAAATGCACTTCGATACCTGTCTTCACAGGGGTGGAACAACTAATCGCACGAAACCACCCCAAACAAGAGTTTTTGACCCATTTAAGTGGATTGTTCAAGATTGTTGTGAAACAACAAGATACGGATCTGGAGGCGTAAACTCGTGCATTAAATGCACCTTGATACGCGTTTTCGCAATGGGTGGGGTGCAACAATGAAATCGCACGAAACCACCCCAAACATGAGTTTTGAACCTAAAAGAGTGGATTGGGCAAGTTTGTTGCGAAAAAAATAAGCAACGGGTCTGGTCGCATGAACTCGTGCATAAAATGCACCCTAAAACTAGTTTTCGCAACGGGTTGAGTGCGTCAATGAAATGCTGCGAAACCAACAAAAAGATTTGTTTTGGACCTATATCAGTGGATTGGGCAAGTTCGGTGCGAAAAAACAACAAACGGTTCTAGAGGCATAAACTCGTGGATTAAATGCACCTCGATACCTGTCATCGCTAGGGTGCAACAATGAAATTGCACGAAACCAACCCAAACATGAGTTTTGAACCTAAAGCAGTGGATTGGGCAAGTTTGTTGCGAAAAAATAAGCAACGGGTCTGGTCGCATAAAACTCATGCATAAAATGCACCCTGATACTAGTTTTCGCAACGGGTTGAGTGCGGCAATGAAATGCTGCGAAACCACCAAAAAGATTAGTTTTTGGCCTATATCAGTGGATTGGGCAAGTTCGTTGCCAAAAAATAAGAAACGGCTCCAAAGGCATAAACTCGTGCCTTAAATGCACCACGATACCTGTCTTCGCAATGGGTGGGGTGCAACAACGAATTGCACGAAACCACCCCAAACATGAGTTTTGGACCCATTTCAGTGGATTGGGCAAGATTGTTATGAAACAACAAGAAACGGATCTGGAGGCATAAACTCATGCATTAAATGCACCTTGATACGCGTCTTCGCAATGGGTGGGGTGCAACAATGAAATCTTACGAAACCAACCCAAACATGAGTTTGGAACCTAAAACAGTGGATTGGGCAAGTTTGTTGCGAAAAAATAAGCAACGGGTCTGGTCGCATAAACTCGTCCATAAAATACACCCTAATACTAGTTTTCTGAACGGGTTGAGTGCGGCAATGAAATGGTGCGAAACCAACAAAAAGATTAGTTTTGGACCTATACCAGTGGATTGGGCAAGTTCGGTGTGAAAAACCAAGAAATGGTTCCAGAGGCACAAACTAGTGAATTAAATGCACGTCCTTACCTGTCTTCGCGGGGGTGCAACAACGAATCGCACGAAACCACCTCAAACAAGAGTTTTGGACACATTTCAGTGGATTGGGCAAGATTGTTGCGAAACTACAAGAAACGGACCTGGAGGCATAAACCCGTGCACTAAATGCACCTTGCTACCCGTTTTTGCAATGGGTGGGGTGCAACAATGAAATCGCACGAAAGCACCGCAAACATGAGTTTTGGAACTAAAATAGTGGATTGGGCAAGTTTGTTGCGAAAACTAAGAAAGACGACCGAAGGCATGAACTCGTGCATTAAATGCACCTTGATACTATTTTGCACAACGGGTTGAGTGCGGCAATGAAATGCTGCGAAACCACCAAAAAGATTAGTTTTGGACCTATATCAGTGGATTGGGCAAGGTCGTTGCCAAAAAAACAAGAAACGGTTCCAAAGGCATAAACTCCTGCATTAAATGCAGGTCGATACCTATCTTCGCAGTGGTGCAACAACGAATCGCACGAAACCACCCCAAACATGAGTTTTGGACCCATTTCATTGGATTGGGCAAGATTGTTGTGAAACAACAAGAAACGGATCTGGAGGCAGAAACTCGTGCATTAAATGCACCTTGATACGCGTTTTCGCAATGGGTGGGGTGCAACAATGAAATCGCACGAAACCAACCCAAACATGAGTTTTGAACCTAAAACAATGGATTGGGCAAATTTGTTGCAAAAAAATAAGCAACGGGTCTGGTCGCATAAACTCATCCATAAAATACACCCTAATACTAGTTTTCTGAACGGGTTGAGTGCGGCAATGAAATGGTGCGAAACCAACAAAAAGATTAGTTTTGGACCTATATCAGTGGATTGGGCAAGTTCGGTGTGAAAAAACAAGAAACGGTTACAGAGGCATAAACTTGTGCTTTAAATGCACCTCGATACCTGTCTTCGCTGGGGTGCAACAACGAATCGCACGAAACCGAACCAAACAAGAGTTTTGAACACATTTCTATGGATTGGGCAAGATTGTTGCGAAACTACAAGAAACGGATCTGAAGGCATATTCCCGTTTTTGCAATGGGTGGGGTGGAACTATGAAATCGCACGAAATCACCGAAAACATGAGTATTGGACCGAAAATAGTGGATTGCGCACGTTTGTTGCGAAAACTAAGAGACGGGTCCGGAGGCATGAACTCGTGCATTAAATGCACCCTGATACTAGTTTTCGCAACGGGTTGAGTGCGGTAATGAAATCTTGCGAAACCAGCAAAAAGATTAGTTTTGGACCTATATCAGGGGATTGGGCAAGTTCATTGCCAAAAAACAAGAAACGGTTCCAGAGACATAAACTTGTGCATTAAATGCACTTCGATACCTGTCTTCACAGGGGTGGAACAACTAATCGCACGAAACCACCCCAAACAAGAGTTTTTGACCCATTTAAGTGGATTGTTCAAGATTGTTGTGAAACAACAAGATACGGATCTGGAGGCGTAAACTCGTGCATTAAATGCACCTTGATACGCGTTTTCGCAATGGGTGGGGTGCAACAATGAAATCGCACGAAACCACCCCAAACATGAGTTTTGAACCTAAAAGAGTGGATTGGGCAAGTTTGTTGCGAAAAAAATAAGCAACGGGTCTGGTCGCATGAACTCGTGCATAAAATGCACCCTAAAACTAGTTTTCGCAACGGGTTGAGTGCGTCAATGAAATGCTGCGAAACCAACAAAAAGATTTGTTTTGGACCTATATCAGTGGATTGGGCAAGTTCGGTGCGAAAAAACAACAAACGGTTCTAGAGGCATAAACTCGTGGATTAAATGCACCTCGATACCTGTCATCGCTAGGGTGCAACAATGAAATTGCACGAAACCAACCCAAACATGAGTTTTGAACCTAAAGCAGTGGATTGGGCAAGTTTGTTGCGAAAAAATAAGCAACGGGTCTGGTCGCATAAAACTCATGCATAAAATGCACCCTGATACTAGTTTTCGCAACGGGTTGAGTGCGGCAATGAAATGCTGCGAAACCACCAAAAAGATTAGTTTTTGGCCTATATCAGTGGATTGGGCAAGTTCGTTGCCAAAAAATAAGAAACGGCTCCAAAGGCATAAACTCGTGCCTTAAATGCACCACGATACCTGTCTTCGCAATGGGTGGGGTGCAACAACGAATTGCACGAAACCACCCCAAACATGAGTTTTGGACCCATTTCAGTGGATTGGGCAAGATTGTTATGAAACAACAAGAAACGGATCTGGAGGCATAAACTCATGCATTAAATGCACCTTGATACGCGTCTTCGCAATGGGTGGGGTGCAACAATGAAATCTTACGAAACCAACCCAAACATGAGTTTGGAACCTAAAACAGTGGATTGGGCAAGTTTGTTGCGAAAAAATAAGCAACGGGTCTGGTCGCATAAACTCGTCCATAAAATACACCCTAATACTAGTTTTCTGAACGGGTTGAGTGCGGCAATGAAATGGTGCGAAACCAACAAAAAGATTAGTTTTGGACCTATACCAGTGGATTGGGCAAGTTCGGTGTGAAAAACCAAGAAATGGTTCCAGAGGCACAAACTAGTGAATTAAATGCACGTCCTTACCTGTCTTCGCGGGGGTGCAACAACGAATCGCACGAAACCACCTCAAACAAGAGTTTTGGACACATTTCAGTGGATTGGGCAAGATTGTTGCGAAACTACAAGAAACGGACCTGGAGGCATAAACCCGTGCACTAAATGCACCTTGCTACCCGTTTTTGCAATGGGTGGGGTGCAACAATGAAATCGCACGAAAGCACCGCAAACATGAGTTTTGGAACTAAAATAGTGGATTGGGCAAGTTTGTTGCGAAAACTAAGAAAGACGACCGAAGGCATGAACTCGTGCATTAAATGCACCTTGATACTATTTTGCACAACGGGTTGAGTGCGGCAATGAAATGCTGCGAAACCACCAAAAAGATTAGTTTTGGACCTATATCAGTGGATTGGGCAAGGTCGTTGCCAAAAAAACAAGAAACGGTTCCAAAGGCATAAACTCCTGCATTAAATGCAGGTCGATACCTATCTTCGCAGTGGTGCAACAACGAATCGCACGAAACCACCCCAAACATGAGTTTTGGACCCATTTCATTGGATTGGGCAAGATTGTTGTGAAACAACAAGAAACGGATCTGGAGGCAGAAACTCGTGCATTAAATGCACCTTGATACGCGTTTTCGCAATGGGTGGGGTGCAACAATGAAATCGCACGAAACCAACCCAAACATGAGTTTTGAACCTAAAACAATGGATTGGGCAAATTTGTTGCAAAAAAATAAGCAACGGGTCTGGTCGCATAAACTCATCCATAAAATACACCCTAATACTAGTTTTCTGAACGGGTTGAGTGCGGCAATGAAATGGTGCGAAACCAACAAAAAGATTAGTTTTGGACCTATATCAGTGGATTGGGCAAGTTCGGTGTGAAAAAACAAGAAACGGTTACAGAGGCATAAACTTGTGCTTTAAATGCACCTCGATACCTGTCTTCGCTGGGGTGCAACAACGAATCGCACGAAACCGAACCAAACAAGAGTTTTGAACACATTTCTATGGATTGGGCAAGATTGTTGCGAAACTACAAGAAACGGATCTGAAGGCATATTCCCGTTTTTGCAATGGGTGGGGTGGAACTATGAAATCGCACGAAATCACCGAAAACATGAGTATTGGACCGAAAATAGTGGATTGCGCACGTTTGTTGCGAAAACTAAGAGACGGGTCCGGAGGCATGAACTCGTGCATTAAATGCACCCTGATACTAGTTTTCGCAACGGGTTGAGTGCGGTAATGAAATCTTGCGAAACCAGCAAAAAGATTAGTTTTGGACCTATATCAGGGGATTGGGCAAGTTCATTGCCAAAAAACAAGAAACGGTTCCAGAGACATAAACTTGTGCATTAAATGCACTTCGATACCTGTCTTCACAGGGGTGGAACAACTAATCGCACGAAACCACCCCAAACAAGAGTTTTTGACCCATTTAAGTGGATTGTTCAAGATTGTTGTGAAACAACAAGATACGGATCTGGAGGCGTAAACTCGTGCATTAAATGCACCTTGATACGCGTTTTCGCAATGGGTGGGGTGCAACAATGAAATCGCACGAAACCACCCCAAACATGAGTTTTGAACCTAAAAGAGTGGATTGGGCAAGTTTGTTGCGAAAAAAATAAGCAACGGGTCTGGTCGCATGAACTCGTGCATAAAATGCACCCTAAAACTAGTTTTCGCAACGGGTTGAGTGCGTCAATGAAATGCTGCGAAACCAACAAAAAGATTTGTTTTGGACCTATATCAGTGGATTGGGCAAGTTCGGTGCGAAAAAACAACAAACGGTTCTAGAGGCATAAACTCGTGGATTAAATGCACCTCGATACCTGTCATCGCTAGGGTGCAACAATGAAATTGCACGAAACCAACCCAAACATGAGTTTTGAACCTAAAGCAGTGGATTGGGCAAGTTTGTTGCGAAAAAATAAGCAACGGGTCTGGTCGCATAAAACTCATGCATAAAATGCACCCTGATACTAGTTTTCGCAACGGGTTGAGTGCGGCAATGAAATGCTGCGAAACCACCAAAAAGATTAGTTTTTGGCCTATATCAGTGGATTGGGCAAGTTCGTTGCCAAAAAATAAGAAACGGCTCCAAAGGCATAAACTCGTGCCTTAAATGCACCACGATACCTGTCTTCGCAATGGGTGGGGTGCAACAACGAATTGCACGAAACCACCCCAAACATGAGTTTTGGACCCATTTCAGTGGATTGGGCAAGATTGTTATGAAACAACAAGAAACGGATCTGGAGGCATAAACTCATGCATTAAATGCACCTTGATACGCGTCTTCGCAATGGGTGGGGTGCAACAATGAAATCTTACGAAACCAACCCAAACATGAGTTTGGAACCTAAAACAGTGGATTGGGCAAGTTTGTTGCGAAAAAATAAGCAACGGGTCTGGTCGCATAACTCGTCCATAAAATACACCCTAATACTAGTTTTCTGAACTGGGTTGAGTGCGGCAATGAAATGGTGCGAAACCAACAAAAAGATTAGTTTTGGACCTATACCAGTGGATTGGGCAAGTTCGGTGTGAAAAACCAAGAAATGGTTCCAGAGGCACAAACTAGTGAATTAAATGCACGTCCTTACCTGTCTTCGCGGGGGTGCAACAACGAATCGCACGAAACCACCTCAAACAAGAGTTTTGGACACATTTCAGTGGATTGGGCAAGATTGTTGCGAAACTACAAGAAACGGACCTGGAGGCATAAACCCGTGCACTAAATGCACCTTGCTACCCGTTTTTGCAATGGGTGGGGTGCAACAATGAAATCGCACGAAAGCACCGCAAACATGAGTTTTGGAACTAAAATAGTGGATTGGGCAAGTTTGTTGCGAAAACTAAGAAAGACGACCGAAGGCATGAACTCGTGCATTAAATGCACCTTGATACTATTTTGCACAACGGGTTGAGTGCGGCAATGAAATGCTGCGAAACCACCAAAAAGATTAGTTTTGGACCTATATCAGTGGATTGGGCAAGGTCGTTGCCAAAAAAACAAGAAACGGTTCCAAAGGCATAAACTCCTGCATTAAATGCAGGTCGATACCTATCTTCGCAGTGGTGCAACAACGAATCGCACGAAACCACCCCAAACATGAGTTTTGGACCCATTTCATTGGATTGGGCAAGATTGTTGTGAAACAACAAGAAACGGATCTGGAGGCAGAAACTCGTGCATTAAATGCACCTTGATACGCGTTTTCGCAATGGGTGGGGTGCAACAATGAAATCGCACGAAACCAACCCAAACATGAGTTTTGAACCTAAAACAATGGATTGGGCAAATTTGTTGCAAAAAAATAAGCAACGGGTCTGGTCGCATAAACTCATCCATAAAATACACCCTAATACTAGTTTTCTGAACGGGTTGAGTGCGGCAATGAAATGGTGCGAAACCAACAAAAAGATTAGTTTTGGACCTATATCAGTGGATTGGGCAAGTTCGGTGTGAAAAAACAAGAAACGGTTACAGAGGCATAAACTTGTGCTTTAAATGCACCTCGATACCTGTCTTCGCTGGGGTGCAACAACGAATCGCACGAAACCGAACCAAACAAGAGTTTTGAACACATTTCTATGGATTGGGCAAGATTGTTGCGAAACTACAAGAAACGGATCTGAAGGCATATTCCCGTTTTTGCAATGGGTGGGGTGGAACTATGAAATCGCACGAAATCACCGAAAACATGAGTATTGGACCGAAAATAGTGGATTGCGCACGTTTGTTGCGAAAACTAAGAGACGGGTCCGGAGGCATGAACTCGTGCATTAAATGCACCCTGATACTAGTTTTCGCAACGGGTTGAGTGCGGTAATGAAATCTTGCGAAACCAGCAAAAAGATTAGTTTTGGACCTATATCAGGGGATTGGGCAAGTTCATTGCCAAAAAACAAGAAACGGTTCCAGAGACATAAACTTGTGCATTAAATGCACTTCGATACCTGTCTTCACAGGGGTGGAACAACTAATCGCACGAAACCACCCCAAACAAGAGTTTTTGACCCATTTAAGTGGATTGTTCAAGATTGTTGTGAAACAACAAGATACGGATCTGGAGGCGTAAACTCGTGCATTAAATGCACCTTGATACGCGTTTTCGCAATGGGTGGGGTGCAACAATGAAATCGCACGAAACCACCCCAAACATGAGTTTTGAACCTAAAAGAGTGGATTGGGCAAGTTTGTTGCGAAAAAAATAAGCAACGGGTCTGGTCGCATGAACTCGTGCATAAAATGCACCCTAAAACTAGTTTTCGCAACGGGTTGAGTGCGTCAATGAAATGCTGCGAAACCAACAAAAAGATTTGTTTTGGACCTATATCAGTGGATTGGGCAAGTTCGGTGCGAAAAAACAACAAACGGTTCTAGAGGCATAAACTCGTGGATTAAATGCACCTCGATACCTGTCATCGCTAGGGTGCAACAATGAAATTGCACGAAACCAACCCAAACATGAGTTTTGAACCTAAAGCAGTGGATTGGGCAAGTTTGTTGCGAAAAAATAAGCAACGGGTCTGGTCGCATAAAACTCATGCATAAAATGCACCCTGATACTAGTTTTCGCAACGGGTTGAGTGCGGCAATGAAATGCTGCGAAACCACCAAAAAGATTAGTTTTTGGCCTATATCAGTGGATTGGGCAAGTTCGTTGCCAAAAAATAAGAAACGGCTCCAAAGGCATAAACTCGTGCCTTAAATGCACCACGATACCTGTCTTCGCAATGGGTGGGGTGCAACAACGAATTGCACGAAACCACCCCAAACATGAGTTTTGGACCCATTTCAGTGGATTGGGCAAGATTGTTATGAAACAACAAGAAACGGATCTGGAGGCATAAACTCATGCAT